>CM037781.1:56447466-56497466 GCA_021229015.1 Solen grandis | reverse complement strand
TTTTGTTGTTTTATTGTTCTTTAGTTTTTTCTATATTCTTTAAAATTCCCTTTTTCCGTCCGTATCGGGCCCTTTTCTTGTGTCAGGGGTTTTTCTGTTGGGCCCCCGTGTGGTTTTTTTATTTATTTTTTTTATTTGTTTTTGGGAATTTTTTTTTTTTAGGGTTTTTTCGGTTTTCCCGTTTTTTTTTGCAAAATTTGTTCTTTGTATGCTTTTTAAATATGGCCCCCGGGGTTTGGGAATGTTGGCGTCCGGGTTTCCCCCTCAGCCCCCCTATTGTTCGGTTGCTTGGGCGCCCCTCCCCTTTTGCCTTCGTGGACGCGAGTATGGAAAAAAACCTCCCCGTGGTTTTTTTCCCGGGAAAAGGAAGGGCCTCATTTCCTCCCCCTTCCCGGGTTCGCGGCGGGGGTCGGAGCCCTTCCCCCCCCTGGAAAGAAGGCTTCCCCCCCTCCCCGGAGGGCGCCTTCTTCCTGGCTCCCCCCCGGCCCCCTTGTGTCCCCCCAGGGGAGAGTAAGGAGAACTCCCCCCGGTCAGGTCACGGGCATGAGGTCAAGTGTGATGGTCATAGAAAGCTCCGCCCGGTCCGGTCGGTCTAGCCCGGTCCCCGGTTGCCCGGTCACCGCCACAGGGCCGGTAGGGTAAAACTGCCGGGGCGGTCCGGTGGCCCCGGTCCCGCCCCGGTCCCCGGGCCCCGGGCACCGGTCCCGACCACTACTACGGTCCCCGGGCACCGGTCCCCGGTAACAGGACGGTCAGGTTTTTAAAACCGGGCACGGTCTCTTCACGGTCCGGCAAATCGGTTCGGCCCCCAAGCCCCGGTTTCACCGGTATCGGCAAAAATTGCCAGATCGAGGCCAGGTCGGCACCCCTAGGTGTGGGTCCCGGTCTTCCGATTTTTGGAATTGGATTGGGTTTTTTCTCGGGCCTGCGGTTTTCGTTGGGCCCCCTCCTTCCACGTTCAAGGGTCCAAGAAAAGGCCCCCACAACGTTCCCGGGTTTTTCCGGTCCCGGCCCCCTGTTTGTTGGGGCCCCGGCCCCCTTTACACTCCCCACGTCTTCGAGGGTTAGGTGGGGTTTAGCGCCCCCCTTTTTGTTTTCCCATGGTGGTCCCAATGAGGGGGAAAATCGCAGGCATTTCGTTGCCTCCCCCCCCGTCGCGGGTAAACCCCTTCTTTTCTAGGGGGATGGTTTCTTCCCCAGAGCCCCTTGTAAGATGTCCTTCAGCCTCCCCCCTCGGGCCAGGGTTTTTCCACACCCCCCCTATGTCCTTTTTTCCCCCCATTTCCTTTCTGGGTTTCCCCCTAGGGCCCCCCCTTGGGCCCCCTGGGGGGGTTTCCCCCCCCTGACTGCTTAGTGGGATTGCTAGAGGGGAAAAATTTGGGGATGAAATTCCCCCTTCGTCGGGGGGATCCTTATTTGTGGGAGTGCTCTTTGCCCATCTGCCCCGATCCAGGTTTTTCCCCAAACCCGATGCAACCCTTTGCGGGCGAGGAGTGCGGAATGGGTTTTTCCAGGAAGGGCTGTTCGGAGGTTTTTTTTCCTTCCCCGCTCGTATAAAAAACCGGCCCCCCCCTCCCCCCGGAAAGAGTGCGAAGGTTCCCTTTGACCTTGTCGGTAAGCCAAAGGAGTCCAAATCGTCAAACCGGAGTTACCCCTTTTTCCCCCGGTGTCCGTTGGTTGGAGGTTTTTGAATCTTCTCCTCCTCAACCAGGCCGGGGGGTTTTATTCCAAAACTTGGCCCTTGGCCCTTTGGGTTTTAACCCCAAGCCCCAAAATTTCCCGGGGGGGTTTTTTTTTATCCCCCCCCCGAAACTGGCCTAGATGGGTCGGTCCGGTCAAGGTCCCCTCTTTCTTCAGAGAAGGTCCGGACGCTGGGGAAAAGCCCCGCTTTCCTTTCCCGGGATCTGTGCATTGACCTTCGTGGCCCCCTTTCGGTCAAGCTAAAAAAGGGTTTATTGCTTCGTCGGCTTTTTTAAGGGGTTAGCGCGCGGAAAAAAATTCGATTTTGTTCTTTTTTCTTTTTCCCGGGTGACTCGTGCGGGGGGGGGACCCCCTCCGGGGGCCCCCCAAAAGTACTTTTTTTTTGAGAAAAGTTAGGTGGCCCCCCCTTTCTTTTCGCCCCTTTTGGGGGCCCAATAAGGAAGTGGGTGCCCCCGGGAGGAGCAAAGCAGGGCGGGGCCTTCCAGCCCCCCCTACTTCGGTCCCCCAAAAATTCCCCGGGTGAAAAACCCCGGTTCCCGGAAACCCGAAGGACTGGAAAAGGGCAAGCCTCATTCCCCTTTTGAGGCAATCCCTTTCCCCGGGGGGGGTCAATTGGCGAGCGCCACGTTTTCCTTTACCCCCCCACCCCCTTTTTCCTTCCCCAAACAAGGGGTAGGGTAAGCCCCGGGGGGAGTCCTTTTTTCCCCTTCCTTTCCGAGTTGATTTGGGGAAGAGTGTTTCCCCTTCCCGTGGCGGAGACCCTATTTCTTCATATTGGGAGAAATGCGCCCCAAGGGGCCCTTTATCGTGAGAAAGGGTATCGGGTTCCGTTCAGTGCCCCCCCCCATAAAACCCCTCCCCATTTCTTCCCCCAATCCCCTGTTGGGATGCCCTTTTAGTCTTCTGGAAAAAGGAGCGGTTTGAAAGGGTCCGTAAACCCTTTCCGGGGGGGTTTTCGCCGTTTTTCGGTTCCCAAAAGGCGGGGGTTTCGCGGTTAGCCCCGTTCATTAAAAACCCTTTTTGAAGGAAATTCAAAAGGAAAAAATTTCGATCGGGCACCCCTCCCCGGTCTGGGTTTTCCCCGGTTTATCGGTGTTATTCCAGTTTATCATCCTTTTCCCCGGGGAATACCTTCGTTTCAGGGGCCCAATGTTACTTTAAGGCCCTTTTTGGTGTCTTGGCCCCCCAAAATTTTTCCCAAAATGTTTGGTTTTTTGGGGCCCGGGTTCATTTTTGGGCTCCGCCCCTGGGATTTTGCGATGGTTTTTTTTCCAGGCCAGTCGCTCTTCTCCGAACTTGAGGGGGACAGACTAGTTGGTAGGTTCATCCCCAATTTTGAGAAATCGGAGTTGATCCCATCCCAGAACTTCACGTTTGTCGGGATGCAATTTCTGACCGACCTAAACAGGATCAGAATTCCGGAACCCAGACTCATGTCTCTTCTAACTCTGGTTCGGGGGTTTTCGCGTCGGCTATCGATCTCAGCCCGCGAATTCCTATCGCTTCTCGGAGTACTCAATGCAGCAGCGGATCTTGTTCCGCTGGGCCGCCTTCACATGCGACCTCTTCAGTTTATACTACTCTCGATCTGGCGTCCCAGTCGAGACCATTTACAGACCATTCTTCCGGTTTCTCCGGAATTGGTTCATCATCTCAGTTGGTGGAATTCCCCCTCGTTTCTCCGAGAGGGTGTTCCTCTTTCTCCTCCTCAACCGGAACTGTTCCTCTTCTCGGATGCCAGTCTGTCAGGCTGGGGTGCTCATCTGGAACCTCTGGGTCTCACGGCCTCGGGTCTTTGGTCCCCTCAGGACAGTTCTCTTCATATCAACAACCTCGAACTCAAAGCGGTTCTACTAGCCTTACGACAGTTTTCTCCTCTCATTCGAGGCAAATCTGTTCTAGTATCTACGGACAACACGACTGTTGTCTCTTACATCCGCAGACAGGGGGGACGCACTCGCCTTCTCTGTGCATGGAAGCATGGCACCTTCTTCATTGGTGTCAGGTGTCTTCGGTACTCATTCAAGTCAGACATCTTCCGGGTCGTCTAAATGTTCTAGCGGACCAACTGTCCCGCAGACATTCTCTTCTCCCCTCGGAATGGAAGTTACTTCCTCGGATCGCGACAACTCTGTTTGCGATTTTCGGGTCTCCGTCTGTCGATCTATTTGCTACCAGGCTGAACAACCAGCTTCCGCTGTTTGTGTCACCGGTATCGGATCACCGGGCTTGGGCGATAGATGCTCTGTCTGTAAACTGGGATCATCTATTTGCTTATGCGTTTCCACCGTTTTCTCTGATTCCCTTAGTTCTAAGGAAAATCCTGCGATCTCAGTGCCGGATCCTCCTTGTAGCTCCACTTTGGCCAACGCGATCTTGGTTCGTGGATCTTCTGGATCTTCTGATAGACGATCCTGTAGAACTCCCCCAGGTTCCGGACCTTCTGTCACAAGGTCGGAACAGGGTCCTTCACGACAATCCTTGCGCTCTTCGTCTTCACGCTTGGATGTTATCCAACAGCGAGTTAGACAGAAGAAATTTTCGGCAACAGTTGCCTCTATTATCTCTAAAGCCAGGAGACAATCTACTCGATCTGTCTACCAGGCAAAGTGGAAGGTCTTCCGTGATTGGTGTATCGCACGGCAGATTAATCCGGTCAAAGCTCCTGTCAGAGAAATCGCTAACTTTCTAGTTTTTCTTTTTAACGAGAAAAAACTTGCGGTCAGTTCTATCAAGGGTTATAGGTCTATGTTATCGAACACGCTTAAGTTTCACAGATCCTCTTCCCTTGGTTGGCCTTTTTGGAAATTATTCGTTCGTTTGAACTGTCTAGGCCAGTTTCTCGTTCGTTAACTCCGAAGTGGGATCTTTCTTGTGTTTTACTGGCTCTTACTAAGGCACCTTTTAACCTTTGGCGTCTCTACTGCACGTAACATGGAAGACGGTCTTTCTTATAGCAATGGCGTCTTCTAAACGTCGTTGCGAAATTCATGCCTTTTCTACTGAGGAAGGCTATTTACGCTTTAACAAATCTGATGGCTCTGTATCTTTGAGCTTTCAACCTGGTTTCCTTGCGAAAACCCAGCTCCCTTCGGTCTGTCCCCCTCCGGTAGTTATTCCGAGCCTTGCTAGGTCTTGCTCCAGGGGAGATCCTGATCGGCTTCTTTGCCCAGTTAGAGCCTTGAAGTTTTACCTCCAGAAGGTTAAATCTTTACGGGGTCGTCGTCTTCGACTTTTCCTCCCAATAAAAGGGGGGGGCGAAGTTTCGGCAGCATCAATATCTCGTTGGGTAGCCTCAACTATCAAGTTTGCCTATTCGGATCTTTCGGACAGGGATCTATCCTTTTTAAGAATTAGACCACATGAGCTCCGTGCTTTGTCTGCTTCTTGGGCTTTCTTGAATAAATCTCCCATGGACGATATTCTCAAAGCGGCCTCTTGGAAGTCTTCTACTACGTTTTCTTCCTTTTATCTCCGCTCACTGGCTAACCAATCACAAAACCTTGTGGATTTGGGTCCACTTGTAGTGGCTCAGACAATAGTTTAATCATCATGTCTGACGCCTCGGCGGCTTTGGTCGTTTTCTACTTCGGGTATCGCTGCAATCAAGGTTCTTTGTTAGCAACCTCCCGCCTTAGCGACGAAGTCATACCTGAAGTAATAACAGGTAACGTATTTATGCTATTAAAATGAAATTTTTGAAGTAAAATTAATTTTAATTAGTAAATACTTACCTGTTATTACAGAGTCCCACCTCCCTCCCCGCTTGCTGGCGGTTGTATCCCTCGATGGCTTCATATACAATTGGAGAACGGGGGTTACACTTCCGGTAACTAGGGGGTTTAGGGAATGGTTTATTTTGCGGACTCTGTTTTGGAAGCTGTGCACAAATAGACACATACCTGAAGTAATAACAGGTAAGTATTTACTAATTAAAATTAATTTTACTTCAAAAATTTCATTTTAAAAGACTGACCCTAAAGTGTTTTTTACATTTCTGCCGCTGAAAATCTTTCCTTTACTTTTTCTTACATTCGGAAGGAAAAGAATATATATATATATCCCTATCTACCCTCTTTTTGTCTGGCAGGAGACCAGAAACTAAACTTTTTTTTTTTTTTGTAATAAGTAAAACATCTTGTTGCTGCTAAACTATTCTCAGTGCATTAAATAGAAGTAGAAGTAGATTGTTGATGAATTTTGTGGTCAGTCCTCCTTGATGTGGAAAGTACCTGAAATATCTGAATAAACCAAGGTAAACCAAATACTGTTGAATCATTTTCATTGACATTACTCAAATTTAAAATCAAAAGTGTAAAAAAAAATCCGCCCCAGATCAGCTGAATTTAAAGCCCATTAACAAAATTAAAAATTTTTTTCCTTCTGCATATCCATGTCAATTTTCATAGACATTCCATATGTCTCCTTACTACTTATCACGAGTGCATAAATTGATGATGTAGCAGATAAATAAATTTTCAAATTTAAATATTTCCAATTACAAACTGTCTTTGAGAATACTTGCAAATGCAAAATGTAAACAATGAGAGTATTTTGACATCCATCCAAAATACTAAACTGAGTAATTTGATCAACATTTTCAATGTGTTAAACTGTTAGTTTCACATTATGTACCAATTGTGTTAGTCTACAATATGTCAAGGTTATTTAATATTTCCTTTTTTCATGAAAATTGAATTATTATGAAACATAATCGGCTTTTAATTGTTGCAGCAGTCAGGTAACTATACTTTAATCAAGGGAAGTTAAACTGCTGTGGGGAATTTTGGGATCAAACTTAGGTTCCATTGATGAAATGTCACTTTGTTAACCTTCTATGAGTCACGGTTCCACATGCAGAGAACATGACCCATGCAGATTGGATGTCACGCAGATTGGATGTCTCCAGGTCTACTGTATCATGGTAAAGAACTCCTAAGTGGGTTAAAACTTTCTCAACTGGGGATCACTGTGTCTAGAGTATAATCAGCCTTAGGGGCCTAGTTGCCAATTGAAGCTGATAAGATGAAATATAGAAATGAAATATATGTCTGTTGTGAGGGCTGCTTCATTTGTATGGCCGTTATTATACAACTTGTCTGGAATTTTTGATGAATATTTATATGTTTCTTCACCCATGTGCCACAATCATGTCTATCCTTTTTTTATATATAACACTTGAACAATCTATGAAGACCAAGATCAAATTGTAAAACATAAGAACAGGTTTTATGATGTTTTCATTCATTCATTCATTCCACTCTTAGGGCATAGTGAGTGCTTGGTCCCTAATGTTCAGTTTCAGCTTTTGTAATTTCCTAAAAGTCTCTCACCATGGATTTAACCCTGTACCTTACTTATAGACACTTTTGTTGCCATGGTGATTAGGACAGACCCAGATCAGACTGCTCCTCCCATTTAATTTAACAATCTACAAAGTGCATTCCATGAAATTATAAAGGGTAGTTAAAACATCGAAGCGAGTGCAGGGGTTTCCTTAAGGATTTGACTTTCACTTGCCCAGGGGGCAAGTTACTTTGAACATGTACTGGCCCCCAGTGAAAACAGCTTGTCCGATCTTTAAGTTGATTTGTGTTTGTTAATGTTTAAAACTAAATATGTGCAATATTAAAATGAATTTTAGTTAATATGTATCAAACACAATTTGCAAGCAACTCGCCCCCAATATAATGTAGAAAATAAAAAAAAGATATATCCTCGAGTGCCCAAACTGTGCCCCTCTAAGATTTAAAATAAGAAAATCCAAAATAAATAAAATACATAGAATAAAAACTGTTCACGTACCAATTAATTCTATCAAATTGACATTGATACACCCCCAAAATTCTTTTATAAATAATTATTCAGTCGAAAGTAACATTTAATACATTAAGAGTCAAATATAATGCCATCATTTTGTGTGGTCCTAACTCCGCCCCCTAGGTGACGTCATAGCAGTTACAAATTGTACACATATAACTTCCTTTTATAAATATGTAAACACAGCAGATGGAATTTCCGAGATACTTTTATTTTGAAAATTTGAGTGTAAAAGGGCCATTCTGCGTGGAAATCATTTTGTATTAAGAAAAAAACGCATAAAAAGAGCGGTGCGAGATAAAATTTGCAATATTTATCAGTTTGATTAAAAATTTCATATAAAAATCATCTGAGTTTATTAACAGAAACATAGTAAAAAAAATTCTCACAGTCGCTTGCGCGTGTGATAAAATCTAGCGAGACTACGGTGAAAAAAAGGAAGGTGGTGGAGTAAGGAGAGGGGTGCAGTTAGGACCTCCGACGATATAATAAAATGAAAAATTTCATTTACAAATATAAACTTGACCGACGGGCTATCTTCTTTGAAAAATCACTTGCCCGTTGTGATTTTAACCCGGCACGGGCAAGCGGGCGTCCAATTAAGAAAACCCCTGGAGTGAATGACGGAGATGTATGTATGGTTATGTATGCACAGTTAATTTCGATCACAAATGTCATGATATCCAAGCATAGCTGTTGTTGTTGTATTGGGGTTTACCATCTCTGCTATAGTATTTCAATCATATAGCGACGTCCAGCTAATTACAGGTGGAGGAAGACCCCGAGTACACAGAAGTACCCGGGTAGAACCACCGACCTACCGCAAGCCAGCTGGAAGGCTTCCTCACATGAAAATCCGAAGTCCCTACCGGGATTCGAACACAAAGCAGTGAGGGGCTGAGAGATTTGTAGTCCACAACTGTAACAGCTCAGCCACGGCGGCCCCCCAAGCATAGCTGTTGGTTAAAGTGATAATGTTATTCAAATATTTCTGTAAGCAATAGAAAAGGTTATTTTTTCACTTTCCGTTTGGAAGTTGTATCATATTTAAGGAGAAAAGAAGAAGGAAAAAAAAAAAAGGAATTAGCAACTAGTGAAGAATTCCTTTCACACTGTTTTTAATAGGTTCTTCCAATTAATTGGGATATTTAAACAGATTTTTTTTATTCTGAATCAAACTTATATGTGCAAGATGAAGTCCTATTTTCATCATTAATTTCAGAAATAATGTGAAGCAAGTAAGAAGTAAGGAAAAATCATTGTCGAATATTACATCAGCAGAACATAATTTATGAAAGATAAACATGTCATAATCTCACATAAACCACACTTTAAGAACCCTGTGACAATAAATGATTACTTCTCAAGCAGGAAAAAAAATCAAACCAATCACAACAAAATTCATGCAATGGAGCCACAGTTCTGTAGAAGTTTGTGACAAGTTTCATTCAATGGAATGTTTCATCAGGGCTCACTTCGGAAATTCCCATAATCCTCTAGGAGGCACTAACTCCTAAACTGAAGAGTTGCAGGAAACCCTTCTCCCTAGATAGCTGTCTTCATGTCATGACATTAAACTTCCTCTGGTTTGACATCAAGGGCTGCTCCAGAAGATATTCAACGTTCAATATTTTCTCTCGTAAAATTTCATTTTGTATGATTAAGTTGAGAGGCAAGGTGTTAGAGAAGTTATAAAAGGAGCAGCCTCAGTTACTTCGGAAACCAGCATCAGATGGGGGTCGACAGTGACTCTTCTGGGTTTGTAAATTTTGTGACGCAGAAGACGGACAATATTCTTGTATATAATGTGGGAATAGGTGCTAATTAAAGTTAGAAGTGTTACATTTGTTTACAGGAAGCAATAAGTTTTGAGGTTTTATGCCAATTAATGTGCGTATGAAAGAATTAACGGGAAGAAATAATGTCTTGCATATTGTTTCTGTTTCCAATTTACAGAAGAAACATGAACAGATGAAGATATTTGTATGCAAGATAGGCAATCAGACTGCTAGTTATTAAATGAAATTGTTCAAATATTTAACATTTAATGTACGATGGTGCATGTGGCTAGATTTCTATGTTTGGGAACAGACAATATTGAGATGTATTTTTCATATACTGTACTATACTGTACAGTCGCTATGTAATTACAAGATTTTCCATTATTAGACAAGACATGTAGTCTTTCATTTATATTTTTGCATCTACTTTCCTGGTCTTTATTAAAACTAATTTGTTTCCATATGTGGCTTACTGCATGGTTATACAAGGAATCACAATAAGCAGAAAAAATTAGTTGTATAAAATTATAATCCCAGCATGTTCAACTGTCTATATCTCTTTTCCCATTTTCATGGTTGGGTCAAACCAAGCAAACAAACAAAGAAAAATCAGTGAAAAACTTTAAACCTTTGCCATAATTTCAAAACTACTTATTATAATTGGAATTAGAGTAATTGTATATTATACATTTTGCATGACTCTCCATAGATCCGGTTTTGGAATTGGAAACCTTGAAGTTTTATATTTTCATTATATAAACAAAACTAATGAAATTCACCCTTAAGTATTTAAGTATTACTTAGCGTTAAGAAATGTTGGTGGAATTCGACCCTGGTCTTCATTGTCTAAGAATATTCAAAATTAAAATGATACAGAATTTAAGATTTTAAATTGTTGAAAATCCCTACTAATGCTGTGTGAGGCAACACTTTAAGATATTTCTTTCATCAAAGAAAGCAATTGTCAATTATGTGTTTACAGTATGAATATGAAAGGAAGCCTGAGTATTATCACCATGACAACATAGTCCAAATATCAGACACATTTTGCAATTTGCTGTGATTATTTCTTAATCGCTCAGACATCAGTATCTTTGGAAATAGCTATGTCCCACAGGACGAATGTTTGGAGATTTCTTTATATGGAACCAATGATGATGAGAAAGGTTTTGCTTTTCCAAATGGGCTAAGGTTACCCATCAGCTAAATGATGGGACATCAAGGTACCCCACTGTACAAATCTCATGCCTGTCTCTCTTGACTGTATCAACTGCCCGACATTTCTAATGGGCCCAGTTTTATGAAGTTTCCATGCACTCTCAATTTTCTCTGATTATTTGGGAGTGAATTTTCCAGTGAAACATATTCACATGCAAAACAGTTTGCCTGCTGGAACTGTTAATCAAACTGTGCAGTGTTTCCTCCTGTAAACAGTCTTACAGCAATGTTTTTAGCTCTTCTAGCCTCGACCGTTCTAGTTTGCCTGATGGCTTGATTTAAGGGTATAAGCTACAGGAATTTTTTTTCTGTAATAGAATTTTTTGAAAAACTTTGCTGAATACAAAAATATAAAAAAATGATAGGTCACCATGTTCACTTTTATGCTACATTGGTATATCCATGGTTATCGTTTCTAATAAATAGCTAAGATATACATCCCTTGTTTAAAAGAAAAAAAAAAACACATATTAAAAGTTAATCATGATAGTTTAATATGTCTAAATTGAATGGTTGAAAAAAAAACCAGGTACTTCATTTGTACAGAAATGGACAAAAACCAATACAATTTTTAAAAAGGGAGAAAAAAAGAAAGAGCTTCTGATGATTGTGATTTTCAAACCTTCTATAGATTCTTTTCATTTTTCTTGATCAAAACATTGAAAAAAGTGTATGTCACTGAGTTCATTTTTGAGCTACTGAGCTGTTTCTATGGTGACTGTCTAATCTAAACAAGAAAAAAGAAGTTTAAAATCTACAAACAGATGTTCCATACTAGCGAAACAGTCCATTAAAGCATAGTAACTGTTGCACTGACATTGAGACAACTTATATCCAAACATTCTGAGTATCCGAAATATGTTACACTTAACCTGTCCAAGACATAATGCAATATTTACCCTTTCCCTCATAAAGGAAACCATGAAAAGACCTATGCAAACACGTTCGCTGCTCCTCAGTGGTCTGGAAATGAGGATTTTATAATTTTTGGTAAGGTTTAACTGTGGTTTTCTGCAGATCAGGCTTTATGTGGTACCTATTGAGTGCGTCAAAATGAGTCTATATGAGGGAAAGGGTTAAACTAATACACGTTGTTAATAACATGTTGACAGTTGAGCATCAATAGTTTGTAGAATTGATCGAACACTCTGATAATGAGTCCATTAAGAAATCACTGAAGATGAAACCCTTTTTTGTCAGCCCTTGATTTAGAAGCTATGTAATTTCTTCCTTATGATAATTTTTCTTCCAGGTGAAAGAAGCATTTCAGGCAATCAATGGATTCAATGCTAAAAAAAAGCAAACATTTGAGCAAACATATGTTTGACAACCAACAGGAATATTTTTACAGTAAATTGCTCTTATTAATTAACCTCAATTCTAGAAACAAAGTAAATAACTATGAAGGTGTATTGATCATTGTATATTAAGAATGTCTCTGTTAAGTAATCCTTCTGTGAGTTCAAAACTTTACTGAGATGTTTGTGATTCCTACAACTATATATATAGTAAAGTGACCCAACCAGGCTAATCACGTCCTCTTGTTCTAATATCTTGTGGCAGGCAGTGGGTTATTCATGCTTGATATGTTCCGGTTTCCATCGTGAAGGAGAGGATCATCCGGATGGGTGGGTTCTCCTTATGTGTGAACATCCGATCTCCTGGTGATCTATTGTACTGTAGTCGAGAAATCACTCAGCTGATTTACATATGAATGGCACACGAAAAACATCTTCATAAGGCAGTGCCAAGACTTGATTGTAACCCACTTTTGATGGAGTGTGCCAATTCGGTAATAAAAACAATGCTGCAAAGAGTTTTGTTTTGTATTCCAATAACGTGTTATGGCTGGAATTCAATAAATTTGATCTCAGATATGGTGATATTTACCCATGCATGTTTTGATATTTCGTATTAAGGTAATCCATCCATCATTAAATTATAATCATAATCTTTCAAATGCTTAAAAAGACTTAAGTGCAGATGCAAGCATCCATTGACTTTGAGTTATAGACTTTTTTGCTCTAAGTCTATAAAGGCTTACATTTACTTGGAAATTTCCATGATCACATGATGGACCATGATCATAATTTAATGATGGATTGATTACCTTAATGCTTCTGTACAATGAGAATAAATTAATTTTGGATCATCTTTAAGCAGTCTGTGTGTCTAACCATTATCTGTTTCATTTTCAAACCATCTCATATTTCATTTTGAAGGATTTCATATGTGGTTACATTTGGTATTGATGCAGTAGAAACAGGATCTAGAGATCCATCAACGACAACTATTGAAAGATATTCACTTTGTTAAACACCTACAAAACTGTAAAATAGATTTGACTTTGAATCAACTTGATTAATCGTAATGACAAACAGCAAACATTCACAAGCACTGTACTTGTAATGTTAGAATAAATTATTCAGTAATATAGATAGGCTCTGTTTTAGATTTAAATATATAAAATAATATTTTATCTATTTCTAAGAAATATTTTATTAAGGTACAAAAAGTGAGACTGAAATAAATAGACTGTCTGACTATATAATCAGGAAATTAAATTATAGATTAAAATTATTGATACAGTATTTGTATTGATACGAATTGACCCATATCTGATATATCATATGATACTTTCAGGAATTATAAATCAAGCAGTCTTTATTATAAGTTTATATTTTATAATTGTGTACTGGAAATTTCTAGTTAGTACACTCATCTAATGAGGATACATGCGATATCCCTGACATTGTCACAGCCATAACAATTATTTTAGGTAAAGTCTCTGTGGTTCCGCAACGTCTTAGACCACTTAACCTCTACCAAGATTACCAAGGTACCCTTATAAAACATTAGGAAACTTTGGTTATCTCCGTGAAAGACCATGAGATCCAAAATGTAGTGGAACCATTACAGGGGCTTAACCTCATTACAAAAGCCACATTTAATTTATTAATGACGCCAGTAGATTTAAAGGATGCTAGTATGAGGTGTATCAAATGTTTTACTTCAGCATTTAGATATCTAAGATTTCAGAAATATCCAAGATATTGGGATTGGATACCCCCACAATATGATCAATATGATACAAAAAAATAAAGCTGAACTCTGGTGTTTGTATTTATTTGAGAACCAAATTGCAAACCTCTAAATACTATATCAGAAAGTTTAAATTAATCCTTGTTTGCTTTTGGTATTTGTGACTGCCTTTGTAACCAGTTTGGACCACAATCAGCCTACACAAAGTTTCAAGGAGAGAATAAATACATCAGTACAACAGATTCTGTCCTGGAAATCTTTGTGTAGCAATTACGTTGTTGTCTCTTTGAGCACATGTTATATGGCTTTTTGAAAAATAAAAACATCAATACAAACAAGTGCCAATTTGATGCATAATTCCCATCTTATCTTTCTATAGTCAGTGTTTTCTCTTTGCATCGCATCAATTATCTCTTGGATTTCTGTTCTCGAATGTTTGATTTATTTTTTTACTACGATGTATTGCGAAGGAGATATAAGATATTCCGAGGCTTCAACATTTTGATCAGCGCTGGTTCACAAACAAATTACATAATTTGATCGTTGAGTGCATTTGTTCTGCAATAAAAATTAGATATTGTTTGGGGTAAAGGCCCATTTTATAGTATCTACTGGGATTTTATCTTCAGATTTCCATACATTTGATGTGAAAATTAAAACAAAAAAAAAAAAAATAAAGGATTTTTTTTTTCTTTTGGAATTTCTCAATCCTTGAAAATCAGGGAAAGACAGTGTAGGCATTACATTAAAAAATATCTTTGTATATTCAATAGAATTCTTTGTATGGAAATTTCATCTGGAATTATTCCCTTCCTACATTTCTAACCAGGTTTTCAATGAAAAGCCTGGTTATTAGAATGGGGTATGTCATGTGCATTGGTAGGCGTCAAATATTTTGTTTCCATCAAATATCTCCTGTTAGAATATAGGTACAGTTTTTATACTTGGTAGAAAGATACCTTATGGGAAGAGGAAGATTGGTGTCAAGGTCACTGTTACTAAAAATAGATTTTTGTTTGTTTGTCTCCATCAAGTAAATTCTTCTAGGAATGAGGTATGATGAGGGAAGGGAAAGAAATTGGATTGATTTCAGGTCATGGGTCAAGTCAGGTCATGTACTAAAATAGATTATTTTTTTTTGTCTCCATCAAGTAAGTTTTTTAGGAATGAGGTATGATGAGGGAAGGGAAAAGGAAAATTGGGATTGATTTTCAGGTCATTGGGGTCAAAGTCAAGGTCACTGTTACTAAAAATAGTTTTGCTTGCCTAGGCAGCAATTGAAAACCTGGTTTCGCGTCATCAGACATGTTTCTTGTTTTGGAGTAAAACTTTGCTAAATGTAGAGATTTGATATCATTTGTAATTATAGTGATAATGGAATTCATATTGTGGTTGCTGGCAATGAATTATATAACTCCACATGTTTCATCTTCTTCTGCTTCTATATATATATATATATTTATGCAAAAGGATTTTTTTTTTGGTCAGCCCTCGAAATATAAACATTATGGAAGGCTCAAATAATAATTAAAGAAAATCCAGAATTGAAAGGTTTTCCTTCTTTCTATTTCCCATTCAACAAATGTGATAATACATCATGTGTGTTCATTAACTTTCAACTTTTATTTTGAATAGAATGCATATATTCATGTTCACATACGAGTGTCCGTATAGCCCTTTCCCTCATATAGACTCATTTTGACGCACTCAATAGGTATCACATAAAGCCTGATCTGCAGAAAACCACAGTTAATCCTTACCAAATTTAATTATGAAGTCCTCATTTCCACACCACTGAGGAGCAGCGAACAGCATAAAACCTGATCAGCCTGCGAGTTACTCGCAGGCTGATCTGGTTTTATGTTGTTCGCATAGGTCTTTTCATGGTTTCCTCTACAGGTCAATGTACCTAGCTGGCTTTTCCCCTTTGGATTCCTAGTCAGTCCAATGTTGTATGTGAAATGGTATGGGTTGCCCAGCCATACACCTGTTTTCTTCTGGGTACTCGCTTTAGGTTCGTATGTCGCTTTATGTCCACTCGTTTTAAAATAAATAAAGTTAAGATTTAAATAAAATAGCAAAATAAACAAATAAAAATGCTCATGTAATTTCACACAATCATACCATAGTTGGGCATTAAGGGCTTTACTGTAAAAATATTCATGTTTGTTGTCAAACTTTTACTTTTTTCCAGCATTGAATACATTCTCAAGGCACATAAAAACAAATTTTTTTTTTTAGCCATGAGCTTCATGGGAATAAGTTACTAACAAACAAGGAAGTGTGATTCTCCTGGTCAACCCATTCTTGTATGTTTCTGTGATACAGAATAGTTCCCAGCGTAGACAGCCATCCCTAACTCAGTATATTCACACTCTCCAGTCAACCTTTGTGACACAGCATAAGTTATGAGTTACGATGCTTCCTGATTCCAAAGGTGTTCCTATTGATTCAGCTGATTGTCGACCGGTTGTTCATCACAACTAGTCACATTACAGTGTTAGAACCGAAGCCAATAAGACCCCGGTAACCAGACTTTATCCGCAGTATTAAGCAGGAAAAGGTAGGCACTTACTGTCTGATTCAATTCCTGACCGTAAAAGATGCAGTTATCACGGAACATAAACAATCCATTCTTGGCTGTATGATACGAAAATTGCGGTTTCATTTATACAACAGGAGTTTGCACGCTGATTGTTCCTATCATTATATATGTTTCCCTAGTCTAAGATGTTACTGATGATACTGGTATTATATGTGGTAATTTGAAGCTAAGTTGGCCATTTCTAATCCCCTACAAGAATTGCCTGCAGATGCCAGTTAAGTATGATATAAATTTATTAAGGACTGTAATGAATTTCTTTTTAGCTTGTCCGTATATCTAAGAAACTAGTGGAGGCATTGGTCATTGTTAGCATCTTTATCATCTGTTTGCACAATTCTTAAAGGTGGTCACATTTGTTGTAGTTACAGAGTTTCAATATTTCATTTTAATATATAGTCAATCCTGGTTTCAGAAGCCAATCAGGGAATATGTGTATATATTTGACATTAAAATCATGTGACCATCTCAATGGGCCTTATAACTGATTTACATACTGTATATATAGCATTTTATCTTCAAAAGCTGATAAAAATATACTATACATTTTATAGTTTAATTGATATGTTGATTTGTTTTCAATTATTTTGATGTTTATTGATAATTAAAACTTAAATTCATTCATAATGGCCATTATTTATCACAGATAAGTTGTTGACTCCAAAATACCTGGAAAAAATACTGCAAGTTTTACATGTTGGATAATTTTAACCTCTGATTATGAATTAATTCAAAATATTTTTCCCAAAGACAAGACTAGTTTAAAAAAAAGTTTAAATAAATATTAAATACTTATTTTTCACCAAAAAAAATACTGTCAGAGGTGGTTTTGATTCATTTCATCATGAAAACTAAAGTATATCTCAGCATCTCTTACAAGTTTATTTTCAGAGAATGTATTTTCAGAGAACAAATAAACAATATTTTGTATTGATATTCTAATAGTTCCCAAGTATGAAAGGTTCTTGAGTATTGACTATTAAGTATCTTTTGCTGACATATTGAGGGTTTGCAGACAAATATGACCATTTTGGTAAAATACAACACCTAGGCAGGTACCCAACCCTCGGAGATGTCTGACACTTGGTTGGCTATAAGCTAAGACCTGGTCACAGTCTGTCCGCCAAAAGCAGTGTAATTGGGAATGCTATTTCTTGAGTGCTGGTATCAGGAGAGAAAGTAACTGTAGCGTTGTGTCTGTCCGATTTATTTGAATTGTCCGTTCAGCTCCATAAGAAGTGATGATGTCAAAGACAACAAGACACAAGAGCAGGTTACATTACATGCGTTATAGCGGCATTTGGCAATAATTGACAGTTGGCTGCTAAAGACAATTAATGATTTAAATGCAAATTTTAAAATATAGTGATTGTCGCCATGGGAAACCACTGATATCAGGGCTTGCTTATACAGTAGGTTAGACTGTATGTACTTGTTTAACCTTGACCTTTGATATGGCTTTTTTCCAGGTCACTCACTTAAACAATATGCAAACTCTTAAATTATGGCAACAACTTGATTAACGATGTGATAGATTCCTCACAAACTCACACACACAAACTATTGCAGTCACATTTTGATAGTACATCACAGTAATTGTTTGACTTTGATCTGAAACATGACATGACTTATATATAATGTGCTCACCTGTCTCATCTTCTTCTATTTGTATATACAATGTGAATGGTTTTACAGTCATTTCTCCATATAGGTATGTTGTTCTATCAGATATTTATGTTCATGATTTTTACACCCGGAAAACTGAAACATTGTTATCGTAATGGTTGAAAGTGCAAAAAAAAATAATTAAAAACAAAACAACCAAAAAAAATAATCAACCACAAATCAACTTAATTGACAACAATCATTGTTATGGCTGTTTGTTTCATTTCCTGAATTGATTGACCATCAATTAGAATTCAATTAAATTCACCATGGCCCAGATTTTGTTACAACACATGATTGTGAACAAGTGATATTACTCAGCGAGAGTAGTCTCTTGATATGTCAGAAGCTGACAAAACTTGATGGAAGTCCTTGCTATTTTCTATACCAGTTGATTGTTGAAAATTTATCTCTTATCTTCCGTTGATCAATTTTATATTCTTTATGGACTCAATATCGTCATATGAGAACCAAATTTCATCATTTATGTATTGATCTGATGGTGGCAGTGTTGTCAGAGAGACTGACAGACAGGTTGATTATTATTGAGGAGACTGAAACAGATTAAAAGAATATCCATGTTATATCTGGCAGTTACAGAATTCCACTTTGATGTCAGTGAAACTTTTTTTTCTAAACCAGTATACTTTGTGTTCTTACTCTCTGCTTATTATAGACTGCATGGCAGGTTCCAGAAATTCAGGTTAGGGGGTGCTAAGCTAATAATAAATATATATTTAAAAAAAAAAAAAAAAGTAGGCAGAGGCAGCACAGTCATGAGACAGTGAGAAGGGTGTAGTTCTGGGGGAACTCCCCTGCAATTTTTTTTAACCCTTTCCCTCATATAGACTCATTTGACGCACTCAGTAGGTACCACATAAAGCCTAATCTGCAGAAAACCACAGTTAAACTTTACCAAATTTTATTATAAAGTCCTCATTTCCAGACCACTGAGGAGCAACAAACAGCATAAAACCTGATCAGCCTGGGAGTTACTCGCAGGCTGATCTGGTTTCTTGCTGTTCGCATAGGTTTTTTCATGGTGTCCTCTATGAGGGAAAGGGTTAATTTACAGGTGTGAAATGGTTCGTTCTGGTGAGTTTTTTTGTGTGTCTACATTTATCAATGGTCGGAGAATATTAGGGGGCGCACCGAGTCTTACCAAAGATACAAGAAGTTACTTGAATCAACCTGATGACTCTTGCTGTGTCTTTTGAAAATAAATTTTGTAGTATTAGATAAATGTCAAGTTACTACATGTATTCAATTGTTTTGTAACTAAAGTAAAATTGGGGGGGTGGGGGGGGGCATATTCAGCTTTACAGGCTGTTCCTATTAAGTTGAAATGGGAATTCTTCTCGAATATTTAAACAAGTTATGAGTTGCTTCTTGAAACGAGTCACAACTTTTTTGTCTGTATTCAATTTTAATGCCACTTTTTCTTCCTCTATGAACCTAGGGTTGCTTAAATATGGTGTATCAGACAGTGAAATAAGTGACTTGGAGGTATTTTTAATCAACACAGCAGACTCTGTAAATGTATCTGTCGACATACGACATATGTTGATGATAAAGTACGTCTCTATATACAGAAATAGCGATTTCTCCGGTAACTTCTTTTGGTACAGTGTTACGATGTATTAAGTCATACTTAGATCATAAGAAATGGATCCTGTCTGTAGCCAGACGTTTTGAGAACAAAAATGTAAAAAAAATTGAGTTATTACCAAACATAAATCAAGGTGAATAAAACCACTTGGGCTATTTATAGCTGAGCAGTATTATTGATATTTTTACTTTCTATAGACTTTTATTGGGCACATAGGTGAACATTTTCCTGTGTTTTTGACAGTTTTTGTATCAGTTGCTGTAAGCAGAGCTGACACATAGGGATCACTTCTCCATCCATCGTCTTTCTGTCTGTCTGGTACACTTTGTCACACTTTTTTCTAGCTGATGACACATGAGTGCCAAGGAACACTCTTGTTACTTTGTATGTACGTCAAGAGTCAAGGTCATCAGTTGTTACATCAGGTCAATGTCATATGTCCCATCCTGCACTCACATAACATAAAAAACTGGGTATAATATCACCTATAGTGAGTCTTAGTTATAATATAATATCTGTATAATTTAATCAATAAGTTTATGGCTGTATACGTTATCCGGTTTATGTGCGTGTGTATGTTTATATTTTATAATTGTTCCTTCAGGTTTGTTTACTCTACTTTGATAGTGAATCATTGTCTGAAACTGACAATCAAATTCTGGTTACAGACAAACATAAGCCTGAAAGCACGTTTATCAATATTACATTATCAAATTAGTAAGGAGCGTATGACTGTATGAAATATCACATTTTACATGCCTGGAGAGCAATGCACCAGACCTAGGTTTGAGGCTTAAGGTAATATTGACTTCAAAAATACAATTTTCAGCTTTATTGCAGATTTACATGGTCTTAACTTCTGATGGATGAGATATTATTGAGCAGTGACTTCGGTACATGATGATCATGTTTGATCATGTCGGACTTGTCCATGATAAATCCTTTGAAGGTCTTTTGCTTGTCGGTACATTGACCCTGTCAGCAACACCAGCATAAGTTGTCAGGAATGGCTTTGTGTTACTTGCAGCTTCCATTGGGACTTCCTGAGCAGATGTTTGGTCTGCATAACTTTCTGTTCCCTCTAGGACTTCGTAGAAGATCAGAAACTTGGAGTCAGTGTTCTGCCCACTCCAGGAGACTCACCAGTGTGATAGTGGTCATAAATTCTAATTACGTGTCTTTGAATATTTTCTCAGGGACATTCAGAAGAGCAACTGCATAAGTAAAATCTTTTCATCAGAATTTAATTGATTTAAACAAGATGTGCAATGAAAGTTATTGTTAAATTTCATCTTTTTAAGGGTATGTTGATAGAGGGAGATAGAAGGTGGGTTGGGTTGTTTATGACTTATCTAAGAAATGTAGAATGATCCTAAGATTGTTGGACAGGACTTCAGGGATGAATTAACAGAAAATGGAAGTACTTTCATCTTCTGAAATGGTTATAATTGAATTTTCTCAAGCAATGTTTAGAGGCTATAATAAAATAGATGAGCACTGTATGGACTATTATAGACATTTGTATATTTAGAAAATGAGATTGTGTACTCTTCAGAAGATATAGTGGATAAAACTTATTTTGTTGTTCTTTGTTTCTGTGCTGCTGTTGCAGTCTTGAGAGACTTTTTAAGTTTAAACAAAATCCTGGTTATTAAATGGGGTGTCATTGAACGGGTAGATGGTGGGCAGGCAAGCATCAAACATTTTATTTCCGTCGAATATATACCCTGTTAAAATAGAGATACAGTTTACTTGATAGGTAGATACCTTTTGGGAAGAGGAAGATTGCTGGGATAAATTTTTAGCATGATAGGGTCAAGGTCATTGTTACTAAAAATAGATTGTTGTTTCCATCAATAACTTCTTTTAGGAGTGAAGTATGATGATCAGATTTAGTATATAGATACCATTTGGGAAGATGGAAATTGGGATTGATTTTAAGGTCAATATGGTGAAGGTCAAGGTCACTGTTACTAAAAATAGTTTTGCCTGCCTGGGGCGATACTTGAAAATCTGTTTTTGTGTCATTAGATGTGTTTCTTACTTTACCTGAGAGTCCATTTCTCTACATTTAAAACCAAATAACCTCTCAATTTTGTATGAAGGACCGAACAATTGAACAGAATTCTACAATGATTCACCCAAAGTAGTGTAAACTCAATTTTGAGTAAAAATAATAAATATTTAAGGGACACAATAATTGTATGTAGTATAAAAGCACAGAACTATTTTCCCTAGGATGTTGCATAACTCACTCTACCACATGGAGGAGTATTGTTTCTTACGAATGCAAAGGTGGCTCATGCCTGAATTTGGATTGTGGATGTGCAGGTTTCGGTTATTTAGTGGTGTTTGAATGGTCCATATAGAAAACTTGAATTACAATAAAAATCTGTATAACCTCCTTATAATCACATCTAGCTATCTCAGATACATCAGAGATATCTCCAGGTCTCTATAGAATGGCTGATACAGGTGTATATCTGCAAAAAAACTATAAATAGAAACTGTGCCGTCACTCTGTAGTACAAACCAAAGCGCTGATAGTGCTAGGATAACAGTATTGTCTCATTTCTTTTTTTATCACAGTAAATTTAAAAAACGGAGGTCAAATTTTCACACAATGCCAATAACCCCGCTGTAACGCTGCGATAACATGGTCATTAGATGAAGCACCATTTGTTTCAACAGACTGATAACAATTAGCATATTTGCCATTTTTACTCCTCCTATATTTCTATAGCCTTCAGTGAACAATCTTTGATTATTTTAATATAAGTTTAATATTTGGAAAAACTTACTTACTCTACATATTTGCAGCTTGTCAAACCCTCTTCCACTTGAGACAAACACAATTTCATTGCCTTCAGCGCTTTGATATTGTGACAGGAATAGAGTGGTATTCTCGTGCTGTCATGGAATTATAAAACATCTATTTGGTTTTATTCCTTTTAATGGTTTACCTTGCTGGCTGACAGACCATTGTATTGTACCAAAAAGCATTGCATCAGTTTTTATACGCCCATCTTAAGATGGGGCGTATTATGTGAACACTCACGGCGGGTGGGCGGGCGTGGAACATTTGTTGTCCGGGCTCTAACTTCAATACCGTTTGCCCAATCCTTTTCAAACTTTCCTCACATGTGCATGGTCATAATATCTCGGATGAGTTCGATATCCAGCATTATCGCTTGAATGACTTAGAAGTTATGGCCCTTGACGTACACAAAATACTTGAAATTGTGATTGTCCGGGATCTAACTCCAATACAGTTTGTCCAATCCTTTTCAAACTTTTCACACATGTGCATGGCCATAATATCGCGGATGAGTTCGATATCCAGTAGGGCTGTAACGAATATCCGAACTCGCGAGAGTCCGCGATTCATTGCCGAAATTCAGACACAAATATTCGCCAACCTTAAATTTGCATGGTTCGCGAACTTCATTTTTATAAAAAGACGACAATTATTAAAATTAAAAAGGCAAAATAAATGCGATTTTCATTAAAGGTAAGTCTAAAATTCAAAGCTGATTGAAGATCGGAAGTACATGAAGCGGTGCGGCCATAGAAAACGGTGTCGAACTTCCGGTACATATAGCTTTACGAGCCGTACATTCGAAACAAAGAATACATAAAGCCGATTAGCCTATGCTGTTTAATCATCAATTTGATAATTGTTTGATTTATTTTGAGATATAAAAATAAGAAATCAATAGTCGTACTTTCACATTTTATCAAAGATTGAATTGAAAACTTTTTCTTATTTTCGAATTTAATTGTTGATCGTCTGCTGCAAAATGGACTCCGTGAAGATTAAAAACGCTCCGGCAAAATTTAAATCTAAAGTCTGGAACCACTTTGGCTTTTCCGACGCAGATGACGGCAAAGTGATCTGCAAAATATGTTCCACAGAGATAAAATACAGTGGTGGTACAACGAATTTAAATGTGCATTTAAAACGTCATCATGGCATAGACATTTCGGAAAGGGTTCTTGGGAAAGGTAATTTAATAAAGAATCTTTTTTTTAGATAATTATATAATAAATTAATAATATTATCTATCATAATATATAAAATTATAAATATATATATGCCATTGTTTTTTGAAGATGATTTGTAAATCTTTCATTGGTTCTTGCATTTGGACTTTGTTTTTTGACGTTATAATTTTCTTTTGCAGTCATAATATAAAATAATAATAATAAAAAAAAATATTTATAAGCCAAATTACTTTTTTTTAATTTTATATAATTTTCCTTTTCATATATATACAGTATGTATATATTTAACATAGTCTGAAATAAAAAAAAATACTTGGACTTAGATCTAATTCTTTCCTTTAAAATAAACCTACAGGTCCTGCTGCTGCTGCAAGGACCGTGACATCTGGTCAGTCTGGTGATGTTGCAGATATTAAGCCTCCAGTACAAGCCCAGCCTGCTACTAACCCATTCTTGTTGGCAAGTAAATCAAAGCTACCTCAGTCAAAGACAAACCAAATTTCAACTCGGATAGCAAGCTACATCATTGATGATATGCGACCATTCAGCACTATAGACAGTAAGTCATTTAGGGCAATGATTCAGGAATGTGAACCCCGCTATATCTTTCCAGCAAGAGCTACATTCAGTGAGAAAATAATTCCAAAAATGTATGAGTCTGTAGCTGCTCGGGTAAAAGAGGAACTTAGTAATGTTGAATCAGTTGCTTGGACAACTGATTCGTGGACCAGTAGAGCAACCCAGTCGTATGTCACCATTACATGCCACTTTATCAATTGCAATTTTGAAATGTGCTCTCGTGTTTTACAAACCAGAGACTTGCCTGAATCACACACTGGAGAAAATATTGGCCATGTTCTGCATGACGCCGCTACAGACTGGGGCTGTAAGGTTTCTGCCATCACAACTGACAATGCTGCAAATATGAAGATTGCAGCCAGGGTTGGTAACATTCCAGTTCACATAAACTGTTTTGCACATACGCTAAATCTAGCTTCTGGTAAAGTACTCGACATAAGGGAAGTTTCAAACATGCTGGGTAAAATGAGGTCAGTAGTTGGGTTCCTCCATCGCAGTACAACAGCGGCCTCAATATTTGCTAAAAAACAAAATATGTTGCAGCTGCCGGACCACAAGCTCATTATTGATGTCAGGACCCGGTGGAATAGTAGTTTTCTTATGGTTGAACGATTCCTAGAGCAGCAGGTTGCAATAGTGGCAACATTATCAGATGAATCATTGAAAAAGCACAGAGAGGTCAAGGGTCATGTTGTCTCAAATTTATTAGAACACGGTGAGGTGGTCTTGTGTGAATCCTTCATATCCTTAATGCAACCACTTTACCATGCCACGCTTGCCATGTCGCCTGACCAGAGACCAACAGTTGGCGTTGTGCTACCCCTACTCTCAAAGTTGAAAGAGTTTTATGACCCCAAGAATCTGATAGCACTGTTGAGAAAAAGATTAGAAAAGCTGTTCGTGACAACCTAGAAATAAGGTATACCAATGACCAGGTTGTTGAGTTTCTTGAGGAAGCTTCTGCCCTTGATGGAAGATTCAAACACTGTGTACCCAATAGTACATGGGAAAGACTAGCAGGTATGTGCTATATAAAGCAATGGTTACACATATATTTCTGGAAATATTCTCATAATTTATAAGTTAGTTATAATTTTAGTCCATTTGCCAGTGACCGCATCCATGAACTAATGTGAAAATTAGACTCTCAAGCTAAAATTTAAATATTATTGTATTATTTCCATTTTCTACCTAAGTATTGTAAAATATTAAAATAATAACCTAATAGATGATTGAATCAGTGGCACAGCTTAATATATTTCAGAAAAAGTTGTTTCCTATGATCCTGAGACAGTCAAGGAGGAGCCTCAAGAAACAGTTGCTGTAGATGAACCTGAGTTACCAAACCTGCCACAGCTAGATAACACTTCTGGTGCCTCGTCAGAAACTGACAAGAAACAACCAGACATGCCAAACTCTCCCCCTAAGAAGAAACAGGCCTTGAGTTTCTTGTTTGATGATGACATTGAGATATGCAAGGTTGAACCAGCACCTTCTCTTGCAGATCGTGTTTCAAAGGAAATTAGTCTCTACAAAACAGAACCAAAGCTACGTCCTACTTCTGATCCTTTACATTTCTGGAAGACAAATGTAGACAAATACCCTCTGTTGTCAAAAGTATCAAAAAGGTATCTTTGTGTCCAGTCGACATCTGTTGCATCAGAACGTGTTTTTTCCTCGGCTGGGGACATAGTTACTGCAACGCGCTCATGTCTGGACTCCGAACATGTTGATCGCCTAATTTTTCTAAAGAAAAATTATAATGACTGCAAAGATAGGGATACTGTTCTAAAAAAGTTATAACTTTGTTTATTTTTCAAAGAGGTCCAGTGAGCCAAAGTTATGCTATTTTATATGTTTTAAGGTTCTAAAGCATATAGTATGTACATTGTACAATTTATTGTTGTTTTGTTTTGTTCAAAAGTTAAGAAGACATATTGAATAATAACCATTAAGAAAACCTTTTTTTACTATTTTTTTTTTGACTTCCAAATGACGGTCCAAACAAATGAAAATAAAATATCCTTAATAATTAAGCTGATAAAGTTCGTGAACCGATCTGTGAATCTCATTGCCGTATCGCGAACCGGTTCGTCTCGCGACCTGACTGACAAACCTCAGCCCTAATATCCAGCATTATCGCTTGAATGACTTAGAAGTTATGGCCCTTGACGTACACAAAATACTTGAAATTGTGATTGTCCAGGCTCTAACTTCAATACCGTTAGACCAATCCTTTTCAAACTTTTCACACATGTGCATGGCCATAATATCACGGATGAGTTCGATATCCAGCATTATCGCGTGAAAGATTTAAAAGTTATGGCCCTTGACGTACACAAAATACTTGAAATTGTGATTGTCCGGGCTCTTACTTCAAAACAGTTTGCCCATTTCTTTTCAAAGTTTTCACACATGTGCATGGCCATAAAATCGCGGATGAGTTCAATATTCAGCATTATCGCATGAATGACTTAGAAGTTATGGCCCTTGAAAACTACTTGAAATTGTGATTGTCCAGGCTCTAACTTCAATACCGTTAGACCAATCCTTTTCAAACTTTCCACACATGTGCATGGCCATAAAATCGCGGATGAGTTCGATATTCAGCATTATCGCATGAATGACTTAGAAGTTATGGCCCTTGAACACTTGAATAGGTCAAAAGAGACAGTTTTCCTTTTCAAACTTTCAACATGATTGTTTTAATAAGTAACATTCATTAACTAATGGGATTTAGGAGACAATAGCTTGTTTCTCTGAGCTATTTCTGAGAGTCCCCATACTGTGATGAGCGTATTTTGTGGCAGTCCTGACCCTTGTTTGTCATAATCTTAAAACATCTGAACTTCTGGAGATATATTGTATATTGTAGACATTAGTATTTGCTTGTTGTATTACATGGTATGATACCACTTCTACTAACATGTCGTAACACCATTTCATGTTTACCAGTCTGACAACAAGATTTGATATTTAAGTCTGCAAGTTGATACATGTTTATGGTATGGCGATACCACATGTTTATAATGGCCTGGCCATATGGTATGATACCACATGGTTTATAATGGTCTGGTCATATGGTATGATACCACATGTTTATAATGGTCTGCCATATGGTATGATACCACATTGGTATAATACCACATCTAATTATAAGGTAACTCTTCCTGTCTGACCACATGATGTGATGCCACATTTAGTTATATCATCTTGGTATATGTGTATATTTTTACCAGTCTTACTTATTATTGTAGAAATGACTTGACATGATGAATGACAGGGTTTTGTAATGTCCCATGATTGAAAGATAAAGCAAGCTATCTCTGTTTAAACACAGCGATATTATATACAGATTGACAGTCCAGTTTATATAGAGCTTTATTTTGGGGTTCAAGGCTAGACATTGCATTATTTTGAACCACAATGATGCTTTATTACAACATTTATAAAGTTAATAGTTGATCCTGCATTGGATCTATACGGGGCTGCCCTGGCCGAGCGGTTACAGTTGTGGACTACAAATCTCTCAGCCCCTCACCACTGTGGGTTCGAATCCCGGTAGGGACTTCGGATTTTTCATGTGAGGAAGCCTTCCAGGCGGCTTGCGGTAGGTCGGTGGTTCTACCCAGGACTACCTCTGTGTACTCGGGGTCTTCCTCCACCTGTAATTAGCTGGACATCGCTATATGATTGAAATATTATCGCAGCGACGGTAAACCCCAATACAACAACAACAATTGGATCTATACACTCTGTATTGATTACAAATTGCTGCTGCTGCTGCTGTTGATGATGATTTTTAATTTGATACTCTTGCGCAGTGTAGACTATGATCAAACAATTTTATATCAGTCAAATGAACATTTACTGTATATAAGGAAACTTTCCAAGCAAAGAGAAAGACATCCCTATGAATTATCATCCTTTAAACAAGAAATATCTGTAAAAAAAAATATTCGGTGAAAAAAAAAAGAAAATCAAGAAAATAAAAGTGTTACAAAATGATTCATCATTATAAAGCTGGCAAGTTTAAAATGGTTTTGATTTTAAAAAAATGCTAGAAAACATATTTGTCACTAAATTTAGGAGATGTACTATACTTTGTAGTTGAAAAATAAAGAAAGCAGGGACAAAAAATGTAATATAAGTGAAAGTAAAAAAAGTAGGATTTGATCTCGGAGCCCTAAGATTTTCAGACGATCACTTAAGGAACTGTGCCATGGAGGCTGATACTATTCATAGCTTATGTTAACTAATGTATACACAAGATTTTAAGGGACAAGTTCTCTACCAAGGTAACAACGACATTTCAACCGTTAATTTTTTCAACTTGGTGGTTTTTCAAATGGATGGTTTTTATGTTTAAATAGGTAGATTAAATTATCATCTTCCAATTGAGAACCATGCAAAAAGATATGCACTCTGATACTTATATTTTATGATGGAACAATATCCTAAATGTAATTTAACCCTTTCCCTCATAGAGGACACCATAAAAATACCTATGCGAACAGCATAAAACCAGATCAGCCTGCGAGTAACTCGCAGGCTGATCAGGTTATATGCTGTTCGCTGCTCCTCAGTGGTCTGGAAATGAGAATTTTGTAATTAAATTTGGTAAGGTTTAACTGTGGTTTTCTGCAGATCAGGCTTTATGTGGTACCTAATGAGTGCGTCAAAATGAGTCTATATGAGGGAAAGGGTTAAGAAAAAGCAATAAGATGGAACTGTTTTTCCAAACTTTTCAGGTGTAAACCAAGATTAGATTGGTCAAGAAATGGGTCAAAATCTATTTTATACACCTTACGCAAAAATTAAAGAAGGCAGAATGCATCATTGATGGTCGAGCATTTCCTGAAGTCTTTTGCCACTGCAAGACAATGTCATTAATTGGGCGCTTCCCAATTTTGAAAATTGCTCTTGCCAGATATGAAAGATGTGTAATTCAGACCGCAGCAAATCTGATTCAGTCACAGTGATTTATGACGCTGATTCGAAAATTTGTAAGAGATTGGTATCTCGGGAGAAATGATTTAGACAGGCTTGAAATTCATCATGAAAAACAACAGATTTGTAGAGCTTCAGCAGAATCACTGAATGCCGAGAAGGCATTTTTATCCGTCATATTTGTTGTGTTTGTGGGTTTGGGTTTTGTTTTTTAATGATAGGAAGGGAAAGAATGGATAAGATGTCTGTGGGATCGGAGATTTATCTGAAGAAGTTACGTTGAAATTATGATGTCTCCATGATTCAAAATTCAAGAATATTATTGTTTATTGTTGATGTTGGCATGTTAAGTTATATCTATTGCGGCATATTAGTGTCTCATTTAGTACAAGGAATAGTAAATAAGAAGCAGTATCAACTCATGAATATTCATGGGCAAATAAATAACTTGATGAATATTAATTAACTGAACCTTTATCATCACCCTTATCATCATCATCATCATCACCATCACATCATCATCATCATCATCACCCTTATCATCATCATCATCATCATAATCAGTTGTTGCATGCTTGTCTATGGATAGTTTCCATCTCAACCTGTCCCTTGCATGGATTCCAAATTTGTTGAACTTATTTGTTAATATTCAGGTATATCAATGCAACAGTGTCCTATATAACGCGGTAACAAAATTTGGCCTTGAAACAACATTATGATGGATCTTTATCGGAGAGAAACCATGGCCAAAACTAGTGATTGTAGTCTGCCAGTTTATGTGTTACAATAAATATGCCAGTACAACCATGTCTGCTGAAGGTGCATTTTTTTCAAAACTTGATAGTTTTTGATGCGGTTGTTTATGCATTCAGTCCTTTTATAGGTCTGGCCGGATGACCATTTTGAAGTAAGTTGTAGGAATCCAGCCTCATAGACAGGATTTTATTTCTGTCCCGAGTGCCATTACCAGGAAAAGTAAAATATTTTCTGGCAGCTTAGAAAAAATTAGATCCGACAGTTCTGTTGTAAAGGAGATTGTTTCTTGAAAGTTCTGCAGCCTCACAGAAGGATGATAAAAATCAATCAGATAAAGATTGGGTACGGACGAGGTAATGCGTAGGAATTTGTAGCAGGGCTTCTTTATCAGGGGCTACATTCAAAGGCTGCTTCCCCTCTGATCTTTTCTTTAAATTCATGCAGATTTCCCGAAATTTGCTTTTAACTCCAGGATTTCTTTTACCCCAATGTATTGAATATGGAACTTTTTAAAAAAAACAAAAAAAAAACTCAGTATTAAGGCCCTTAACTGCCCCATTCTCTGAAATAAAATGGCAGATAAGGAAATGGTTACTGTAGAAGGGGCTTCAGGGGCTATTGCTTCCCAGTCTTAAGCAGATATTAACCAGAACAGCTTGTTTGTAGCCTGGGTTTGATTAAGGAGGTTGTGGGTGTGATCCCCTGTTGTGACATTTCTGAGTCACTGATAAAGGTACTAGTACATTTCCCTTGCTTTGCTTTAAAATTTCACTCATTATACTGATAAAGTTCAAGGATTGGTTGGCCCTCTGTTAGGTAATGTCAAACTGAGGTGCAGTGGATTGGCTGCGGATCAATCACTGCCACACTGAGTTACCATGTGACCATAGTTTTGCTATTGGTTACCTTTGATTTAGTTGTAACTCAGTTATTTTTCAATTTCGACTCACTGTGGTAGAGATCTGTGTGTGCGAGATCTCCTGTGTTGGAGATTTAGGTAACATGTCACTTCTCTTATAATATTTTAAACAGCCAGGCAGCATTTTGAGTGTCTCGTGTGGACATAGTCCTCAAAATGAACTGAAACACTGTTGATGGGATGGTAAACTCAAGCAAGAGTCCTATATAAATCTTAAGCCAGAATGGAAATGGTTCTCAGGGTTTTCACAACCTTCTGGTCCTTATTTAAAGCTTCCCAACTGACTTTATCAACCTTTACCATGCTAAATTTCTTAATTGGACTTGACCTTTCTTCAATTTGGACTGTTCCATTAGCTGTTTATGAGTTTGCTGGCTGAAAATTTATTGACTAAATATTGAATAGTGCAGACCAAGATCAGTGTGCACAGTGGTCGCAGAGGCATCAGAATTAAGTGCCCACAGCATTGTAAGGGTGAAGTCTGACTCCTGGAGCCATCTGGTGCAGATAACGGCTTGTTTACTCTGGCTGTTAAAGGACTTCACCGAGGAAAGCGATTTAAAAAAAAAAAAATAAAAGAGAGAGAGAGAGAGATTAAAAAAAAACAGCAGCTGAAATGCTCACTTTGTCCATTGTTCATTATTTCTGAGTGCTGGTCTGCTGCTTAATGACCATGTGACAGATTGTATGAAGGAGATCAGTCGTTGAAAGTGCATGATTAGATTGAAGGGATGATTAAGGACCTAGACGTTTTTAAAGATTAAAGTAGTAGAGTTCATAAGGCTGAACCAAAATCTCCAAGCAAATCTTGATTGTGTAGGGATTTAACAAACATGCAACTGGCTTTAGACAAAACAAAATGAGGATCCAAAACATGCCTGGATAAAGGTTAAGAAAAATTTACAGTCTTCTGGGAAAATAATTGAGGGGTTTCTCTTGTATAAATTAAGACGGGGGCTGTTACGGTAGCTTGCTTTTGTTTGGTATACTTTTTGATTGTCAGTAAGTCCTGTAGGTATGACCATCATGACGGTACTGGTATATCTTGTTGTGTTGATGGTCAGTAAGTCCTGTAGGTATGACCATCATGATGGTACTGGTGTATCTTGTTGTGTTGATGGTCAGTAAGTCCTGTAGGTATGACCATCATGACGGTACTGGTGTATCTTGTTGTGTTGATTGTCAGTAAGTCCTGTAGGTATGACCATCATGATGGTACTGGTGTATCTTGTTGTGTTGATTGTCAGTAAGTCCTGTAGGTATGACCATCATAATGGTACTGGTGTATCTTGTTGTGTTGATGGTCAGTAAGTCCTGTAGGTATGACCATCATGATGGTACTGGTGTATCTTGTTGTGTTGATGGTCAGTAAGTCCTGTAGGTATGACCATCATGACGGTACTGGTGTATCTTGTTGTGTTGATGGTCAGTAAGTCCTGTAGGTATGACCATCATGATGGTACTGGTGTATCTTGTTGTGTTGATGGTCAGTAAGTCCTGTAGGTATGACCATCATGATGGTACTGGTGTATCTTGTTGTGTTGATGGTCAGTAAGTCCTGTAGGTATGACCATCATGATGGTACTGGTGTATCTTGTTGTGTTGATGGTCAGTAAGTCCTGTAGGTATGACCATCATGATGGTACTGGTGTATCTTGTTGTGTTGATGGTCAGTAAGTCCTGTAGGTATGACCATCATGATGGTACTGGTGTATCTTGTTGTGTTGATGGTCAGTAAGTCCTGTAGGTATGACCATCATGAGGTACTGGTGTATCTTGTTGTGTTGATGGTCAGTAAGTCCTGTAGGTATGACCATCATGACGGTACTGGTGTATCTTGTTGTGTTGATGGTCAGTAAGTCCTGTAGGTATGACCATCATGATGGTACTGGTGTATCTTGTTGTGTTGATGGTCAGTAAGTCCTGTAGGTATGACCATCATAATGGTACTGGTGTATCTTGTTGTGTTGATGGTCAGTAAGTCCTGTAGGTATGACCATCATGACGGTACTGGTGTATCTTTGTTGTGTTGATGGTCAGTAAGTCCTGTAGGTATGACCATCATGACGGTACTGGTGTATCTTTGTTGTGTTGATTGTCAGTAAGTCCTGTAGGTATGACCATCATGACGGTACTGGTGTATCTTGTTGTGTTGATGGTCAGTAAGTCCTGTAGGTATGACCATCATGACGGTACTGGTGTATCTTTGTTGTGTTGATGGTCAGTAAGTCCTGTAGGTATGACCATCATGACGGTACTGGTGTATCTTGTTGTGTTGATGGTCAGTAAGTCCTGTAGGTATGACCATCATGACGGTACTGGTGTATCTTGTTGTGTTGATGGTCAGTAAGTCCTGTAGGTATGACCATCATAATGGTACTGGTGTATCTTGTTGTGTTGATGTCAGTAAGTCCTGTAGGTATGACCATCATGACGGTACTGGTGTATCTTGTTGTGTTGATGGTCAGTAAGTCCTGTAGGTATGACCATCATGATGGTACTGGTGTATCTTTGTTGTGTTGATGGTCAGTAAGTCCTGTAGGTATGACCATCATGATGGTACTGGTGTATCTTGTTGTGTTGATGGTCAGTAAGTCCTGTAGGTATGACCATCATGACGGTACTGGTGTATCTTGTTGTGTTGATGGTCAGTAAGTCCTGTAGGTATGACCATCATGACGGTACTGGTGTATCTTGTTGTGTTGATGGTCAGTAAGTCCTGTAGGTATGACCATCATGACGGTACTGGTATATCTTGTTGTGTTGATGGTCAGTAAGTCCTGTAGGTATGACCATCATGACGGTACTGGTGTATCTTGTTGTGTTGATGGTCAGTACATTAGAATGGACCATTTCACTTAGAAATGACATGTAAACCTATGTTAATCAGCAAGCACATCTCAAATACCTAACCTACATGCTGGTGTAAAATCCCACACATTGTTCAGTGAGAAATAAACATCCCCAGTCACTGAATGGTCAACTTAAATTAGCGATTTATACCGGGTATTGCGGATACTCTGGTGAGATGGTTTGTAGATCCAGTATCGCTTGGCCCGATGTCTGGATGTTGTGTCAGGTTGCGGTATGTTGCGTTCTATCAAAGGGAGGCAGCACTATGTCTGTCTGATATAAACATGTTTAAAGTTGCCAAATGACTTAATGCTGTCCTACCTCAGGGACATTAAATCCAAACAAACAAACATATAGACAGTGGCACTGTCTCAACAGTACAAAAAAAAAAAGGTTGAAAATAAGGGAAAGTATCTTGCAGATAAAACAATTAGACCTTCTAGCGCATTAGGACAGGCAGACGTAAGTAATAAGACTAGACGGCTGTTGAAAGCATTAGATCTTCAGGAAAACATACACATATGCTTGTCCTGGTGGCTGTGTGGTAAGGGCATCTTATCACTCACTGGCGGGAGGATTCAAGTCCTGACGTAATCATTCAGATTTTCATGTGAGGAAGCCTTCCAATTGGCTTGCGGTAAGTTGGTGGTTCTACCCGGATGCCTCGGTGCATTCGGGGTCTTCCTCCACCTGTAATTAGCTAGACATCGCTATATGAATGAAATACTGTCGCAGCGATGGTGAACTAAAAATCAATCAATCAATCATTATCAGGATTCAGGAGGTGTTGGGTTCACTGTATCTTCCGGGCCTTTCTCTCTTTCCTTGAATCCTTTCATATCGAGATTATTATGATATCTATCGTAAGTTTAATTCCTATCATATCTATCGTTTCCACTTGTCAAACTTCAACCCAAGCTGGGTGACATTCAGTACAGTACAAAGTATTTACAGAACTAGCGCTAATTAATTTTGAAATCAGAATATTCATTTAGCTCCTTTTTTCTTTTTTTTTTAAACTTATTAATAAAATTTATTTCATATGCACAAAGTTGATGAAATTTGTCTTGCATGATTAAGTTTGTATTCATGCAAGTGAGACCATAAAACCTGTAAGATTTGAATAATTTGAATAAAGTTAATTTCCTTGGCCATGTAGAATGCAAATGAAATTAAAATGTAATGAACCTGAAGGATTATAACAAAATAAAATTAATATCTAAATGAAAAAATCTTCATATATTCATCAATGTCTCATTAATTGATATGGAAATGTAACAAGGACAACTGCATTACATTAATTCTTTCCTTTTATTTACATATGAATTTAATTTAAAAATTCTAAAACAAGCGGAATCTTAACATTTTAAGTATTTATTTTTAACTAGAGAACTACTTCCGGGCGTGTTTTCAACTCTCTCTTTTTACAGTGATTGGGAAGAGAGTTACATCTTGCATTTCGACCTACTATATAGTATCTGGACTGGACCAGTATATTGTACCTGGATCTGGGGGCCTCCGTGGCCGAGAGGGTAAAGTCACTGACTTTAACACTCACTCAGCCCTCTACGTGTGGGTTCAAATCCTGGCAGTGTCATTCTGATTTTCATGTGAGGAAGCCTTCCAGCTGGCTTGCGGTAGGTCGGTGGATCTACCCGGATGCCTCCGTGCATTTTGGGTCTTCCTCCACCTGTAATTAGCTGGATGTCGCTATATGACTGAAATACTGTCAAAGCGACGGTAAACTAGAATAGTCAAGTTAAGTCTGAAATGGATCTACAGATTCATAACTATCTGATAGTTTTATAGTACTGCAGCTGAGGGCCATACGGGACATATGTTGGGGTGGAGAGGGGGGGGGGTCACCTTTAGTGATAGTTCTAGTACCTTCAAACTGGTGAAAACTTAACTTGACATTTGTAAATGAGCATGGTTAACAAATTGGCCATGCTTAATATAGACATTCACCAGTCCTGTCCTATATTTTCCTCTCCAACTAACTTCTGCTGCATCAAAATTGATTTTTTTTTTCCTCTTGAATTTGTTTCATTTGAAGATAAAATTCTATATCAAATAATTTCAGATGAATTTATGATCCATATATTTAAGTAATCATGCCAATTTTGTGTGCCGAATGGAGGTCATATATTCCATATGGCTTCTTTGAAGTGGAGACCTACATGTCAAACACTCAGTGACTTTTATATGAAACTCACGACTCCCCAGTATTTTTCAGCTATGGACATAGGCACACAGCATTTCTGAATTTCCCGTGGGGTGGTCTTTCATATTTCTTCATTGAATACTCCTTGCTCCTCGTTCCCAGGGGAAATACACATATTCATATTCTGGCATTTATATCATTTAAAATCCTGTTCACCGAAAAATGCGAGTTTAAATCATTGATTGATAAAAGCGTCTCCTCACTATGGCAAAACCAGCATTCAAATTTTCTCGGATAATTCAGCAATAGCTTTCCTTTGATACTTAGGTAACCACAGGGAACTCTTGAATGATATGAATTAGGTTAAATCTAAAGTTGATTCTCAAGACTCCGGCTCCTGATGGTTGAAATTCATTCGGAAGTTTTTTGTGCAGAATGAAATTAAATTTTCCAATTTTTTAGTATACAGATGAAATTTATAGTCATTATGTAATTAGGTTTATAACATCTTGTTATTGATATGATGTCAATCCTGCAGCAAACAGCGGGCCTTACCCCAGCTCATCCTAACCCATTACCTCATGAATATTAATGTACAATTAATGAATTGATGAATATTTATCTACTGAACTTAAGGTAACCCATCCATCATTAAATTGTGATCATGGTCCATCAAGTGATCATGGTAATATTATAGTAAGTGCAAGCTTTTATAGACTTTGAGCAAAAGAGACTGTTACTCCCAAGTCAATGGATGCTTGAACTGAAGTCTCTTTATAAGCATTTGAAGGACCATGATTATGATTTAATGATGGATGGATTACCTTAACCCTTCATCTCTTGAATACATTTATGTATTAATATACAAATATATGACTCAATGAAATTCAATCTATTGAACTTTAAATGGTATATGAAACAATGGATTTTACTTTACAATGCTGTGTAGAACTTGAGCTCTTATATGATATGAGCTGCCTGATCTGAGTTTCCTCTGTTTGCTAAGGCATCAAAATATGTTTGTAGGTGGTAAAAGGTTAAAAGGAATATTCGTATTAGAAAGTATAGGAAAGTTTGCCAAGTATATACATGGGAACCAATCTATTTAATAGCTGCATCCTATTTTAACTTTTTTTGACACTGTCAATCATATGATACTAGAAAAGATGATATCTGTATTTATCTTGTGTGTACAATCATGTTCTCCTGATGACTGATATACTGTTGTTGGAATGTAAAACTGTCGAGAAGTGCTGAACTTTCATGCCAGTGGATCAAAAGGTTCTGGGATCAAACCCTGTTGGGGTTGGTAGGGGGGGGCAAGGATTTTTCTAACATTGTCTTCCCAGATGAAAAGTACTGGTCCAACCTAGGATCCGTTGCAGGGGAAGTAAGAACTTGTTTTCCAATCTTCCTAAAGTTAATTTAAATATAAAACCCAGTTACACGGGACCCAGGTTCATTCTATTTATTTTATATAATTATCGACCTTAATTCAGTTTTTACAATCAATCTCAACATCAGACTGGATACAAATGACATGTTTTCGGGATCTTAATTATGTCCGAATGCTTGCGGGATTTTGTAAGACATGTAACCTCTACATTAAAACAGCACTCCCAGATATGTCCCTTTTGAGGATCATTTACAGAGGACTTGAATTATCTAATTTTGTATTAATTGATGTATAAGACTTGAGCAAGAGGCAGAATTACAGCCCTTGGGCTTCTTAAGTCTGTTTCCTCAGTAACAGTGTTCCGCTATTACCAGAGTAAGATGGATTGTAAATACTTCACACTGGTTTAAGAGATAATAGGGTCTGACTTATTATCTAATATAGAAAAGTTATGTACCATAAGAAAGGCAGAGTGTCATTTGGGTAATAGGGATTGGGTTAATTGTTTTCTGTGTGGTATGGAAATAGAATGTGATCGTTGATGTGTGTTTGATACTGTGAATTAGATTTCATTAGGGGAAAATTGAAGTTTAGAAAGGATAAATATATAACATAGAAGGAATACTAAATTAGCTAGGCTTTTGTTTATTTTTGTCTTTTTTTTTAAGATTAATTATAATGTAACTGACAGTTACTTTTATGAATCTAAGGTACAGTTAATAAAATCTGTTTCTGTTTTTAATGACTGCCAATGTATGTTTGTCCATTCAGTTTTCTGTCTGTTTCTCTAAATTAATCCACCATCCATCCATCCATCCATCCATCCATCCATCCATCCATCCATCCATCCATCCTTCGTCATTGAGTCATGTTTGTTTGTCCTTCCATCTCTCTGTCTCTGAAATGAATTTAGATTAGAAATGGGAACACCAGAAACCGAGTCTGCAATTCTTCCAACAAATTTCTTGCACATAATTCATCTTCAAAAACAAATGGATCAGAACACATTCTTATATACCTCTAATTTACAATACCAGCCCTGCGTTCATTTTATCAGTTACAGTCTCTAACATCAGAGCATGCAGTACCATAGCATATAGAATGCAAAGAGGGAACCAACTTGCAACCATTTGTTAATGTGAACGACCATTTGCGGTTACTGAACACATGTAATTGAAACTATCGTATTTAATATTTTTAATAGAAAATCCAAAACCACTCTTCAGTTTTCCGCTTTCATTACAAGTAGGGACTATTTCACAGCAGAAAAAAGTTCGTTTTCAGTGTACTCAAGATGAAACATATAATCTTCTTTCCGTTGAACTGCTTGTTCAGTGAAACGGCAGTACTATTTTCAATTGATTACCGTTTCTGTGCCGTGACACAAATTGCCCAATATCGGATGAAATCCGATTTGCTGTCATGTGACCTGCCAGTGAAAGACAAGCACAAGACAGTTTAAGCTCTAATAGAGAGCACTGGTTTAACAGACATGTGAGTATTGTCACTCAGTCTTTAGTCAGATTTATCTGGAATCTCACTGTTAAGTTTCCTGTTTGTAGTGGTCCCCCAATTTATGGTGCTATACTGTACCAAGAAAAGCGTCTCCTTTTTTTTTTTTGTCGTTTTTTAGTGCTGATTTGGTGAGGGGAAGCATGCATTGATCAGGAGAGAATTTTAACAGGTACTTTCAGTAAACAGGATTTTTAAAACCACATAAATGCCAGTATATACTGTGAAATCATTAATTTTCGTGGGAAACTTATTTTCATCATTGCGTAGATGGTTTTATCCATGAATAAACTTGTTTCTTATATAGACCTCATGTTTTCTAGAACAGATCCACAAATAAATGTACATGTACCCACACAATTCCCTAATCAAGGAATTTACTGTCAATGAAATTTGATGATTTTACAGATAAGCATCATACTGAAGCTACTCCCCGTAACCATTATCTTTTAATCCATTGTTTTTTCACTCTTTTTTCTTGTCTTTCTCTTTCTTCCCTTTCTTGCTAACTTGCTTTTTTCTATTTTTATCTAATATTCTTTCTAATATCTCTCATGCATATTTATTATTTTGCCTGTTCCTGAGTGGCCATGTGGTACTATTTTAGGCCATAGGTTTGACCCTGGATCAGGACATAACAAAGTGGTTAAAAAAATGGTACCGATAGCTCTTGGCATGTTGGAGACAACATATAAGGTTATTTCCAGGACAAGTTTGCCCGATGTCAGGATATTGCAACTGGGTGAGATGTGGTGCTGCAGCATGATACTGCAGTGTGGCAGCACTTATAATAATTATTATCTGTCTCAAAATTTAATTAGTCATAAGTCTCCAAATGACTGAAGGGGGCATCCGTTGCAGAGAGGGTAAAGTCGCTGACTTGAACACTCACTCAGCCCCTCACCACGTGGGTTCGAATCCTGGCAGAGTCATTTGGATTTTCATGTGAGGAAACCTTCCAGCTGGCTTGCGGTAAGTCAGTGGTTCTACCCGGATGTCTCCGTGCATTCAGGGTCTTCCTCCACCTGTAATTAGCTGGACGTCACAATATGACTGAAATACTGTCGAGGTGACGGTAAACTCAAATAGTCAAGTTAAGTCAAATGACAGAAAGACAGAAAGACTGTCAGTGGGATATTTAAACATCCTGTTGTAGACATCCCAAACATTCAGTCAGTATATCTGAATTAATGTGCGTGTTTTAAAAGTAAAATTCCAAAATACTGCTCAGAAAATCCTAAAAACAAAACCCAAATGTTCCACCATTAGGTGACTTCCTCAATAAAACCGAAATCATTTCTTTTTTAACGTCAACCATTTTCATCTCATCAAGCTTCTTATAAATCAGTCCATTTCATTGTCTTGAGATATCTAATTGTCTGTTATACTTTGTGTAAATGTCAACAGATTCCGGGACATTGTAAAAGGTTGCTCTGACTGTATTAAGATTCTGATTGACATTTAGTGAAGCCACGGCCTCCTTTATGGTTTTTTACTGCTCACAAATAGTTCCTGCTTCTCTGTGTTGTTCTTCTGTATTTACCCAGCAATCATTAATCTTGGGTGATGCCTTCAGAGGCACTACCACTAAGTGATTATTTGGACAGAAAAGTATTCCTGTCACACAAGATGCTGATCTAATACCCCACTAGCACGGTAGAAAGATGCCTCTGACTATACAGTATAATTAACACGTCACCAAACTGCCTCAAAATGAATATGGATTTTATTTTAAAGTCCATTATTCTTCAAAAGGCAGCGTATATATTTTTCGGACAGGAAAGCAAATTTGTGTTACAAATTTGTAAAGAGATGCAATATGTGAACTTCTATTGACAACAACATTACTTCAGTGTAATTATCTAAGAATTTTTTACTGAAGATTATCACTTATCTGATTTGCATCATCGTCATTTTTTTGACGTTTTCCATATTCCGACCTTCCATATTTCTCCGCTAACAAATTGAGAGTACATAAATTGATGGTGTAGTAGATAAAAGAATTGTGATTTGGCGACTGATTTAGAAATTCAAATTATTTCCTTTCACGGATTGTCTTCTGGAAATACTCACCATGCAATGCAATATGTAAACCATGAGTGTATTTTGACATCTATTCAAAATACTAAATGGCCAAATTTGATAACATTTTCAATATGTGTAACGGTAATCTTAAGCAGATATTTGCACATTTTGTATCATTTGTGTTAATTTACTATGTCAGTATTGTTTTATTTGTTCCTAATTTCATGAGAATTGTATCATTATGAAAAACAAATGGGCCTCTTGTATATGAACCCAATACTTTCGGTAACTACTTTTGTTCAACATCCTCCGATAAACATTTGAAATGGAGGTAATTGCCTGCATTGACATCATGTTAATTACATTATTTATGAGTGTCCAATACGTATATGTCAAAAATAGACTTTGGCAAGTTTCCGACTGACACCATATTTTTAAAACCTCAAAAATGAATGGGGAATGCTATTAGCAAATTTTATCGTTTTATTGTCAAATAACAGAACACTGAAATTTGCTGAATTATGATGTATGATCATTTTATTTGAAAATAAATGAGATACCTATTTTATGATTATATTTAATACATTTATAATGAGACTTGATGTAAAATGTCAGCTGAAAAGACTTGCAGCTGGAAGCTATGTCACCAGAGGAATTCCACCTCATTAAATACTTCTATAGCACCTAAGTAATATTTAAGTTCTTAAGTTAGGTAGAAAACCATTCCAGCATACCTGTTACAAGAAATATCAAGTACATAATGAAGATGACATAAATTATTACAGTAATAAACAAGTAACTGGTGTTGCACGCAACACAGGAGTCCCCTACTAGTGAGGTGCATAATTTTTCCATTACCATAGAAACCAGAATTTTGGTCTGAGAAAAAAAACAAAGTGATGTGCAGAATCTTCATACGGCCATCTATTCATATACCAAGTTTCATAATAGCTCACCTGAGCACAATATGCTCATGGTGAGCTATAAGGATCACCCTGCGTCTGTCTTTGTGCGTCGTCCGTCTAGTGTCGTCAACACCCAAACGTTACATCTCCACTGAAACCGCTGGACAGAATTTAATTTAACTTGACAGGAATGATTCTTGGGTGAAAAAGGTGCTAAAATAAACTTTATCCATGTAGAACTTGGGTTGCCATGGCAACGGAAAGAAAGAAAATATGGAAACTTTCAAAATCATCTTCTTCAAAACTTCTGGCCAGATTTCAAAATGTTTTGTTACAGATATTCCTTGGGTTACCATCTACCAAGGTTGCTAAAATAATTCTGATCCGTAAAAAACATGGCTGCCAGGCGCGGGGCTAATTTGCCTTATATGTATATAGTGAAACATTTAAACGACATCTCCTCTGAAACCGATGGACAGAATTTGATTAAACTTGACAGGTATGAACCTTGGGTGAACCTTCACAAAAGTTGCTAAAATTAACCTGATTCATGTAGAACTCTGGTTGCATTGGCAATAGAAAGAAATGAATTATGAAAACTTTAAAAATCATCTCCTTCAAAACTACTGGCCATATTTCAAAATGTTTTAGTACAGATGTTCCTTGGGTAACCCTATACTCAGGTGAGCGATTTAGGGCCTCTATGGCCCTCTGGTGATCTGCAGAAAACCAGAGTTAAACCTTACCAAATTTAATTACAAAATCCTCATTTCCAGACCACTGAGGAGCAGCGAACAGCATAAAACCTGATTAGCTTGCGAGTTACTCACAGGCTGATCTGGTTTTATGCTGTTCGCATAGGTCTTTTCATGGTGTACTCAATGAGGGAAAGGGTTAAGCAGCTTATTACATATCTGGACACTGAAAATTAGTTCATAGTTACATACTGGATACTGTTAGAGCTTGGTCAAAGCAGCTTGGTCACACTGATGATCGGTAGAAATTCAATAGAAAAAAAAATCAACTCTCCCTCATTATTTATTGTTGGTAAAGTCTTTGTTCCTGACAAATAAACTCTGGAAGTTTAAGTCACTTGGTTTGCATGGGAAAACGCAATTTTCGTAAATGCAACTTTTGCGAAATACGTGAAATGTAGAATACAGTGGAACTCCTCCAAACCGGAACTCCTATATACCGGAATTTCCTCTAAACCGGAATAAAGTTTTGGTCCCGTTTTCAACCCTTATTTATTTCATATAATCGTAAACTCTGTATACCGGAAACCCTGCATTCTGGAAACCGGACGTTTTGGGGCACACTTTCATTCATAGCAACAGAAAAGTCACCCTGGAAACCGGACACGTGTCTGGGACCTGACATCAACCCAATAAACAGTACACAAACTTGAAACACCAAACTGCCTGAGGCAATTAATTCTACCTGTAGGGATCCGCCATTGCGCCGCTGTCGGTGCATCGTGTGATCAACATAGGTGTGAAAAATACACTTAGCCGGTGCATTGGATGTAAGGAAGGCCGATGAATGTTATGAAAACAATTTTAATCCGACAATCAGCGTTTGAAATTAGTAATGATCCCCAAAATTAACACGAGAGGCGTTAGAAATTGTAGTTTGGTAAGTCTAACTGTTAAAACTTAAGGACAGGATTGTGATTTACAGTTAAATAAACACTAGTAACCAATAAATTTACGATCTGTGAACAATAGAAAATAAGCTTCTTTGATTAATTACAAAAGTGGTATGGTAGCTAGCATTCATTTTGTGATTTATCAGTTAAATTTTAACTTTCAACAGATCATCATGTCTCAACCTCCGACAAAACGTAGAAGAATAGAACTGTCTCTTGAAGACAAGATTAAGTCAATCAGAGACTCTGAAAAAATGCAATAATAAAAATAAATAAATAAATAAACAGTTTAAAACAGTTTTTCATCTCTTCCTTTCAATCCCAGCATAAAACAAACACATATACTGCATTACATTTATACATGTATATATAGACATGGTTTGTTGTTCAAAAGGTCAAAACCCCTCTAAACTGGAAACCCCTCTAAACCGGAAATTTATGTTGTCCCCAACCTTGTCCGGTTTAAAGGGGTTCTACTGTACTGTATCCCCAAAGCAGGTGCTTGCAGTACTACGTGACAGGTTCCGCAACATGGGATCTTGACACCAGTCTACGGTAGTGATATTTTTAGTTCAGCCTTTGAAGTAAACACATGCAATTACAAGTTAATTACATGTAATAACTGGTAAAATAATTAACAAATTCTCAAAATCTGTATATGCAGGTTACATTACACAAAAATCTATACGGTTTTTCCCACTAACATAAAACCTTGATCTATAACTTAACCTACCGTAAGTGCTAACCTTTGCCACCAGTAAAGAGCGTGCAGGCTGGCCGGACTCTTTACTATTGGCTGACCAACTACAAGTTTTCATCTTGTTATCCCTAAAATTGATAATGGACAGTTCCAAAAAGGATACTGGCTAAGTCCATTTGAGAAATTCAGCAGGTTAAGGGTTAAGATATTCCTGATTAAATGTAGATATTTCCATTGTTTATTAACCAAATTAGCATACACTTCCACTTATAGTAGAAGCCTAGAAAGTTCAATGTAATCGTAAATTTTTTTTTAAAAAATAGGGTTTTAATTCTGAATTTAAATATTTTCAATACTGTCGGTGACAGTAATATTTACCTGTGATGGAGAAACCACCCTTATTTTTTACAATCATGCAAGGAATGTTGCATTTGATTACCATGTGTCTGTAGATGGGTATTGATAGACATAATACACTCAGATAGTTAAAAATCTAATTTTTAGTTAATGACCATCTGTGAACAAGCTTCTTTAATTCATGTGAAGTACAGGCATTGGATACTGTATAGATATTTGTGTAATGTAACCTGTATATACAATTTTAGAATTTGTTAATTATTTTACCAGATATTACATGTTATTAAATGCTAATGAATTTTGTAATTATTGTTTATTCCTTAGAATTTAATAGACGAAAGTTTAATTAAAGATAATTCCATCTAATTCTGAATTTTCTGAACTTTAGGAAATGAACATTTGATTAAATATTTTGTTTTCAGTTTTTCATCAGGGACGAAATTGAATTTTTATCACAAGACCTTCCCTTGTTAAATTTCCATATATACACACTATTTAACCATTTTAAATGTCCCCCATTTGACATCAAGACGTGGATCGAAAAAAAGAATGTTGGTTTTTCCCCTTTGTGAATTCAAGTGAGGTTGAACTACATAGTACATTCTTGATTTAGAATGATACATGTAATGCAGTGTGGCAGTACCAGATCTGTCCTATGTAGACATTGTCTCCAAATGAATGACTGAAAAACTGTCACTGGGACGGTAAACCTAACAAATACATAAACAAAAAATGACAAATGCAGAAATATCTAGGAACGTAAGAAAATCAGGAGTAGGTATATTGTAGTCTGCTGCAACTACAATATACCTACTCACATGACCCTTGCATGCCGTATCTTTCCCATCCAGCAGACATTGTAATTTCATTTTTCACTTGTACACAGTCCACAGGCCCTCTGTGTTCCGTGTCTGTTATTACATTGCTCTAAGATACCCATCTCTTGTCATGTTCAGAAAATGCAATGGATGGGGGCATCTGTGTCCTCTGGACACATTTCTAGTCTATTCTAAAGAAAATAACATTCACAAAATATTTAGTTTGCATCCACTTATTTAAATTTTAATTATTTATCAAAAAAAAAATGATATTGCAGTATTGTAACTTGTCATTTGTTAATTAAATTTGACAGTCTTGATTGCTTGATTGTAATCAATTAAAAAACCCAATTACAAAAGCAAACGGCTGTAATTAATGTTCTAAAGATTCATTACCTTTAAATAAAAGAAATTGTCAATTTTAGTACAAAAATCATACTTTAATTTCAAGTAAAGGATTAAAAAGTTCCTTTTTGCTGAATATACTATTGGTGCCTTGCAAACTTTGAGTAGTATAAATAGTATCACTGTTAAAGAGTGTGTATGATAGTAGTAAAATTTTTAAGTGTCCACAGGTGTATCCATAATTATATCAAATAATGGTTGAATAGAATTTTGGATCTAATTCCAGAAGAAAATACACTGGCTGTGAACAAATTAATTATCTGCTGAAAAATTTAAAAAGAAAGAGATAGAAGGAGTAAGGACTCTAGGAAATTGGATCGTTCTGTGCAAAGAATATAAGGCTATGTCTGACATTACTGAATTCTTAGCAGGTTGTCAATTTACTCATAATTTCTTTGGCACCAGGGAAGATCTTGACGGAGAAGTGAGCTTCAAGTGTTGTATTGACGCTTCACAAGGCATGATGGGAAGGTGACTAAGTGTCGCCGAGGGAACCACATAATCTGACACACCGTCGACGGGGGAAGGGTTTTCACATTCACTTACCATATAAAGCCGGACAGTGTATTTATGTATTTTGTCACGAACATTCATATATTGAATAAAGAGATAAAATGGAGGCAAAGGCCAAATTAGCACTGAGTAATTGAGCGAGATGGTCTTTTATGGCACATTGGGATGAAATTGAGAGGGCAGTTTCACCGTAGGTGCAAATACCAAAATAGCGACTTGTCTCTGACCATTAAGTCTGTGTGAAGGATGATTAACCTTTATTTATATAATCAGATTTGTTATGCATCTAAGATTATATGTTTCTTCATAAATTGTCAAAACCATTTGTTGTATTATTTTGACTTTCACACATGAATCATAAGTTATAACAGTATAGGATTTTCATTTATTTCTGAAGGGTCAATTAAAGTAGTTGAATCCAGTGGGTGGAAATATGATCAAAATGGCCATGGTCAGTCCTAATCCTGTACACAAGTGGATCGAGTGATACCTTATTGTCCAGACATTACTTTGACCTATCGTACATCTGACCTCTGAGTTTCTTCTACATTGTACTAGTACCTGGTATTAATTAGGCAATCATTAAAGATATGTTTGTTTGCTGTGCTCCTAACCAGATTTCTTAAGATGCATGGGTAGGAAGAGAGAGAGTGTTTTTTGTTGTTGTTTTTTTCAATGGATGACAAAAGCTGAAAGGCCTTCAAGATGAAGAGAATACTTCAAAATGGAAATTGACAGAAATCAGGAAACTGAAAGAAAAATTGTTGGTCTGGGTCTAAATTAAAAAGATTTGAGTTGGTACTAATTCTATTGAGTTGGTTTGTAGCATGACTAACAAGCATGTTTTTAATGATGTATCATACTTGGTGTAAAGTATCATGCCACACATTTATCTCAAGATTACTGAAATACTGTTACTTGGACAAACATACTGATGGATATATATAAATTAGGCCTTTTATTCCATACAATATCATCTGAAAGTATATAAAGATCCTTCAGATTGGGTAGGACAAGGCAATATTTAATGTAAATTTAAGTAACACAATTTGGTAATTGTCCCTTTCTCCTGATAAAAGCTCTTTTTTCTTCTTTAATCTTGTAATCCTGAGGTTTCATAAGCAATTTATAGAATTTGCAGCCAAAAATACCATTTAGAAATAACATTAGATATCATTCAAACATCAGAAACACATTTAATGCCCTTGAGATTAAGTTTGATTTTAATTTAACTTGTTTAATGAAACGGTTTCTTGGGTAACAGTAATAATAGGATGAAAGCAGTCTGTAATTAAATGAAAAAGCTATAAAGAATCTAAAATAGAATGGTTGGAATAAGGATTAGGCATTAATTACCTTGTAATCATCCACATCGTAGTTGAGTAAATCACCCTCCGGCGCTAAGCGGAACAGCCCGACAGTAATGAAGTTCGGTGATGAAAACTTAGAAACTAAGTCTGATGAAGTGACAAAAGAAACTGCTGCACTAGAGAATACTCTATTTGGTAAAATTATTAAAAATATTTTGTGAAATTAGTCAAGGTTATATAATAATCAGTGTAGACACAGATTAATTAGAGGTAAAGGAATCAAATGAGACATTCAAAAATTCATTACAAAGACAATTGAATTAGATTGAGAATCAGTCAACATGTAATTTCTCAGAGGAGTGAAACAAATCACTCTTTTAAAAACTTTGCAACCACTAATTTTTCTTCCCAGAGAACCTTAAGGCCTATAATTTTGTTATTAGTCAGATTACTTTATAAAGGCTCGATTAAAAATTAAATTAAATTAAAATTAATCCCCCCCCCCCAAAAAAAATCTCTTTTTTGAGAGACTTAACAAATTGTATCCCTTATAATCCTCAATAAAAAAGACAATAATACAAAACGAAACATTCTTTTATTCTCTTCTCTGATAGACATTTTTCTTAACCCTTTCCCTCATATAGACTCATTTTGACACACTCAGTAGGTATCACATAAAGCCTGATCTGCAGAATACCACAGTTAAACCTTACCAAATTTAATTACAAAATCCTCATTTCCAGACCACTGAGGAGCAGCGAACAGCATAAAACCTGATCAGCCTGCGAGTTACTCGCAGGCTGATCTGGTTTTATGTTGTTCGCATAGGTCTCTTCATTGTTTCCTCTATGAGGGAAAGGGTTAAGGATGACGGCACAGTGAACAAGTTGAATTTCTTAAAATAGCGCGTCTTGTCTGTCTCACAAGTGACTATCCTTGTATGTATCCTCCTGCAGTCCTTCTAAAATGGACAGCACACAGTTTGCTTCTTTCAACATTTTTCACAAGTGTTTTTTATTGCAACAATCAGTACAAGCAGTGACTACAATAACACCTCAGTGTGATACAAGAGTTTCATAGGCCTTAACAGGAGTGTACTGCTGCCAAACAGAGCTGTCCCCAGACAGATGGCACTTTATTGGGCCATTAATTGTATGTCTAATTGCAGTCAAATTAGACTGAATAACACAGCAAGTTTCGGTTTATTCCAGACAGAAGCTATCTTGGTTTTGTGTTCAGTTTCTTGTTAACTAATTTTCTGGTATCTCTGCAGAATACCTCATTCCAATTCCAATTATTATTCTGTTTTAGAAAAAAAAAAAATGTTTTTTTCTCTGTCTGATGCCAAAAGCAGTTTCTCATTTTTCTTTAGTTGAAGAAAAATCGTTAGTAGAATTTGTAAAATGGACATTGAACATAATCATTTTGACCTATTTCATTATATTATTTATCTGACGTTATCTGTAAGTGAATAAGCTCATTTAGTTTTGGAACAGAATGATATACTGCCAAAATATGAGAATTTATGATTAGCAGACGTTCTATTTAACAGTTTGCAGAGAAATTTGAACATTTTAGTTGTTTGATGAAATTAGCTATATGAATTGTATGCTTAATATGAACATTTGATGCTGTTTCATGTGATCTGCACATGTGGGTCTGTTTTGAAGAACTCCGGTTGCTATGGCAACGAAAAGAAAAAATTATGAAAACTTTAAAAATCATCTTCTTCAAAACTACCGGCCATATTTCAAAATGTTTTAGCACAGATGTTCCTTGGGTAACCCTATACTCAGGTGATGGATTCAGGGCCTCTATGGCCCTCTTGTTTTTTGTGGGGGTTTTTTCTAGGGGGTTTAGGGGGCAACTATGATCTAAAGGTCTATACATATTTAACAAATGAATGTTACGTGAATGAGCATGCTTTATTAACATGAAATTCAGTATTTATTTTCTTTTAATGTCAAATTTAAAACAGGATCTTTTAGGATTATTAGGATTATATCTAGTCCCATAATTGGCATCTGAATAATTTCAGTTACAAGGAATTTGACCTCCAGACTTGGTTCAGGCTTGCATCCTTTGCATATAGAGTGTCAAGTTTGACCACTTTACCATGTTTTGTTTTTTTAAATATTTCTGTGATATCTATTTAAATAAATTGTTTCCCAATTTACTAAAATTAATAAGTTATAATATACTACAGTAGAAATTGGCAATGTCAAGGTCACTGTAACTAAAATTAAAAAACTGGATATTTTTTTAAGATATTTATGAGAGTGTGTTATATGAATTTAGATACAACAGAATTGCAGGCATCAATTTCTTCTACAGCAATGGCACTAGATCTTATTTTTCAAACCTGAATTTGAGAAACAGTGGTTCAAGGTCACTGTAATTTAGTGCTTAGTATACCTTATCCAAAGCAGATAAGTATGAGCTTTCATTCCAAACTGCACATTAACAAGATTTAAGAAGCAAATGTTTATAATCATAAAGTGTTGTATAAATATTTACCAAACATTAAACTTAAATATGGATAAACATAAAATACATTTCACTTAGATAGAAAATGATTTGAGATTATAGTGCCAGGAGGTAACTGAGATAAGTTCGTTTGTAATTGAGCAAAACATTTCTGTATTTTCACTGCTGCATACTGAAGAATCATTGTCATTGGGGGACTAATTTTTGTCATTTCATTGACAGCTTTATCCATGAATATTTATCCCCATGAAAACTGTTTA
>CM037781.1:56397366-56447366 GCA_021229015.1 Solen grandis | reverse complement strand
TTCTCAAATTGTTCGAGTATATTATTCGGGTATCATTGGTTTGATATGTTCATGCACATTGCACGCGCGAATATAGGTCTGTATATACATATTGATACCCTTTCTTTAAAAATTATGTTTTCTCTTTTTCCTGTACAAAACCACATAATGTTAGCTTCCAAAATGTAATTTTAGATACAATATATTTAATGTGACAGAATAAAGGGTCATGTCTTTGAAATCGTTACTCCACAACTTTTCATGTAAATATTTTGAATTCTTTATTGAGACACTTTAAACTCGCTTTACGTGAGGATTTGTTCTACGTGTTAAAAGATGTCGTTTTAAGCAACAAAAAGTGTTTCTCTTTTTTAGGCTCCCAAAAGCATACCGTGCTCAAGGTAACTATGTTGCTTTTCGTCCGTCGTCGTGCATCTTCCGTCGTGCGTCGTCAACAATTTTTCTTTAAAAAATAAAAAACATTTTTTCTCAAACCACTAGTGGTAAGAAAATTGAAATTGGCATTTTTATTCTTCGGTGGCCTATCTCAAAATTTGCTGAAAAAAAAAGAAACTTGATCTTTGCAGAACTCTGGTTGACATAGCAACAAAAACAATTTTAATTCAAAAACTTAAACACAAATTCAGAAACCAGTGGTCAGAATTCAATTTCATTGGCACAAATGGTCACCTCGTGGCACCTTACCATAATTGTTCAAATAGAGTTGATCGATTCAAACTAAAAGAAGGATCAGAAAAAAATGTATATATATTTCAAAGACGCAATTGTGGTACACAGTTATGCTAATGATAAATAATGGAGGGAAATAATTCAACCATAGGACCAATTAAAGTCAAAGTTCTTCAAAGTACTAATTCCCTTTAATATTTAGAGTTATGCTCTGAACAAGTATCTTAAATATAACTAGAACTATCACTAAAGAAGGTAATTATTTATTAAAGTGACACGTGAACTAACATGTGAATTAATATATATAATACACAATACGATATACACCCAGCCCATTGGGCCTATAGGTCACCTAAACATGAGAAAATTATGAGTATGTGACAAGATAATTATATCAGTAATTGCAAGTAAAGCAATGTTAAGTTATCAGCATATAAATATACATGTACATACAGAATATACATCAAACATTTGACATATTTAAATCATATATTTTGTAGACAATCTGATGGAATAGCCCCTAGCTATTGCTTTGTCACAGAAAAGAAAGCATTATTATCATCAAAGAGTACCTCCATATAGGATAATGGGAGAACCAAGAGATCAAGATAGCCCTGTGTCACTCACATGAGTAAGATTGCTGTGTAAGGCATGATTGTTTGTTTGGGTTAACGTCCCACCGACAGTATTTCAGTCATTTGGAGACGATATCTACTTGAGACAGATATAGTGCTGCCAAACTGCAGTATCACGCCGTAGACATGTGGCATGATACCACACCCGGTCACATTATCCTAACACCGAGCCAACCAGTCCTGCAACTACCCTTATATGCTGAGCGCCAAGCAATGGAGCTATAACAGTACCATTTTTTACGACTTTGGGTATGTCGCGGCCGGGGATCGAACCCACGACCTCCCGCTCTCGAGGCGGACGCTCTAACCAATCGGCCACTGGGGAGGTTGGTGATTAAAAAAAGGAGGCTCTTAATTTTTTTTTTAATTTAATTTTAAATTTTATGAAGACTGGGACAAAAAATGTAGCTCTACAGTGTTCACAATGTTTTTTCTATGATTTGGCATGACCTACTTTTTGACCATGTGACTCAGTTTTGTACTCATTCAAGTATTCTGACCAAATTCCATGAAGATTGAGCCAAACATGTGACCACTACAGTAGTCACAAGGTTTTACTAAGATTTGACCTCCCATATGACCCAATTTCGAACTTATCCGAGATATCATGTAGACAAACATCCTGACCAAATTTTATGAAGATTGGGCTAAAACTGTGACCTGCTTACCTAGTTTTTGACCCCACATGGCCAATTTCTAACTGATCCAAGATATCATGTAGACAAACATCCTGACCAAATTGCATGAAGATTGGGCCAAAACTGTAGCCTCTTGAGTGTTCACAAACAATTGTTGACGACAGACATAAGACGGTCACAAAAGCTCATCCTGAGCACAAGTGCTCAGATGAGCTAAACATCATATGGAGTAATGGTTCTTCCCTACTAAGTGTAAATCTGTAATTCATGTTAATCCGTTTAAGAACGAATACCTTTATTTGGCAATTTTCATTTATTACATACTAAAGTACACCATCTGGTCAATTTATGTGCAAGATTTAATAAATGCTTTTAGTTTTTTAGTCCTCATGGCAAAATTCGTCCCTGTAAACCCGGACATTGTTACAATAAATACAGATAAAATAGGTTTTGTTAATTTTCCATCAGTTAATGAATGTTTACATAATTATTCTAAGATGATTAGAAGGAAAGGAAACTGAAAGTTCCATATATTTATTATATTTCCTTACCAATCATAATGACACAGGAAGATTGAAAAATTAGTATTTTTGCAGCTATGAATTTCAACCACAAAATATAGCAACATTTTTGACCAGTAAATCTATAAGGATATCAAAATTATGCAAAGAGATATATTGTTGTTCTATTCTCAATAGACTGTGTAATTTTCAAGGTATGTTTTAAGGTGATCTTTTGAGAAAACTGGAATATAGGTTTTATGGCGTCCCTTTACTGCCATGGGAAAAGACTCCAAAATGTGTTTCAAGTTTACCAGTACATTATATATGTGCATTTTCTACACATTTTACATATATATATATATACGTATTTATACTTGTAACAAAGTGACAAAAAGGAGAAAAAAAAAAGATCCCTGCTTAAATTTGAACCAGCTGCTCTGATTCTTCAAAAAAATTTGTAGTCCTGCACTTTACTCACTAAGATAACATAAAAATTGAGTACTCAAATAGATTTTCATTAGGAGTGGACTACCTTTATAGCTTTTGAGCTATGGCCCAGAGAAAATAAAATAAATGAACATAACTCAGATAAAACATTCCAATTTAACATGCTGATATTATGCACAAACAAGACTTGGTACTAATCAATCTTATGAAGTTTATCAGTTGTTTCGAAGACTTAGTATGGACAAGAATCTGCATAGACTTTACGTTCCTCTGTAACTCTGTTGATAATTCCCCAAAACAGTATTCATAGCAAGACAGCATGAACCAATCAATGTAATAAAGGTTTGTCTTGTTTCAAGACAGGGGTTTAGGAAATGTGTGGTCAAGATTCTGTAGGTACATTGTGTTGCTAAATGAAGGCAATAAATCTGTGATAAAACAATGGAACATGATGATGCACACTAGACTTGGTAGTTATCAATCTTGTGAGGTTTCATCCTATTCAACTCAGGGGTTTTGAGATATAATGCAGACAAGAATTTGAAAGTGTGTACATTATATAGAAATATTTAAAGAAACAAAGGGCCACACTCACTCTCTAATAAATCATCGCATATATAAACATGCACATTTCAACTGGATACTGTGAAATTTCATTCAATTCAGGGCGGGAGGTTTAGAGATGATACGTCAAAAATATAAAGGGTCGTAATTCTGTGATAATTTTCCCCAAATGTCTGACGATATGCACATATAGACCTGATACTGATCAATCCTGTGCAGTTTCATCCAATTGGAACTAGGAAGTTTTCAGATGAAGGGCTGGCAAGATTGCATCAAAAATACAAAGGGCCATAACTCTGTGATAATTCTCCCGACACATATGTGCTGACGATATGCACAAGAAGACTTAATACTGATCAGTTTGATGCAGTTTTATCAAATTCAAGACAGGGTTTTGGAGACAAGATTGTGTGAAAAACACAAAGGACCAGAAATATGAGATAATTATTCTGATGAAAATATGGCAATGATATGCACAACTAAATTTGGTACTTAGAATAATTTTGAACTTTTTTATATAGAGTCTAAAAGGAAACAAGCAGACCCCCCTGGGCGTCTCATCTTTTCAAGGGAACAACTTTATTTTAACAAATATGAAACAGCCATGCCGTGAACAATTGTGCCAAAGGAGATTAGACTCTAACCACTGGTTTCTTAGAAGAATAATTTTGAACTTTTCTATTTAGAGTATTTAAGGAAACTAGCCGACCACTTGGGGCCTAATTTTTCAGTGTTTCAACTTTTTTTTAGCAATAATGGTCCAGGCCAATGAAAGGACCATTTGTGTTAAATGAAATTCTGAGTGACCATTGGCTTATTGCAAAAATTTTATTTTTAAGGTTTAAAGTATTTTTTCAAGAGATTGACCTTACTTTAGCAATTATGGTACAGGAGCATGACGTTATCATTTGCTGCAAAAAAAAGTTTGACCATTGGTTTCATAGGAGAATAATATTGAACTTTTCCATTAGGAGTACACCTGTGTAAGACAAGAATGTTCTCTGAAACACGTGTGTCACCTGCTGAAGCGCCACGGAAAAATGTCTGACGGACAGTCAGGCGATCCGACAGCCAAACAGACATACGATGGAAAAGTGATCCCTATGTGCACAAAAACTAGCTAAAATTCTGCTGCTTGCAATGGCAACCAGACTTCTGCATGGATCTAAGTTTATCTAGGCACCTTTTGCGGACAGCCACCCAAGGATCATTCATGCCAAGTTTAATCAATTTCTACCAAATGGTATCAGAAAAGTTATAAGAGTTATCATTCTCAGACACCGCATTGCCACTTATTCCCCTCTATTGATAGTTGCAATAAATATCATTTATGAACTTGACAAACAAAATGTACCGACGGGAAAATACTATAAAACCGGACTAAGTAGTTACGGTTCTTCTCTCAATATCCTCTATCAGTTTATTGTTTGAAGTTCAACTTAAATCTCTTCATTGGTGTTTTTTTTGTTATAATTGAGAAAAACTTTATACAAAAACAAATATACAGACAGACAAGTTACTGACTATATTCTCCCCCATTTATTTTTAGGGGGAGGGGGAGCACAAAGATTAAACTGATGAGCAAAGTTATTAACAATGAAATGTTGCGAAGACTTGAATATCGCCAACAATTTTTAACCAAACACACTTTAGAAATGCAATGCTGAAATGTCCTTTTTTATATGGCAATCTACTATTTTTGCATTCACATCTTACTTATTCCTGTACATAAAATTAGGTAACCAAAACAATAAATAGCTGAAAAAAGCAATATTTTGAAATAGTAATGATTAATCGCAAACTAGCTAAGTCATCCTGGTGTCAACAATATTCTATTTTTTGAATGCTTGTTTCATGCACAAATTTAATTTTACACAAGTCAAAGTATGAACAATATGGTTTCCACGTGGTTGCTTAACTCAGCTTTAAAGCGAGATCAAAACCATGATCTCAGAATTTGTTCAAGACATCACTTGATTAGGTTAACTACAATGTACAATTCCTGTCAGATATTAAAACTAATATTTCCTCAAAATCAACTCACACACAGGAAGGTAGCTACACAAATCTAAGTCTTTGTATATTAAAATAACGATAATGTTGACATTACCATTCAGTGGTTAACATTGTGTGCTATCATCCTAAATGGGATGTGATATCTTTTCTTATATACCGATCAACATAAATAAAGCAAACAATTAAATATTTGAAATAACTCAGAAAGTTAGAGAAATTATTAAAAAAAGATATTACCTATAATTGTTTATGTATGGAGTAATGTTAAAGTGACCTCCACTCTGGCCAAGGTTTGGAATGATTATCTGCGGAAATTCGGGAATTATCTCGGAAACAATTCAATTGTTTGATAGTCAACACTATAGTCTGCAGTAATGAGTTTATGGTGGAAATGCATCGCTTAGAGACACTTTCTTATATGATCGAGAAGGTAAATCAATTTCAAACAGTCACTGAAATGTTACTCATCATATAATCAATATGACGTACCTTTCTAAGGACTGTTATAACACAAATGTATTTTTGAACAGAAGATGTCAAGAGGTCTCTACCATAAATCATTGAAACTAGGATGGAGTTTACTGCTTTTCACTGGTCGGATATCATTTTGAAGTTAGGCATACATTCTTCCTTCACCTGATATAACGTTTGGTAGAATCCCCACTGAAATACAAAACAAAAACAATAAAGTTTGCACAAAATGCATCAAGTAGATTTGGCGATATCTGTAAAGACCTGTATGTAACTGTAATCGGTGAGAGATTTGTGTAAGTGGTCGGGTGGCTCAGGCGGTAGAGCACTTGCCCTGTCAGCAAGGCGGGGTAATGAGTTCTAGTCTGGCTGCATATTTTCCTCATCTGATTACACATAATGGAATGATATGAAATCATGGGGACATGAGAAATTCTTATCTGGTTACATTTGGTGCCCGACATGGGACCAGGACAGTATAGTTCTTCAAGTATGTACTGCCTTTGTGTTAGTCGGGAACACAGCAAATTGTTTTCTGTATATTCAACGATGAATTTCAAATTTGCAGGGAAGTATGTAAAAGCCTATAAGTCACCCTTTTCAGTGATAGATTCTGTGTAATAGGTTTGGTTGCTTAGTCGGTTGAGTACTTGTCCTGTAGGCGAGAGGTCCAAGTTTGAGTCATGATTTTCAACTGCACACTTTTCTCATCTGCTTTCACATTATACGTGCAATACCATGAAATAATGGGGACAAGAGAGAATTGTCACGTACCAATCGCATGACAGAAGTACTTGTCTATATATAATTTGAAACGAAATGTTGAAAAATGAGAGTTAGTGTGACAGACAATTTGATAATCACAAAAGCTCACATTGAACCCAAATTTACAAAAGGTTGTTGCTTAATTAAAACTTCTTGGTAACTGAAATTTCAGGAATTGTTTGCATGCTTATCGAATCAATTTGTGCTTTATTGTGACCGGTCTACATTGGAAATGAATGTGATCAGACCTAATTGGAAGATAAAACACTTTTTACATACTTTATGCAAAGACCTATAACAATATAATATATAGCAGGTCTTTGCTTTATGCTATAAAAATAAACAATACTGCCACACCATGTATTATTACTTCCTAATCAACAACTTGGTGTACACGCCCAGAATGTTGATTTAGACATTTGTCGAAAGTTTTCCCTGCTCACTCAGCACAGGAAGAACATGTCAAACTGCGGAGATATATTAATAATCTACAATGATCGACATATTTTGTACAAAAAAAAAATGTCATTTTCACTTTCTTTTTTTTTTTTCACTTTTAAACAGGCTGATGGAGTGAACAGCTGATCTGATTACTGGACATTCTTGACATACATTTAAATACGTGTCCATGTTTACTAGGCTTTCATTTGTTCAAATAGAAAATTCACATAGATCTACAGATTTCATAAAACTCACTTTTATCAATGCATATATATCCTCAAGTATTATATTCTCGCCATATTAGTATTCTCGGGCTATTTACACAAGTGCAATATTTGACGTCAAGTGTGACGTAATTTTACAGAGAAACAACTTGTTAAATCTACCGATAATACTCAGCCAGCATACGATCACTGATTTATGTAAACCAACATCTGTTCTTAAAATAGTGTAGGTTTGATTATGAATACACTTCTCAACAATACTATGTACAGAAGTCATTTAAAGCCATAGCTGTTATTAATAAAATAGTAAACTTTATACTTGATAATTGTAATATAGTCCACAAATGTGTACCCATAATTTGTGATATCGTTCTACTGTTGATTTGGCGAAATCAGTTCCAAAAATATCATGTCGCGCCGAGCGGCTCATTGATGGGAGTAATTGTAATACATCATGCCCATTTAACCATTGCATAAGGTTTTTACACCCAAAATTGGCCATATACCTCCAAAATTGTAGGGACTCTCTGGTTGAAAGGTTACAGAGTAAAGGAAAATTGTCATTGTACCCCCAGTTACATTTGTTATAACTCGGAGAGTATCCTATAATAACATAAACACTTTCAGTGTGATGGTGTTTCTGTTCTCATTTGGATCGTCTTATATTTTACAAACCAATCTGTTCTGTGATTAAGAACATAGAACTTCAATGCAACTGTTGTTTATAGATTTTGTCACTATATGTGTACCATACTCATGGCAGACTCATTTTCAGTTTATTGTCGAGAACTCCAGAAGCCATTTTGGAAATAATCTTTTGACTGTTGTTGGATTTTGATAGTTATTTTTTAAAATTTGATTTTAATAACCATTGAAAATTTAATACATTTGAAGGGAAGATATTGATGCATTTGATAATATAAATAATATAATAGTGAAGGATCGTTTTGTTCAATTTTCTTGCAATAACTTCTTTTGCTGTCGAGAACTGAATTCTCCAGGATAGATATTTAAAAGTTGAAGAGATATGTCTACCTTATTTTGTAATCCACAATGTGTGTCAGTGCTGAATGCCACGTTTGTTGATTCCGTAAGTTTCTGTAAATCGATTTGCAATGACATCTTTTTGTTTTAACGTTTTCTGTTTGCCTTTCATGGATGTTTTTCGTGTGGCGCTGTGCCGATTCGTTCTTTGTTTCTATGTACATGCAGGATATGGTACTGTACTGTACAGTGAAGCTCTCTTATTTCGTTGAGTAATCTATAAAGCGCCATTATTTAGAAATATTCTCTTCTTAAGTTCATCTTTTGTTTTCCATATAAAACAGTCAGCAAATCTGATTAAGAAACCGATAAAGAAGCAACACATCCTCGATCAAGATGGGAAATTCGGAAAAATCTATTTTAGGCCCACGTGCAATTTTCAAAACCAAACTAATGTAGAAAAAAAATAACATGGGGGAACTCAGGATAGGTATAATAGAAACAAATTTAGGCCATCGAAACGTCAGTAATTCCACAAATCAGGTTTATAAAGAAGCAAGGTATCGGCTTTCACGTAATCAAAACTAAATTCGTGCGCATGATAAAGCGATGGCGTGGTAAAACCAACGCATCAGCATAGAAAAAATAGTCCTATGATGTTTTCATGTCACCGGCGAATTTTTAGCCTGTAAGTATTTATTTTTGACACAGCATTAATTTTTCAGCATTTTTGCTTAATTATAGCATATCTATGTTGTAGAGATATATGCAATTGTTCGATCATATTTACACTACTGAGAGGTTATTCGGTTTTAAATCTAGGAGAACGGGGTTTGAAAACGTAGTACTTTAGTTGGTGTGACTGACGTCACACACAACTAAAACCGTCTCAACGTGACCCTTGTTTGTCTTTCTATGTGACAGCAGCTGAGATTCCCAGTCAGGGTATTTCTCTATTACCTTGGCAACATATTCGTTCATTGCATGTAACTTCTCTTTGTCAACAAGGCTTTTCCAAGCTTCCCATTTTTCTTTTCCCTGGAAGTCAAAGAAGCCTGTTTTTTGTGTGTTACATGGTCCCTTATTAACCTGTTTTTATCTTGCATATAAATAAAGAAGCAATTCTGTATCAAAACCTCTTATTCGAGTTATGTGTCCATCGTTGTTGTTGCTTGATTCCATGTAGGCCAATTCGATATTCCAGTAACCATGTGGGCCCATTTCTCCACAGGGTGCTGTTCCGGTACTGCATCGCCGTAATCCCTCTCTTGAGGAGATCAGCGGGATTATTACCAGTTGGACAGTAATTCCATTAATAACCATCTGCCATTTCCTTGATTTCAGATACTTGGTTCGAAACAAATTTCTTTAAGTGTTTAGTAGACTTAACCAGTGTAGCACTATTTGACTATCAGACCAGAAAACCATGTTCTTTGTTCGAATTGCTTTTGTGATGTGCGTTGCAAGGCGGGCCCCTGTAACAGCTGCCATCAGTTCGAGTCCGGGTAGGGTCACAGTTTCGACTGTTAAAACACGATTTTTAGCCATAACAAAGAGGAAGCGCTGTTCATGCAAATGTATGCAACGGCGCCATATGACCTTTCACTAGCGTCAAAAAATACATGAGGTGTTGTGGCAGACGATGGGTGCACAGCTGATTTCATCAAAAGTACTGCCTCGGAAATGCTGTATTCATGACATCATTCAATTCGGAATCTATGCATTTCCACCTGTCGGTCACTTCCGGCGGAAGTAGAGAACATAATCGACGTAATAAGTTTAAACATAAACAAGCTACTTTAAGGCAGAAGAAACACCACAGTAGCTTACGAGATATTCGGGTATATGAATGCATAGTTGTGTGCTTTGTTGTTTGGTTGGTTACATGTACGATGTCATTTGGTGGTTTTGATGGTTGATAATTTTTTGTATGGATGGTTGTCTGAAAAGTTGTTGATTTGGCGTGTTGGTTGTATACTTTGTTCTTTGGTTGCAATTAAATTTTCGATGTGCAAATGGCATAGTCAATGGTTTTTATAAAGGACAACAATGATAATGTACATATTAATGTTTTTCCTGTATTTAAATAAAGTTTCAAATTTAACTCCAAGGATGATTTATGCATTTTCAGTTGGTATAGCGACAATGTCCGTTCACGCACGCCCAGTGATGACTTTATTATGGCATTCAGCATTGGCATTGCAGGTGTGGGCTGAAACAGGAACCGGAAGTCAACACAAGAAGGGGAGAGTACTTTCGGGGAAAATTGAGGCGTTTATACTCTAATAGATTTTAAGATATGTGTACGTACGTATTTTATGTGTATTAAAGCAATACATATTTCAAAGGGAAGACAGAGATGTTTAATTACTCTTACTACAAAATAATTGCATCTTTTTACACTGCTTTAAAATGATCATACTTCAAGTTTGATAATGAAAAACATAAATTGTATACACGTATCGACAACATATAAAGACATCACTATGGCTTATGAAAAACATCACTTTGTAAATTAAGCACTAAATATCACCTGCTGTGCACTGGTTATATATGACTGCATACTAAAACGAACAATTATCCAACAGAATGTGTGACTAAGGACTAAATTATATTTCAAAAGGGAAGATAGATATTTTTAATCACTCTTACACTGCTTAAATATCAACAATAATCACACTTCAAGAAGATACAGTATAAATAGAAAACAACTTCGGTTATGCAGATGAGGATTCATTAAGGGACATATCAGAATACATGTAGCAGTCACGTGTTTATAATATTCCCAGTACTCAGCATTTGCATCTGCTTCCAGGGCAACAAGAATCCTACGATATCTGGCCTTGACCCTTTGTCCAAGGAGTGGGGGCCTCCGTGGCCAAAAGGGTAAAGTCGCTGATTTTAACACTTACTCAGCCCCTCACCGCTTGGGTTCGAATCCCGGCAGGGTCATTCGGATTTTCATGTGAGGAAGCCTTCCAGTTGGCTTGCGGTAGGTCGGTGGTTCTAGCCGGATGCCTCCGTACATTAGGGGTCTTCCTCCAACTGTAATTAGCTGGACGTCGCTATATGAATGAAATTCTGTCGAACGACGGTAAACTCAAATAGTCAAGTCAAGTCAAGTCACAGTCCAAAGCGAAACTGCCGCACATAGTTGCGCTTGCGTGCACATATATAACACTATCAATACCAATTTGCTTTCGTTCCCTTTTCTTCCTGTTTATTTAAATCATATCTTTTTTCACCTTTAATATCCGAATTTTTGCAACAACGATAACTTTATTCAAAAGTAAGTAATGATAGTTTTGATGATAACACTTCTATCACAAAATAAACAAAGGGTTTGGAAAAAAATCGTCAGTTTTTTTTTTATAGGCAATCACTTCTTGTACTTTTAATTTGCTACTAATCAGATCCATACAAAATTCCATTAGAAATAGGCAATAAGATATATTAATATATTTTGCACCAATGATAACCATGATGAAATATACATTTGTTTTTTCTGCGGGCTCAGTTCATCTTCTTATAAAACATGGATGTTTTGCGCTTTTTTCTTTTTGACATTCTACCATGAAATGAAACAAGCGATAAATTTTGGCACAATTGTAGCAAAAACTTATTTTCTAATGAGTGATTAAAATAAGATGAAAAAGATATTCATTCCATGAAAATAAAAGTTTATTCACTTACCGACCATCGTAGGACTTTCATCTTGAATGCTATAGCTGTAATCGATCAGCGTAAAGATTAACGTTTGTGAAACCTTACGGCCCTCTGTTTATATGAAAGGGTTTGTTGAACAGAATTTCGGCATCTGAAAACTGGGGCACAAATAGGTCTGTACCATTTGTAGCCGGGCACAGGTATATGGTGATAAATTAATAGGCAAGATGACTTGATAGCTCTGTCGGTAGAGTGCAGGAACGGTATTCCCGAGGCCTTGGGTTCGAGTCCCGATCCAGTCATTGATTTTTTCACCACCTGTTACATCTGTTTTTTCGTTAATTGCGACATCATTTTTCCCATTTTTTGAAGATAAGATTTCTGTTTAAAAATTATGCAACAATAAAACTGTGCGGACATTGACCTCTTTCGTTAATATATGTTTCACGTTTTTAAATGCACTAGATCTACACATACGTGGGCTTATGTGTACTGTAATTATATATTATTTCGTTGATTCGGAAACAAGTTTTCACATCTTCTACTCTAAAGTACATGAAAGTATAACAAGAAAAGTATAACTGCGATTTGAGCCAGGATTTAAAATCATTGTACATCTCTTACATTCATGCCCCATTCTTTATTCTTATGTTTAGTAAAAGGTAACTCCATATGTGTAAAAAAACCTGTATAGCGAAACCGTGATTTATAAAGGGGCAGAGAAATACAAGATGAACCCAAGCTTGACCATGAACAGGGGAAACAACTCATGTTTTCCAAATCACTTATCTAAATTTCTTCTTTCTATCCCAAAGGAAATCAAAGACAGCTGAATTTCGTACCTGAATCCGAATAAGTACTGTAATATTCGATAATTAAAAGATTTTATGTTCATAGAATACTTCATTTCATCATCACGAGACATTTGTGCGTGCAAGGGAGATAACTGTGTTGAGTTTGAAGATCACATAGACGGAATACACGCATATATTACCTAACGGATCATTTTATGCAATTTATTTTTCAAATTTTGAACGAAATGCAAACATTTCATTGGACGATAGGTTGAACAAACAGTAATGATAAATGCATGACTCATATTTTACTTAATATTGTTCAACCTCTTCACTGCACAGATATATCAGAGTGAATCTAATTCAAAGGTTCCCATTTGAAAATGGCTAAGGTCACTGACCTTCACATTTCTTATCAAAATATCGCACTTTAAAGAGGTCAGACTTTGAATTGGACTTCATATTAGAGGGGCGCTGTGGTCAAATGCTAGCACGCATGACTATAGGTAAATATAGGTTGGGGGTTCGAACTCTATTGGGTAGGGATAGTTTGTGAAAGAATCTTTGATTACTTTCCCAGACGCGAAGTACTGGTCCGAAAAGAATGCATAGAATTTGTAAGAAAGTCTTAGCCCATCGACGTAAAAAGTGAGTAAGTTGAAAATGCATCAATATGATTATAGTATATGCCATATTATGCCCAATACAGGAGTGCTCTACACTTTCCCATATCAAACGATATATATAGGACATGAAAAATATTCACAGTTTGAAACATCAACGCTATAAATCGATATCTGCGTAAATACACTTGTACAAACGGCTTAACTCTGTATTTTCACACAGTGTTTCAACATACAACTCTCTGGTAGAGATAAATGTTGAACTGGATACACCCTAAAGCAAACAAATCGTTCTTTGAAGAGAACGTACGTTGGGATTTTATTTTTCCAAAATTCATTAAGTTTGAACACTACTTATACACTTTCCCGGTTTATTCTATTTCATAGAACAAAAAATGTGTTATTTCTAAAAAAAATAATCGATTGAAAACACACACACACACACACACACACACACACACACGTTTGTGTGTTGGGTTTAACAGCATTTCGGTCATTTGGAAACAATAAAATGATTCTTCTCCTTACTAGAAAAAAAACACAAACATTTTATTTAGATCAATTTACGAGATTTTTTTTCCGCATTAGCCACGCTAGACTCAACGGTAACATCAAATACACAACCAACAAGTCAAGAAAAAACATGGCCGCCATGACGCTATGTACCAGTGGCAGGTTCGGGTCCGCGTGATTGTGCTGTGACGTCACGTGTTCCGTGTATACGACATCTAGTTGAAGTACCTGACTGATCACAACCAGTAAATGAAACCATTGATATCCGTGTCCAAAAATATCAAATTTTCCGGACATATTCTCTCCGGCAGACTGACTGTAAAGAAAAAAGCTTTTAGAATACCTATCAAGGCAATTAGTATTAGATCGTTCATGCCAAGTTTAAAAAAAATCTGTTCGCTAGTTTGGATTTTCCTTCTTTGCCTATATAGTAAAAAAAAAACGCTTTTGTGAAATACTTTTTAATTTTGATAACAAAAGCGATATGGCGGCTTTACGAATTTCTGCAACTCATTGAATATGTTCAGTTAACGATGACATCTCAAGTCTTTTATCTTGGATGCCCATTTAACTACATGAAATTATTTACTGGACCATTACAACGCTCTTGCATAATACTTGCCAATAAACAATTATCTTTTTAACAGAGTACAGCTATCTTTTTTTTTCTTTTGAAAATAATCATTGAAATCTCCCAAATTCGACGTAGAGAGTCAGATTTCGTCGACTTTTTTCACGTTAATAAGCCATTTGTAGAATTTTCTATGGACCCTTTCAATTACTAAATATATCCCAAAAGTTCAGAGCAGTAATTCAGTATAGATGGAACATTAGAGTCAATGAGGTTAAACAGAATATTTTTTCTTTACATAATGAGATTAGTAAATTCATCGCCCAGCAAGAATGTTAGTTGCTTGTATAAAAGATTCGCCGTTTTAGAATTTCCTAAATGGTTAAATGTATAAGACAATCTCTATGTTTTCACAATTTAGTTCCCATTTCTCATTTGTACTTAAAGTACTATCTTAGTTTTATCTATATAAACAGTTAGATTTCATTTCAAATAATATGAATGCAAATTATTATTAAATGATCCCTGTAAACCATCCCTCGCCTTTGACAGAATAACTGCATCGTTAGCAAATACTCGCAGTGAAATGTCTTTAATGCTTAGGCCAGCATTTAAACCTTGCTGTAGATGTTCACTGTCATTTAGGAAAAGCGAGAAACAGATCGGCGAAACAAACTAATATTGCCATAAAAATCCGTCAATGAACCCAAGTGCTAAACATATAGTTTTACTTCATTAAACATTGCTCTTAGAATGGCCAGTAACTTCCCACATATACCAAGTCGGATTAATCTGTGCCATATACAGCCTCTAACAATGCACTCGTTTGTCTTTTTAAAGTGAACAAAACAACAATAGAGTTTTTTTTTTCGTTTTTTTTCCTAACTATTTTTAAAATGAACACGGGACCAATTGTACTATAATCGTTTTTTTAAAATCCAAATTGCACACCTGTCATATTCATCTGACCACGCCTTTAATACCAGTAAATATCTCCGCAAAACAACTTATTAATGTAATTTTCCATCAGAGTTATCTCCTTTCTTATAGATAGGTATTATCGCCCCTGTTGCCCTCGACCGAGGATTGAATAAGTGTTGTTTAAGAATATACAAAGAGGTTTGATTATCACTGGTACACTAACTTTAAAAAACTGAGATTAGTCTATCTATGAATTCGAATGTTGCATTATTTATATGAGGATTTTCATTAAAATTATTCATGAAACACGTGCATTCATTGTCGGGTATTATTTATGTTAAAAATATTCCTTAACATCACTGATAGAAATATTGTCACTTGCATATTTGATGATTTATATTAAAATGCTTTCCAAATTTTCTTAGATGACATTTTCCTCAAATGATTACATGTATAAGGGTGAGTTCTATAATATCATGAATTTAAAAATGAGAGAGAGAAAGAGAGAGAGATAGGGGGAGGCGTTGAGAGAGAGACCTGCTGTAAGGAGGGGGATTTTGTGGATAAAGTAGAACAGAGAGATAGAGAGACCTATTGTAAGGAGGGGCATTTTTTTTTTTTTGATAAAGCAGAACAGAGAGAGAGAGAGTGAGAAAGAGAGAGAGAGCGCGCAATACTTGGTTCATTTATTACTTCTCGGACAACGCTCGTGTGCACAATTTGGAATTATGCAAACCTATGGACAACGTAGATTCATACTTATAATGTGAACTGTCTCTTAGCCAGAATTTCAGTTATATTATCAGTTTATATCTACCATCCCATGTTCCAGAAAATGGTGAAATGTTTGTATCAAATAAGTCAAAGATTAAAGATGCTTATAAACGATACTATACAGATGCATTTTCAGTGGGATTACCCATTGTTGAAATGGATTCTTTGATCATTTATGCTATGTTTATTGTTTATTAAACACCTGTAAGATTTTGCAAAACGTTTGGTGAATATTTGTCAGTTTTATTTAGAAAGCATGTTCTTTCACATTTGAACCAGGGTTTAAAAGAAGTATGTTTGGCCTTTGATTCTGTTTTAAGTGACCCGTATTCTCAAAATGTTTCACGAGGAAGAAAAGAGATGGAGACAGTAATATTAGCCCATTGAAAATCTTGATGTTAACACATGTTTACCATCTATTTGGAAACTGTTCGTGCAAAATAGAGGTAATAAAACGGAGTATCTTAAGTTAATGGAAAAGGAATTAATTCATCTAGGTCTGCATCTATTGCCATCGAATAAAAGTTTTGTTATTGGTGGATTACATGAAGCTGGGACTGAAATGGTTAAAAATGGAAGTAATACTAAGCTCATTTCCCACAAAACAAAATATAAAAGAAGCAGATAGCTTTGTTTGGTTTTATGCGAAACTTAGTAAACTCAGCAGTCATAATAATTCTCCAGACAATGATGTTTATCATATAGGTTTCCTAAAATGGATGAATTTAGTATCCCTGGCAAGGACATATATATACTAACTGATTTCAATGATAAACATTACATTGGCATGCATAAACTCAAACAACTGATAAATCAAGATACAGATTTTATGTGATTGTATGAACATTATTCAAATGTTATACATATGTACTGGTTGAGATTTTGTCTCATATTTTGTTGGGCATGGCAAATCCTCTTTTCTGCAAACTCTGAAAAGTCAATTCAATTTTAAAAAAATTAGTTGTAGTACACTAAATGACATCTGCATTTGTACATTAGGTATTTTAAAAGAAAATTACATGGACGGATTTCTGTCATTTATTCTTATAGTTTGCACAAAATACTTAAAGAAATACAAGTATGCTTTTTCAGACATATTCTCGCATTTGAGCAGTTCAAAATCTGTATTTGCTCTTTTGAAAAGTGAAGACCTTTCACCTTATGCTAATCATGAAGTATTTTATAGGAAAATTAGACAGTTTTTGTTTTTAGAGCAGATTCAGAAGAAAAATATATCCCGTCCTTTGAGGCTCTCTTACTTCACTGAAGAGTGTTGCTTGTATCAAAGTATGGGATCAGTGTCTCTCTTCTAATGTTATATACCCAGATGTACTCAATCATGGTTGGGCAATAAAATGCAATGAATTAGAAATTGTATAGGATACACCTGAAAATTTTGAGGAAAAAAATATGAATCCGTTAAGCTTTGGACTGTTGGGTTTGAATGTAATAAAAGTTTCTGTGCATCAAAATCATGCGGTTGTAGAAGAAAAAACGAGCACTGCGGACCGGCTTGTAATATATGTAGATTGGGGTGTGTAAACCAACCACATAATGTCAAAAACAACCTCATACATAGCAATGATTGTGTTAGTGCAAATGAACAATTAGAAATTAAAATTACGGACTATTTTGACGTCTTTAAGGTGTCGTAAACGTGCAGGAATGTGATGCGGTGGAACTCCTATTGATCAGATAAGGTGAATGTTGTATTGTTCTTGATTGACTGTTTATTGTTCATATCAGATAAGGTGAACGTTGTATAGTTACTTTATTGACGGTATGCTATTGATTTAAGTGCTTATAAAGAAAGGATGAGAATAGCATTGATCGTTTAGTATTGTTTTTTTAATAAGATAAAGAGATGAGATAAGGTGTACGTTGCATTTATTTTCAAGTGTTTGATGTGTATACAAAACGAATGTTGTTTTATTCCCTTATTTCCAACTCAGTGATTTAAAAGTATTCAATACATGTGGTTGTATTTCTGTGAATTGAAAATGGCTTAAGCACAACTTTTAAAAATGAATAATGAGATGAATGAAGAGGATTTGAAAACATTGTACATGGCTACCGGGGACTAAAATAATAACATGTACTTTAGAAGCCGGTTTTATGATGGTGTTAAAAAGAAAACGACAGCAAATTAAAGTGTGTTTGAAAAAAAGAACGAAAGAAATTCACATTCAGTTTAAAATATTTTGAAAACCCGTGTGATTTAAAAGAAGTATACAATTTTTGTCTCATTCTTAAACGGACTGTCATCATGTCAACAAAACAATTAATAGAGTTGGATTTTAAATCATCACCCTTGCTATTGTTTGAAGATCGCTTAAACAACTTTGATTTGTGGTCGCCTCAAATGCAACCTAACAAGTTTCAGCTTTCATCAGCTGAATATTTTAATTTACGGGTAAAATGACACAATGGTGTGTTTTTCGTGTGCCTTAAGACTACACAAGTGGGAAAAAAAGGAGATGATCAATTTACAGAACACAAATTGCATTCACCAAGTTGTTTATTTTAAAAACCGTAGGACAGTTAAAAAGCAATATTTCACAAAATGGCATTGATCAATCTAGGAACCCTTGGAAAACTTTTGATCCACAACCGTTGTTCAATCATGGCGACCTCCATATTGGAGGTGTTGATCAGATAGGCTGAAAAAAAATCAAAAGTGACCGTAAGAATTCAAAAACAAAAACAAACAAAAATTCAAAAAGTGACCGTTAGAATTTGAAAAATTGTGTGAAATATAAATACTGTAAAATGTTCAACGTTCACTCAGAACCTCTTCACCACACAAAAAGAGCACATGGTACATGTAGAATTGCTTGTTTCAATACACTATTTGAGGATATAATGAATGATGATAAAAGCTGTGATTCAATGACGGTCAATGTCGATGAAGAAGAATTTACAACTCCACCAACTGATCATTGCATTTCACCATCTGCAAATGTGATGTTGATGAATTCATATTTTGACTTTCTATATGCGAAAGCATTGTGTGAAGTAAAAGGAATGACAGTGAGAAAGAACTGTTATGGATGTCATACAAACCATCCTTCTCAACACCAACATGACTGTATTATGAACACTAATGATGAAGAATATCAAATTGATTTTTACTTTGAAGATATGTTGAAAGCAGTTAATGAAAAGGACATTATTCAATCTTGAGAGGAGGTTATGCACATTTCAAAACTTTCCCTAGCCATTATACAATTACATAAGCGTGTCATTGAAAGCAAAGATTTTCTTTGCGTGATGAAAACAGAGCAGTGGAAAAACAAAATGGAGAGAATGGTATTGACGATTACACGCTTGAAAGACACACTTTTCCGCACATCATTTCAGCGACAATAATATGTTAACAGCATTTTTAAAATGACTTATTTATGTTCTCATTCGACTTGAAAATTATTTTGTTTTTTCTCTTATGATATGTTTTAAATTAATATTGTGTTTTCTTGTATTGTATTGTACTTTTTAAAATTGATATATCTTTGAACGTGTACCTTTGAAGATTGAAGTGTTCTGATTTATACATTAAAATGAAATGTAAAGTAAAGTAGTTCACGCGTAATTTTTGCATGAAAGCGAGTTAGGTTACTACCAGAGCATTTTATTAACTCTGAAAGAGAAACAAACATTCAAGTATCCAAAACAACCAAGTACCTTGTCAGGTTTTACACTTAAGTAACGGTAGATAGTGTATATTAATCGGGTCTTAGGGAATGACCTATACTTCTGAATTCATACAGTCATATTCATGACCCTAATTCGGATTGGTTTGTAACAAAAAGAGTGCGAATTCGATTGTCTTACTACCGACTATAATTGCAGGAGAGTGTGGCACATGAGTGCGTCATGTGGCTTTTGCCTCTATTGTATCAACAATTAAGAATCACAGCTTTTTTCCTGTTAATCCGGCTGCCGTCTCTCAGCGCAGCGCTTTGTTCTTTTAAAAGTACCAGTAACATTTTCTCGTTCATAGTATTAAATTCAAGAAACTTTTACCGCATTTATTATCTTCTCCCATCCTGTCTCTAGTAAACACTATTGTGCATTTACTTAGATCAGAACATACGATGTTTTTTGTATATATTTGAACCAGCAATCACCGTAACGGTATTAATATGCCCGCAGCTATTCGGCATTATAAGAGCTATTAATTTAAATTGTTTTCTTACATGATGTTTATCGTTAGCTATTCCGTTTCATTTGTGTCGTGATAATATTTAATATCTAACACATTATCAATTAGTAATATCATTAACATTTATATTCTAGACTAAACAAAATAAATTGTATGAGTATAGCAATTATTTGATGCATGTAGTCATTTACTTCAAATTAAATAATATAAAAAAAGACCCCGACTTGATTAGTAATTACAAGGTGACATTATATGGGTCAGCTTGACGTTGAATTAATTCGATAGGTCTTATCGACGATAATTATTTTCATATTCGAGTCTGTTATAAACATATTTATTATTTCTTATGGAGTGGTATATATGGGTCAACTAAACTGGGTGTAGACCAATCTCTCATCACCAACGCCATGAAGAAATCGACAGAAATCATCTCTCCGATTTTGGCGCTGCTAACCTCAAATGGGACGTCGATGAGGCGAGGGGATCTTTTGCTAGAATATCTAGCGACTAGTGTTCCTAATACAGGCAACAGTTTTAAAATGTTTCCAATATCATCGTCGCTTAAACATAATGATCTTTTTCCACCCTGGCGTTCTTTTTCTAAACGTAAAAGAATACGCCCGCAGTAACAAGTCAAAAGAAGAAAGAAATGTTCTTGAACATTTCACGTCCTCGCGCAAATTAGAACATCCAGCGTTAAATCGGAGTTTTTCCTTCAATCGTTTTTTAATATTTTGTTTGAGCGTAGTCCTGCGAGAGCTTCGCGTTTTGACCCATGTTCTTTTAGTCGGAAAAGTAAGAAACGAAAGAGAATCGCCGTAATTAACAATACACGATCTGACGGATGATTAATTTTAAGCAAACCCGGAGGTAAGCTATGCACCGCTTTAACGTCGGAGCGAAAACGCTGTATGTCCCGTTTTATCGATTTTTTAGTCCATAGCCAACAGTACGAGGGTGACAAACTCCTCTATCTTATTGCACTGACTTTTACCAGTACACATTTCCGAATAGCTCCGAACCGGCTTCGGGCGTTTCCGTCGACCGACCGTGTGCCTCCGTGCACCGTTTTTAATTGCCATTGCGTAATTTACTTGAAAACTACCGGTCAAGCATATAGAACTTACCTGTTGACCCGGTCAAAATAACCACGAATCGACTTCGGGCGTTTCCGTCGAGCAATCGTAGGACTTCGTCGTCTCTCGCCCAGACACGATTTTGACTGCTCACAAATGTCTCGTTACTCGAAAATGTACCCACATTATTTTCCCTCTCATTATACTACTTATATCAGTACCCTATTTAACGACTAGGCATGTCGCGGCCAGGGGCCGATTCTGGGGCTGTATATGTAGTTACAAGATATAGGACCCTCTGAATTCTCAAGCACATATTAACTTTCACCGCACCGCCTTCATCAGGATTAGTAGGGGGCATATACTTGCTATAATCTGTTTTCCCAAGGACATCCAAAAAGTCAGCTGCAAAGAAAACACATAAAAAGTAACACACTTAACTCCATTACACAGATATACATAATCACCGGATATTGGTACTAAGTGAAGAGTTTAAAAATTCCAAAATCAGGTTGACCATAAAGTACATTTATCGAAATCAGTACATTTCTATTATCTGAAATGCATTATCATTTATACATATTTATTCATAACAAGCTCCGCCGTCAACCGAACTTTAAATTATTCCGAAATGGTGCCATACACGTGATATTGCTCTTATAACGATATCTAATACCGGCAAAAAATGATATTTATCAACTTCATTTCCTTTTCAGGTCAATAATTGCACGTCTGGTCAGATTTTATCCGACATTATCTACTATTTTTGAGGTGTTTAAGACCATAAGTATTACACAAAGATTGTTATGGTTCCGCAGCCCACAGTCATCTCATGATAGTGAATATATATCACAAGCAATCACTATGACAGTATAGTTTTAAAAGTTAGCATTAATCTTAACCAGAGATTAACGCAGACAACGTCGCCATACTGATGACAATGGTGTATGATATTTGTTTCGTGTTTTTTTTTGTTTTGTTTTTTTAAAAAACAAAAAACAAAAAACAAAAATAAACTTCAGATGGATAAACACATTGGAAAACATCATTGTGCAAAGTGAAACCATGTTTTGGCTCATTATATTTTCATTTGAAAAGATGTTTTCAAAACCGTCGATAAAATTTTTTGAAACAATTTTCTTTGAAATATAAGGTTTGTAATTTTTCTGTTTATAAAATAAAACCACATTTTTCCACATTTTACATTGAAGTTTCATAACATAAAAACAATAAAAGAATTTAAAAATAGTTATAATATTATACAGCAATATGATCGATTAATGAATAAATTAAATGTTTTAAATATCAAATACTAATGTAGACAAAACATACGTAAAAGTGAAAATCTGAGTATATCCCTTGCAAATGTGACTTGACTTGACTATTTGAGCTTACCGTCGCTGCGATAGTGTTTCAGTCATATAGCGACGTCCAGCTAATTACAAGTGGAGGAAGACCCCAAAATGCACGGAGGCATCCGGGTAGAACCACCGACCTACCGCAAGCCAGCTGGAAGGCTTCCTCACATGAAAATCCGAATGACCCTGCCGGGATCCGAACCCACGCGGTGAGGGGCCCTTGCATGTGTAAATTTAAACGTAATGTGAAACTGACGGTCTTTTTTTTAATTGAACAGATTTGCAAACCAAGGAAACAAATTTTGCAGAAAAAAAGATGTCTTTTTTGTTTGATTTCAATACAGTATGTCGTACGTTACAAAAGCAATATGCCGTACATTACAAAAGCAATATGCCGTACAATACAAAAGCAGTATGTAGTACATTACAAAAGCAATATGCCGTACAATACAAAAGCAATATGCCGTACCTTACAAAAGCAATATGCAGTATAATACAACAGCAGTATGTCGTACATTACGAAAGCAATATGCAGTACAATACAAAAGCAATATGTCGTACATTACAAAAGCAATATACCGTACAATACAAAAGCAGTATGTCGTACATTACAAAAGCAATATGCCGTACATTACAAAAGCAATATGCCGTACATAGCAAAAGCAATATGCCGTACAATACAAAAGCAGTATGTCGTACATTACAAAAGAAATATGCTGTACAACACAAAAGCAGTATGTCGTACATTACAAAAGCAATATGCCGTACATTAAAAAAACAATATGCCGTACAATACAAAAGCAGTATATCGTACAATACAAAAGCAAATATGTCGTACATTACAAGAGCAATATGTCGTACATTACGAAAGCAATATTCAGTACAATACAAAAGCAATATGTCGTACATTACAAAAGCAATATATCGTACAATACAAAAGCAATATGTCGTACATTACCAAAGCAATATGCCGTACATCCAGTTGTCAGTACTTGTTCAGCCGCCCAACACTTAGAAGAAAAATTAAATCAAGATGAATCAAAACTAAAATAAAAATTATAATTACATAATAAGTAATAGTTACGGATAAAAACTGACCAGACATGCAATTATTGAGCTCTAACCAAACTATTTTAAGTGGAATGAAGTTGAAGGATACACTTTTTGCCGGTACTAAATGTCTATTTTATGAGAAATATAAAGCATATGTCATCCTTTCTGAAAAAAAAAATAGCTTTGGCTGACGACAGGGCTTGTTGTGGATAAATACAAATAAGATGATGCATGTCAGATTATAAGAAAAGTCAATAATTTCGAAAAAATTACCCCTTGGTCAGGGTGCTTTAGACTTTTTCTCGCTTCACTTAGTACCAATATCCGCGTCGTTCCCTGAGCTATTGACCTGGCTATTGCACCTTTTGTCGGTGAAAATTTCAACAGCGCATAAGCACGATTTTGTTCTACAGACTAATAATGCATTGGCAAAATGATACAAGCTTACCTATAGAAATCTCATATTAATACTCTATCATAACAGACACTCGCTAGGTAGGATCTGGTGATATTACATGAAAGGTCGACTCAAACTGGCCTTTGATGAGCCAATCAAATCATTGGCTTCAAAATGCTCGTGAATATTCGCTTAAAGGCAGCGAACGGAAATTTTCATTTTGCGGATGTCACCAAAATATTTCGATCTTTAAACGCGCATTCTGATTAGACACTTTCGATATCCTTTTATTTTTAATATTAATAACGTAAAGGTCGACCTACAACCTTTCACGGGATGTGATCAGATCTTTACAGCATAGAGTATCGGAGTGAAAGCTAAGAGTTGATTTTAATGAGATAGACCTATATATCCAGTCAACTTGATCAGTCTGATGAACAAAATGCCAGGTAATTACCTTATTTCCAAAAACTTTTGCTATAGACCATTTCACCAGAAGTTCGGCAATACCTGGTAATAAAGCGTCGTTTTAAATTGACCAATCAGTGACTGGGGAAAAATGTACGTATGTTTGAGCCGGCACGGTTCCCGAGACGGTTTCTATAATATAAAAAAAATATAATATAATAAAATTTGGGTTACCGGTTACATACTATAAATGCAGATCTTCGATTTAACCCTATTGTATAATCAATTATGCTGAAAAAATATTCTTCAACAGTGCGAAAACCAATATATCGAACATCATTTATAAAGACCATCTACAAATGCAATCTTTTACATGCTGGTTCTCAATGCGCTAAGTGAAGTAGCAAGTACCAGTAGAGCAGTGAAACGGGTATAACATCATTTTCGTCCAATGTCGGAGAATCACGTCAACAGCAACAGTCTTTCGGCTTGGTTCTTTATCCAAACATTCTATCTCTATCTATCCGAAGCCTACCCTTTATCCGAACCTAACTTCCGGTTCCAACTTTTTCCTTATATAAGTTAATAAAACTCTTTATTCGTTTGGTTTATCCAAACACAACTCTTTATCCGAAGTAAGATGGCCCCCAGAGTACAGTCCAATCACTTGATGAGAATTTTTGTCCGAACCTATCTGCCATACGCTGATTGGCGTTTGTGTTTTCATACCTTAACGTTCAAACCATGAAGGGAGATCACAGAATAGCGCACAATTTTGATTGCCAATTAAATAAAACCCCATAAATTGATTACATATCTCTCATATATGATGAATGTGTAACCTTTGAAATTTTGTATTTAAGTATTTTGGATGTACATGTGTATGCCTATATATATACTGGAGCCGCCGTGGCCGAGCGGTTACAATCGTGGACTACAAATATCTCAGCCCCTCACCGCTGTGGGTTCGAATCCCGGTAGGGACTTTCGGATTTTTCATGTGAGAAAGCCTTCCAGCTGGCTTGCGGTAGTCGGTGGTTCTACCCGGTACCTCTGTGTACCGGGTCTTCCTCCACCTGTAATTAGCTGGACGTCGCAATATGATTGAAATACTATCGCAGCGACTGTAAACCCCAATACAACAACAACAACAAAAAACTACATATTTATTGCTATTATCACTTGCAATAACCTAAATGTATTCCTTTTTATACTTCTAACTCACAATTTTGTATTTCCGCAAAATTACTCAAAAAGTGCTCTCTGTAATTTAGTCCCATTGTCTGTTTTCATCGACGTGCATTGTTTCGCGATGTAGAGTTTAAGTTATGTCTTTACACATCAAATGTGTTATTTCTTTTGCTATGATGACTTCATTAGTGATTAATTCATCCGCATCTATCGTTAACGACAACAGCAATTTTCAGCGCATAAATTCATATCACGTGACTTCACCCGCACTCCTCAGTGTAACACGTTTCATTGGTCAAATTCTTCGTGTTGTTTTTCCGCCACAGATCCAATGGAATGCCTTATTAATAACAAATAAGAAAGAATAGACTGGATATAAGGGCATCAGGAGCATATATAAGGTTTTCTTTCAGCTACTTTTGAAGCGGCATTTTTCTTGTGTATAAGCCTTTACTACTGAGACATGAAATATACATCAAAACAACCTCCTGGCACATGTAAACTCCCACACGTAACATACGTACATAAGCTCATACTACAGTTATTCCCATATTAAAATGGAATTTTATTAATTAAGACAATGCCGTGACTAAACCGATTCTGCCGGATCTTTAACCGAAATGTTTACAAAATCAATAGTTATAATTTCTGAAAAAAAGAGTAGAGTTTGATTCAACTTTTGCATTTCTTTACTTTTAATGACAAAATAAATTTATATGTAACTCACCATCTCGAATAAATATATTAGATTTAAATGAAAGATATCCACCCGACTTAAAATGGAATTATCGTATTTAAGTGTTAATAACATTATATGATATAACATTTGATAACGTAACATAGCACGACAAAACATAGCAAAAAAATAACATATCATAACACAACATAGCATGATATAACATATAGCATAATATAGCACATAACATATAACACAGTACATAATATATCAAAGAATTATATGTAATATATAATATCCTAAGATGAAATGATGCAATATAGCAAAGCAAACTGTCTTTCATGTTACAGTCAATATAATATTTTGTAATATTTTAGTTATTGCACATGCGCAGAACCTTACACTTCCCTAACACAGCACAAAAACATGACAAAACATATCATATCATAAAATGATATTATATGGCGGAAATTAAATGTCTTTCGTGTTTCAGTTTAACAATTGGTTTGTTGCATTTACATGGGAGGATCAGAAGCAGGAGGGAACTAAACATTCCCTGAGATCGTCCCCATCCCCTTTTTTATTAATTCATTCAAAGGGGGTTTCCGTTCGCTACTTGAACACCCCCAACAAAAAATAAACAGGAAAAGCTAGCGGTTCATTAATAATAAAAGCACACTTTTAATGAACCCGATGGTGAAGCTTATTCACCCTATGTTGCACGTAGTTTATTTTTACGGCATCCGCAGATGTTTCAGCAAAGTCTCCTCAGTCTGTAAATGTGACAGGACAGGAAACAGTCTAATATAGATGAAATCAAGGTACCGTGCATTCAATGAATAACATGCATATGCATCTAAAGCTCGATTTTGTCCCGTTAGGTATATAATACATCTGCAGTTTGCTGTGTTGTATTTTATGGACAATTGCATTTTCACACATTTAAGTAACCTTTTAACTTGTTTTCGATTTAAATCAAACTATTTTCATTAAACTAGAATTTTAGGTTAAAGCGTATGGTTGGGTATGTTGGGTGACAACAGTGACCCTAATCCTGAAAATAATCCCTCCTTCCCCTCCAAGAAACCTACGTGCGTAACAAAAATGACCTTTATTCGTTACAAGAGAAAGTGGAATTTAAAAAAAAAATAGTTGCACGGAAATTGACCTCTTCGATCCATCAAAACATCCATACTATCTCTACACAGCTACCTACGTGATTACGATATCTCACTTTAAACTTTTATATTTTTATCGCAAACTTGACCTTTTCATTTAGCTGACTTATTAAAACGTCCATATTTTCTCCATGCAAGCTATGCTCACGATACCTCATTTCTGACAACTTACTGAATAATCAAGCAAAAACTTGTTCAGCTATTGTAGGAACTGTGATCATGTCCCAAACAGCATTCACAAACTTCACCTGTATGCAAGAAATGACCAAATTTGGCCACGATAATGGTTATTGAGCGAAAAGTCGTGCGGTCGTTAAGATCTATATACAGGTACAGGCAACGTTCATGTGACCTCTGATAACTACATTCGTTTTATCTTTTACAGGTAAAACCGCTAAGATATATTATAATAGAGTATATACACCAGTGCGACACTCAGCAGATCACTGTGAATCAATATGAATTTACACGACAGATCTCTGTTTGCTTGGGCTCATGAAGGCTACATAATTATATGGCGGTTATTATGTTGTTCGTAAACGGAAAACAACGATAACAAGTATACATGTGAGGATGTGACAAAAAGAAGTTATTTTTACGACTACTTATACCCGCATTTTCGGTGTTATTTTCAAGAAATCAAAGGTAAAGTAAATTAAGGTTACAAAGAAATCGTTATAAATATGTGTTGAATTTGTGTATTCATTTCGAGGCAGGATTTGGAGTATTTTAAGGACATTAACCATTATAAAAGTGTATATGAATTGACAGTTATATAATCAACTTACATAGAGTTCGTTTAAACATGATAGATTTTATTTCATTCATATATAATGTTCTATGTATTGTATGTATGTAGGTATTACTTACTAATATATTGTTCTAATTCTTTCTTTTCTCAATTAATTACATACAATTACTACTTAAATCGTGTTAAATGAATATCGGGCTGGTTTCATGTCAATCGACTGCGAAGTACAGGCAGTACAGATCCAAGTCAGGTTTAGTAGGAGTTAGAGATTTTTCCTGTACATAGATTCATATGTTTTAATTTATTTCGGTTCCGAACCAATTTTTAAATTATGAATTAAATTTCCAAAACCTGAATTGTTTAAACTTTTGTTAAAGTAGCTCGTTCATAAATGATCATAGACTAAGTTTATGTGTGAATTTTGTTTATCAATATCCATATCATGGCCACCCAGTGCACCATTCCCTGGCTGTAAAATAATGGGTGGTTTTCCATCACAGACAAAAGCGTTACTAACGATACTGAACTTATATTTAAATTTATAAAACCTTTATTTACAAATTTTATTTTCGTATGCTATCAAATAACTGATCACATTAACTCTTTGCGCATGCGCTCAATTCACATGCTGAGCTTACGATTTCGCTGCCCGGAACTGATAAATGGCCATATTGTGGAACGTGTGACGTTGTAATGCAAAAACCTGCATCGGGGAATTCGTATTCTATTTTAACCAGTCAGGAAACAAAGACTTCATCAACATTAACGAAGGAGAAAATGTACATGTTTTTTATCATTATTTTAGGAAAAACCTTGAACCGGTTTGACAAACATTAAACTGTCTTAATGTGCAAATTGGCCGTTTGATATATCCGATACCGTGCATACTCCCAGACCACACAAAACACTCATGCATGATGACGCCGTAAACATGATTGTGGAATGATATCACATCCAGTCACCTATCCTGACACCGGGCAAATTAGTCCTGAAAATATCCTAATAAGCTGAGTGCTAAACAAGGTAGCTATACCAGTACCATTTCTTTACGACTTTAGTATGTCGCGGCCAGGATCGAAACTACGACATCCCGCCCCCGAGGCGGACGCTCTAACCACTCGACCACCGAGGACGAATATGCTATCTTTCAGATGGTGTACTTAAGTGTTTGGTATGTATACTTATATACTTAATGCTATTATCAATTGCAATTACCCACTACATTTTATTTTATTCACTTCATTGCATCATTGCCGCTAACCTTCTAATACACGATTTCGTACTCTCGAAAAAATATACAAAATAGTGCAAGCTTTAAATAGTTCAACTTTAGCGACTTGTATTGTTCTGTAATTGTTATGTCCTTCACATAAAATCTGTTGGTCCATTAGAATAGTGAATCACGTGAATTGGCGGTTATATAATCAACTGACATCAGTTCGATTCAACCTAAATTTGATTTCATTAATCATAAGGAGTAATGTACACCGTTTTAAAGGCATTTGATTAAAAACAACACTTCAAACGCCCCTTGAAATAATGTTTCTATTTGAATAGCCATACCCTTTTTAAAACCCCCTACTTTTGTTTTCAAAATATGAACATGTATGTTCCCCGTTATCGGGAGCGTCATGTGAGCTACGAGATATCATATGGGGAGTATACATAAAGGGTTTACATAGAGTGAGAGACATCATGGTAACGTCGTGAATTTCGATCGTAAGATCGTTCTATTTTTTTATTCTCGTTAATTACATATACATGCTACCTAAATCTTGCCAAATGGACGGCGGACTTGTTGTCACAGCCAAAGACTGCGGATGACCGAAATGGGAGACGGTTTGAATAAGGTTCGGTTTCCAACCCCATCTCAAAAGTATATATTGTTATATTGTATTTGATCTAATAAATATGTTTAAACCAAAGTCTGAACAGTACAGCCATTGAAACAAACAAACAAACCATATCTGCAGTCTCTCTGCAGATACCCTGCGTTCGCACCGTTAATTCAATGCTGTAAATATAGTACTCGATGGATAAAGGGCCGAAATATCTATCAGAGATCACTTCAAACGAGTGAGTTGCTAAAATTAGGAGTATATTTGCTATGTATATGCGTGTCCACTTTCTAATTATCAGCAACCTGGCTCCGAAACTCGTCAAATTGTTTAGCGGTGTACCAACATGAATAACAATTTCAACAGGCTTAACGAAATATGCTCGTGAATACATATGTGCAACACTTTAATTGGATCTCAAGACAAAAGTGACTAATTTATCATTTTCTTATTATCCATGTCAAAGAAAGACTTATGATTTCCGTATAGGGTCAGTACCAAACCCAATTATTTGGAATATGCATATTATAATGCATACTGACTCGAACTTTCAGAATTCTAGTTAGAACACTACAATTGTTATTTGTGTAAACGAAAGAAACATGTTTAAGTTTGCCATATAAGAGTACGAGCATGAACTTGTTTTTTGATAATAGATATGCTCCATGTAACTTAACTTCAGGTGTAGTTTAACAATGTCCTAATACATATCGCTTATCTTAAATCTTGCATTTAAGCATACAAAAGGCCTAAGCACTGGGTTTCTTGGAACTTATGATAAGTTTAAGTACAAGATAGTGACTTGAAATATATGTCCAATTATTAATTGTTACCGTCGCTAGTAATATAGCGAGGTTCAGCTTAACACTGGGAAATATTATTTGACCTTTCTGGTTTTCATTATGAATTGAAAAACAATGCCAAAGCGTTTAAATGATTAATAATTTGTATAAAATATATCCAATTACCTTTTGAGCCCTCGTTTCATTATATCTGACGTATGATTTGTGTAGATGCATTTCTTTAAAAGTAAGGGTATTTATCATTTGATCTATTATATGCATGCACTGTGTATATGCATAAACTCTTTCGACTTTGTTGAACAGAAATAAGATGGCCACAGCGGATGTCTCTAGTGTAGATTCATCGGAGGAGACATTTGAATACCACTGTTCTGCGAAATGTTTAAACAAAAATCTGGTGAAAGAAGCAATTAAGGCATGCACTGACTGTAAGAAATACTTCTGTCCTGCTTGCTTGGAGGCCCATGACAGTTTACTTGACAACCACAATATTGTGGAGCCGTCCGTCTTGTTATGCCCTCAGTCGGCATCATTGCCGGCGGAACAATGTAAGAAGCACGCCGGAAAGACGATCGATGTATGGTGTGTCCAACATGATGTTGTGGGCTGCGTTAGCTGTGTTCTGTTAGAACATAGGTATGTTTATTCTTCTCCTTTCTTTTGCTATCTTGCACACACTTTCTTAGTTTTTAAATGCGATGTTCCTGAAATAAACTTTTCTTACCAGCAATTTATTTTCGTTGAAATATTGATATAAATTGATTTGAAATAATTAAACGATGCGTGGAGTAATATTATCTTACTCAAGATACGTACACAATCTTATTGACGTATATCATTAGGAAAGATAAAAAAGAACATGGTCTCAAGTTTTACTTTCACTGGGGGAATTTTTAACATTCGATTCCGACTGAGCTGTACGGGAATCACCATAAGGCAACGCCGCATATCCAATCCTCCAAATGATTATTATATCAATTGAATTCGAGAAATGGGAATAATAATGCATGTTCTTATGATGACTAAATCGATTCCAGCATTTTTGAAATAAATACATTGTACCTGTGAACTTTATTTCTCTGAAATAGTATTACTCTCTGTAGAAATGTAGTTGGTAAAGTAAGAAGAGATATGAAAATATATCATTAAATCCTGCAGGAAATTGTTCTGTTTTGTTTTTGTGTGTGTATTTCTTTTTCGATTTTGTGCGGTATTACCCCTCCTCTCCCACACACATTTCCATATATATCAAAAGTGTAGTTTGGTAGGCAAACACGTGGAGATATACTGTGGTAATTGATACATGTACACGTATTGATAATAAGCAACTAGTCTGTCTTATGTTATAAGTGTATGTGCATATCCAGTATTTTCAATGTGCCTAAAATAGGTATACGTATAGGCGAACAAAAAAAATCTTTTTAACCTTCATTTCTTGAAACCATATTCATTATGTCTAAATATAGATTTTATGAATGGCAAACGATTATTTGTTTTACGCGAGAAAACCGACTTAACGGCTATTGTAATACATATATTGTATCACATTGTGTAGTGTTATATCAAAAATACTGACTTTTATGTACATTGATACTGAAAAATTATTTTCATGACAAAATTATTTTTTCAAGGGCATGTGAAAATATCAAGGACATCCCATCTGAAATACATGAAATCTACAAGCAGGACGAATTTGATGGAGTGAAAATGAAATTAAAGAAAAACCTCGAGTACCTTAAGAGTAGACAGATTTTTATAAATGGAGAAAAAGAAAGTTTATCTGTCTTGAAAAACACGCACATTTCTAACATAGAACAATATACACAGAGACTTATATCAATGATAAAAAATTAAATGCTAAATTTAAAGAAATTGAGGACAAGGTAAAGAGATTGGCTGACAACTGCAGGCGCTTTGAAGAAAACATACGACAATGTTTAGAACAATTTGATCCATGCATTGACAATAAGCCCCAGCTGTTCATTAACATGAAGAACGCACAACGAACCCTCGCCCTCGCTGACAAGAACTGCCGGGAACAATTTGTAGCAGAAAACAGCGTCGTCTTCAAACCAGACTCCAACATTGAACAGTATCTATCCGGCTGCATTTTTGGGAACCAGCAGAATGTTCATGTAGATATAAGTTAAAACAGAAACAGGAGATCAACGTAAAGATCAGTAATGATTCTGAAGAAGGTAATATAGAAGGGACCTGCCTCCTACCGGACGGATCTGTTGTTATAACAGACCGTAGCAACGAGAAACTGAAACATGTGGACATCTCCTCTCTTTCCGTTATAGACTCCTGCATGGTACCCGGTTCACCGTACGGTGTATGTTTGATTGGTCAACAGGAGTTAGCCGTGGCTCTGTGGGAAAAGAAAGTACAGTTTGTTACTCTTGGGACGGTAATGACCTTGTCTAGAACAATTAATGTAGATCATAACTGTTGTGGAATAACTTATCACAACAAAAAATTGTATGTTTCGGATAGGGTTAACACTATATATGTATACAACATGCAGGGGTCTCTGTTGAGGAAACTGACTAACATAACATCAGGACAATGCAGATATATGGCCGTCAGTAGGGACGGGGAGAAGGTTTTCAGTGCATGCTCTGAAGGTGGATTGGTGTGTACAGACCGACACGGCAGTCCTATATATACTTACACAGATAAGATCAACTACTGTCACGGTGTGTGTCTTGACAACAGATCCAGCATGTTTGTCTGTGGGTTCAGCTCAGACAACGTGGTAGAGGTGTCTGAGAGCGGGAAGGAGGTGGGGGAGATTCTGAACAGCTCACACGGGGTATGCCTCCCACTGTCACTGTGTTTTGATTCCAGTCGACAGAGGCTTGTTGTAACACAAGAATCAGATATTGTCCTTGTGTTTCATATGGAGCTCCAAATCTGAGTCCATAGCAGAAAATGTTAATATTGAAAATAATACATAAATTTGAAGGGAAAGACAGTTTTGTGTTGTTGAAGAAGCAATTTCACTTGCTTTAGTTTAATTATTGTTGAAGAAACATTTTTACTTCTTTTATTTTAATTATAAATCAAAAACATTTATATAAATAATATATATAGTGCGGCTGTTCTTTTACAAGCGTCGTTGATAAAGTGTTATCACTCTATTCAATATTATCGATTTGAAAGCAAAAGAAAATTACTATATTTTTATGTCGAACGATTCACGATATTTGCAAATCATACATATGAATATATTGTATTTATTTTTATGATGTAACATTAAAATTTATGCCCCACCCCCCGTGATTTTAATTTTTCTTTAATGTAGTTATTCACCACTGACCATAAATGTTAGAAGTTTGACATCCTGCAGCAGTTGATACTAGATACAACCCCAGGGCAGTTATTTTATCACGTCTGATGTGCTACATGTACATGTTTATCTGTTTTTATATTCTGATCAAACACGAAATACCCACTAATTAACATCTACTCTGAAAAAGCCGTTATCAAGACTCGGGGTATATTCATACAAGTGTATTTACCATTCGATTATGTCCTTGATATATTTTTAATTTCCGCGAGAACATATTCGGTTATTGTTAAAAAGAATCGCTAAGCCAAGTTGAAAGAATCGTTTCTTTTCTAAATTAGTAGGAAGAGGAACATATAGCCCTTATTGTATTGTGTATAACCATTAACTTTTGATGCTAACTGAGTATCAAGAAAAACATTGAGTAATCATACAAATGTTCAACTTTTGTTTTAATTCAGTTGGGAAACTAAAATTAAATACTTTATTTAGTGCTAACATGAAATACTGTGTTCTAACCATATCCGACCGTGTGATGATATAGGTCAGCCGGGACTATATATATTTCTTATAAAGGAAATGTAGCAGCAGCTAGCATAAAAAATAACAATAATAAAACAAAATATCCCCTACGTGTCTTAATACACTAATAAAAGTGAAGTCTGGATATATATATTTATTAGTTTTCAGAAATCAGAGAGTCGCTCAGTGAAGAAGATCCTCTAATATGAGTGGATCATATCAAATTGAAGCAGGCCGTAGAAGCACTGGGTACCTGACAGGAGATACGTAATGTTAGGCAAAGCTTGAGTCTCCTATATTTTAATTGAGTTTTGTTACCCATCAGTTTGAAAGAAATTGCGTATTTGTTCTCTTTAATCAAGTAATTACTCAAATACGCAGTCTATCTGTTCCCCTGTTAGGAAAGTACAGTACGAACAATGCTGAACCGACTGACATGTATCATGTGCTGTCAGAATAAACGAACTCGGGTTATAAACATTGAAAAAAGTATGCTAATTTCAACACTAGGACTAATGAGTAAACATTTAACCAAGAGCATCTTGACTGAAATATAGAGTTTATTTTCATAATATACACAGATATAAAACATGTCATGTGCAAATGTATACCATCATGTGTACTTTTGGAATATACACTTCTTCTTATCACATGTTCTCGTATTAGAATCATGTCTCGGCATTCCGTAGGATTCTGATACTACTTTTGATGTGTGGATTAATATTGAAGATGGTTCCCCCTGATTTTATATCGTGACCTAGTATTTAAAAAATTCGCATTGTATTTGATCGACGGCCCGTTATATCAAATACGTATATAATGACATTATTTCTTTTTTCTGTTGTTTAGCGTTCAGCATATCAGGGTAGCACGATTACTGATTGGTCCAGTGTCAGGTTAAAGTGGCTGTCAGTAGAATCATGTCACTTATCTATGGTGTATTATCGTAGTTCATTGTATGTCTTAAGTAGGCAAAATCAACACTGAACTACTGTTTGTGGGTATCTTAGTCAAACACAAATAAGTTCACTGAGATGACGTTATATCGTGTTGGTATAAAGAATTAACCACTACAAATATACCCCGAATAAATCATTATCAACTTCGGCAAGACTCGGATATGTTCGGATAGGTTTATATACTACATGTGTGTATTCGAATAGGTTATTTATATACAATGTAGTTTGAAAATCCGCAAAAAATATATGGCGAATCTAAAAGCAAAACGGAAAAAATCTTTGGAACAAGTTGAAAGGTCCTTTTTCTTTTTTTCTTTTTCAAAATTGGATGGGAAACGGAGGAACTGTTAAACGATATTGGGCAATCGTTTATTGCACCCTTTACTATTAATACTAAATAGTCAAAACATAAATGAACAACTCAGTAAATGTTTCTTTGTCTTTTTCAATTCATTTGAGTAACCAGCAAATAATAAAATACACAGTAAACAGCTATAACTACTGGCTTTCAAAAATCAGAGTCACTCAATTGTCCTCTGAGTCAAATTTAAGTAGCCGTAGTGTTAGGCATCTACCAGGACTCAAGTAATGTTACACAAAACTTACAAAATTAATCGAGTCCCCCTTTAGTTATCTATAGATTTAAAGGTAATTGAGACTTTGTCTATGTGTAATTAAATTATGGCGTATATATACAGTCAGTCTTCTCTCAGAAGAAGTATGTAGTAAGGAACTATCCTGGGCTGAATTACATTTTATATCAAGGAAAAAAATGGGATCATATCAGTTGATTGGTTTTTAATTTCGTGATCGCTTTATGTTTTTTTCAATATTTATTTTTTTCTTCTCGAAAATGAGTACATGTATATCACCGATTCATCAATTCCCACAAATCTTCTAAAATATTCATGATTCATGACGATTCGGAATTTGCAGGAACACCAAAAAAAAAAAAAAAAAAAAAAAAAAATCTCGCTTAATTAAAGGCCATCAACAACAGTAATTAAACGTTGTTTTTTTTTTAACAAGAATACGTCTGTGTACACTTCGTCAATCGGTTCTTAGCTGGACGTCACTACATGTAAATTCTAGCACAACAACAACTATCTAAGTATATTGATTGAGAAGCTTATGGTACAGTTCATGGTTGTAAGGTGGATAGAACATCCGCCTCGAGAGTACATTATTTAGTTCTAAATTTGTTCACACAGATGACTTATGACCGGCGAAACCAAAATTTTAGTAAAGACTCGCCGATGACGTCCACACATGGGACAGAGTAATGAAGCGACGTCGAAGTTCCAAGTTGACGTCACAAGAAATGCTCAAACAAGTTTAAATATTAACACGAGCAACTTTGATGAAGCGTTAGTCGATCAAGTTATTGTCAAAGGTGGACCACAGATAGATCATAACTAGATTACAAAAGAGGCAAAACATTATACCAAAAATTAAACACGAATCTGTGAAAAACATGACATTGCTTGATGTCTTCTAAAATACCTATGAAATATCTGAGTCAAAAATGCCATCTGAAATTTCTCGAACAACCCCCAGAATCAAATATGGTGTTTAACCAATCTTTTAACCCTGCGATCTTCACATATTGGTTGCATTTAAGCTTTTCTCATGAAATCAACATAAATATCTTTTAAAATAACATACATTGATCGCTGTAGAAAACAAAACATCAAGCGAACAACATACATATTAAAACTTTAAATCACCTAAGGAAACGGTTTCATTGCCTCATTGTTAAGCAATTTTCCGTCGTCACAATTTCTCTGAGTTGTCCCAGTACTTGGTATCCATGGCAGCGGATTATAAACTGGTTATCACAATGTTCTATAACGGATGTTGAACCCTCCAAGACAGGTGTCTTACTGTGCATTTAGGAACAGATAGCGGAACCAGAAGTACAAAAAACGATGATGCAGACAATCGAACTGCACTAACATAATTCTTTAGCATATGACATGGTATAATGTTACCTTTTGATTTAATCCTGAAATTGTATATGTGTTACATTGTAAGTTTACATGCATTTACATATTTATATTTGCCTATCTATCTGTAGTTTCTATCGTATGTAAGAAATATCCGCCATCGTATGTAATGTTGCATATATTGTTTATTTGCAAATGATCATGGGCTATGTCGTCTATGTCACACATCTGATACATCTTACATCGGATAAATCGAACATCGGATACATCAAACATCGGAACTATCAAACATCTGATACATCGAAGATATCAAACAAAATAAGACATATACAGAAGTTTTATATATCTGGGTAAGTTATCAACGAATATCATACCATACCGTTTGAGATCATCCTCTGTACCTCCCTCAGACTCGCCGTTACATATGGCAATCGATTACGGTCGAACCACTTCACAATTTTGTCACTAATCTCCTTAAAATAAGGGTAAATCTTATTTCAATTATTCTGTTAAATATACATCGTTTATTATTCAAAATTGGGAAGTCGTAAAAATCGTTACAATAACAATAAAACATAAGGGCTAGCATTGTCCGATTTTTCTCTAGTATTGTCCGATTTTTCTCAAATGAGGAACACTGAACTGTCCTCGGTTGCAAAGTGGCCAGAGTGGACGCCTCGGGAACGGCAAATCGTGGGTTTGTCACCGAGTGCGACATACACGATTCGTCAGACAAACCAATACATTCAGGGCCATGTAAAGCGTTAATTATTACAAATATATTACATTTCTAGTGTGAACATTGTAAAACTGGATGTTTTAACAATATAATTTCAGGGAAATCGTATAAAACATTATACGTTTGATAGAGATAATAATCAAACATACACAAAAATGTATAGCCATACACATAAGTTATTCATTTAAACGTCGTTTGGGAAACAAATTCTTACAATTAATATTAATCCCTCTAAACAGTTCCTGGGTTGGACCAGTACTTGGTGCCCGGGACTGGTATGGAAAATCTTTGTCCCTCACAGGGTTCAAACCCACAACCTCCGGATCCGCAGTCGGAAACATTACCACTGGACCACGGCGTCCATACACTTTGTTTCAATTCTGGTCAAGATTGCTCAAAAAGTGATGATGCGGGTGTTCGACCTGTGACCCAAGACCCACTGGTGCATTTACATTTTCTGAGCTCTTATGTCTAATATATTATTTCCAAAACTAAACACATATAGTAGCAAATTTATAACACCAGATTCGCATTCATAATTCAAGAGCCATAACTATATACTTACTGGACCAGTATGCCCAAATATCAAGCCAGGACGACATTATAGATATAAATGTTCGTTATAAGTTTGATACTTCGGGTTTTAAAGTGTTATTTTTTTTTTTGAAATTACGGTGGCATAGAGGTGACATGCACTTCTCTTTTTTATGTCGAGGGAACGAGATAATAATCGAGGGAACGATAATTCGAGGGAACGAGATAATAAGTCGGGGAACGAGATAATAAGTCGGGGAACGAGTTAATTATCTCGAGGGAACGACTTATTATCTCGAGGGAACGAGATAATAAGTCGAGGGAACGAGATAATAACTCGAGGGAACGAGTTAGTCAACCAATCATATTACTTGTTACAATTGTCATTCATGATATCAGAGACGATCATATTGTTATTTTTACGAAAATTTCTTAAATTATGTTATGCTGAACGCGTCCGTTTCCGTAAAGCTAATCACATAAATTTTTGTACTCGTTTGATTTGGAAAGGTGAAATTTTAAGTGATATCAAAACAGTTAAGGATTTAATTCTGAACGTATTCAGTTAGTCTGGATGTTGTCTCTATTACAGAAATATTGTCGATGGACCGTTAATCCCATTAAACAAATAAACACGGACTCATCATACGGACTCTTGATTTCAATATCTGATTGGTTGACTAACTCGTTCCCTCGAGATAATTAACTCGTTCTCTCGACTTATTATGTCGTTCCCTCGAGATAATAAGTCGTTCCCTCGAGATAACTAACTCGTTCCCACGACTTATTATCTCGTTCCCTCGACTTGTAATCTCGTTCCCTCGAGAAAATTAACTCGTTCTCTCGACTTATTATGTCGTTCCCTCGAGATAATTAACTCGTTCCCTCGACTTATTATCTCGTTCCCTCGACTTATTATCTCGTTCCCTCGAGATAAAAAAGAGTAGTTCATGTCACCTCTATGCCACCGTAAATACTAGTGCAAATTGTATGAGATTTTACAACTCATCAATGTTTAAACAACATATAAGTTGCATTCCGTAGTAGATAATGTATAACGACATCGAAACTGTTTGTTGATTCAATATATTTATAGACCATAGAAACTAGAATCGCTATCGCGATATTATCGGTTTTCGCGAAAGCAATTCCATTCAGTCGCATGATTCGAAAAACATATTTCTTCGTTCACCGGCTTGTTGAATACTGTTAACAGTGATCTTTTAAACATTTTTGACGCAATGTTTAAGGAGACTTTTTACCTAAAAGAATATTTTTGAGTTTTACCTGTCAGTTATGTAGTCGCAAACTTGAAAACTTTTTTACGGAATTCGGTTAGTGCCACGTTAGATGTGTGTTGCTTTATGATGGCGACAAACGACAATTGTAATCGATAAACAACAATTGCAAACGAAACACAACAGTATAAAATGAAACACGACAATGCAACATAACACTCAACATTATTTCGAACTAATGTTGCATTGAATTACTATCATTTTCATGAAATATCGCATTAATTTTTGAGTGTCGTTTCAAATTGATGTCACCAAGGAACAAAATGCAAAAAATCGCCTTAAAATCAGACTTTAATTTGATTCATTCATCGAATCTTTCCGCGATTTGATCTCATATCGGTGCAGATACATTGATTTAGGTACTGGTTAGCTGTTATTGGGAATGTCAAGCTGCCGTTTTGTAATCCATTTTCTTCCGCAACATATATGTTATTTAATACACAGCGCGTTAAAAATACCATAACTAAATATATGCATATCTCACCTGATCAATTCCCCTGTACATCCGGGTACATGGCCATGTAGAGGGTTAGGGAAGTCATCTCTGTCCTCGCCACAAACATTTCTATAATCACGCTCTGAAAGTGTCAGTGTATCCCCAGCCTCAAATAATTGTTGAATGTTAGTTTTAACTTTATTTACAATGTACTTTACATCGATCACAACAACTTATATTAATCACTCTCGATGGCGGCGCATGTGGTCATTATTGTAGAAGAATCCCGAGAACCTGAGAAAACCCATGTATATAGACGGGCGACCACTGTACCCTCTCACGTGCGTGACCAGGAATCGAACCAGGGACGCATTTGTGAGAAGCAAAGCGCGTAGCCACTACGATGTCAAGGCACCAAGGAATGGATGAATGTTATTGCATTAAAAAGGAACTATATAATGGTTCACGTTCATGTGTTCCTTTTTATGTCATTTTCGAAGTTTCATTGACGTCAGGTCACTGCATGGCATTTGAAACAAGAAAACAACTTGTATAGTGGCTGTACTATTAAACAATCTCTAATCAAATTTATGGGAGCTTTCTTTTACTGCATATTACATTAAGTTGTCCCCAATTTACCGCATTAACTCAAAATATGTATAAAATCATTTTGTTTCACTTTTTATACAAAGGGTCGCGACGCAACGCGACAGGAAAGCGCGCGCGATTCCAAAATGGTTTTAACTTTACTTTGGGGCGGGGATTTAAGTATCCACGCCTTTAACCTTTATTCGTTTGTTTTTGATACTGCTTAACGAATATTTCCAGCATAGGATAAACTATCGTCGGAAACCCCCGGCTAACATATTCCATTTTAACTTCATGACATCATGCCGTAAGGAAACAGGCAAACAAACCGTCGTTATACAGTAGTTATTGATTCAATTATCGACCAATGAAAACGCGCCTTATAAATGCAATACTCTTTCGGCATGTAGGCTTGAAAGTCATGTTAACAATTAAAATAATATGGTTGCGTCCGGCAACTGTATGAAACGACCTCTATGACTGGTTTTAAAAACGTGATGCAACCAATGAAATGGCGTAATTTGATACAACCTAAAGCGACAAAACCTCAAAACCTATAGATGTTCTATCGATCGGCCGTGGGTATTCGACGATGAGGATAGACAGACAGACTAGTGATTGGTAACACAGCTGATGCTTTGAATGTTTATCCTCGCAGTCCTCGTAAAGTTTACCTATCATATGACATTTATATCTTATATTGTTCTTAGAGAATCAAGTGTCACATAAAAGTGGCCAAGCAATTTTCTTAGCGATGTGTGAACACATTTTCACGAATAGTATACTAGTCAATAATTACTCCGATTTGTATTTTTAGTAACTAATTTTCGGTTTTTAATAGCTGTTCGCGGAAATTTGTTTTCGCATCGTTGATAATGCATCAACATTATTTAAGCAGGTAACAGATTGAGAAAATAGATATTTTCAGTATTCATTGGGCATGTATTTTGGAAAATAGATATTTCCAGCAAGTTTGAAATCTACGGTTGAATAAAAGGGACACGAGATATGTTTTTATATCGCATCGCACTCGATACCTAATGTGTACAAACGCTACAACTACTGCATGCGAACGCGATAGCTGTCGCATTTGTAAATGTCATTCGCACATGATAATAGTATCAGCGGTAGCAACTGCGATCCTGCGCACGCGATATAAAGTTAACTGCCAGGTCCCCTTAAAAGGATGGCATAAAAGGGACATGGAATTTTTTTCATATCATATTCGCACGCGATAACTATTGCGTACAAACGCGAAAGCTACTATGTGTGAACACGGAAAATATCGCGTTCACACGTAGTTGCTATCGCGTGTGCACTCGATATAAAAATATCCCCTTTATGCTACCGTACCTTTATGCCACCATTAAAATCGGGGTACTTACAAGTTTCCTTAAGTAAATATGAAGTGTGTACATGATAATACTTTTTAGCTCCTACTCATGTTTATACCGAAGGGAACTCGGTGTTGCTCTTCGTCTGTCCATCCGTCCGAATGTCTTACTGTCCGTCCGTTCCACCGGAAATCTGGATCCTCGATAGCATGACATATGGAGGTTATGTATCTCACCGATAGGGGACTAATGTGATATGTGCAACACACTTGACTTATTGTTTGGGCTTAACGTTAAATTGATAGTATGTCAGTTCTTCTGAGGACAATGTCTACATCAAACAGGTACACTGCGACATAGTGGCATGATACTAAACCTAGTGACACCCATGGTATATATTCCGTTATCACTACCGTTTATCGGCCCGGACGAGGGGCGTGACGTCATCTCCGCATGGTAGAACGAAAGCTGCCTTTAAATTCGAACACTCCAACACTATATGCAACGTATATAATTTTACACGTTCATATTATTGAAATAATATTTATAAGTATTCATCTAAACCTAAAATATGTTTCTTGTATGCACACAAACAGTCTGTACTATAAGACCTAATAAATTTATACATATATCAAGTTGGAGACTTCCATTATCGGGAACAGAGAACTAATCTGTGTATTGACTATATATAGTAATATATGGTTCCTAAACTTTAACATGGTACCAGTGTATTGGACTGATACTAATCTGCACTTATCCACAACTATGCAACAAAACTAGTTTCAGTTTTAAGAACATACCTGATATTCATAATCCTAATCATGATAGAATTTGGCGGTTAGGTGTTTATCACAGCATGAAAAGGGTAAAAAATGACATGAAGAATTAGTAGTTACATAAGTAATCTCAAGCATAATCGTCTGTCATGGAGATTACTGTTGTCCGTAAACACTATTGATCTCCTATTTGTTGTTTCAACAATACAGTGCAATGCTGTTTCAGCAATACAGCGCAATATTACATAACTTTCCCCTAGGACTGTGATAGGGTCGTAAACTTGCATTCATCAGTCAATAACTTACAATACGTTAACATACCCACAATGGTTCAATACAGATTGTATATGATAAGATAAGATAAGATAATCTTTTATTATAGTGACATGTGTACATATATATAAATATCAACACATTTCATGTACAAATACAAAATACACCCGGCCCAACGGGCCTATATGTCACCTTTTGCAAAATAAATTAACTTATATGTGTCAATAACAATTGTATATTGACATACCTATTCCTTAGGTAACCAGGTCAGTTGAAACGCAATACACAAAAACAAGTCGTCAGTATTTATCTCAAGTACTGAACTATATTGCATCATGTCTCTACGCGTGTTTTATCATTAATAACATGGGTTGCATAAATTAACTATACAGTAATATCTACATTCATATTTACGGTATTTACTCACAAATATAATACACTTATGATTATTAAAAATCATAATTTTCCTGGTCTTATACAGCAGCGTATTATTCACGCTTTTAAATGCTGATGCCGATAACACGTTGGCTCGTGTAATAAACTTAGTTTGTTTAACTTAAAATCACTAAGCCGCACTCCGCTATACCCAAGTTATCGCCAACTTAATTCTATATACGTGTACATAAGTCGTTTTTCAAATTCATGTCCGTAATTCAAAGCTAGGTCCGGCAACATGACAAAATTCTGCTGCATATACCAAATGCACCTTGCAGGATTCTAAAACTTGACTGCAGTTCTTAACTAGAGGATATCGTATATCCAGCTAGCCACTAGTCGCTGAAACTGTCTCAGTCATCTCAAAGCAAAGAGAAATCATTGCTTTCATAAATAACAATTAAACATTACTAGTAATAACTACAGTAGTAATACTGATATAACAATCAATTAAATCGCTTTGCTATCTCAAGTCCTATTTCGGTCCAGGTCGGTAAACAGCCAGAAGAGTTAAATTCACCACAACTTTCTGACTAAACAGTTAGCTTAAACATGCTAACATTCAGATAGGCACAATAACAACCTACCAAGGTAACATCAAAATCACTAGTCTGTCTCACATCCATAATTCGTTCCGTTTCGTAAGGTAAATATAAGTGTACGTCTGTCATGCTGAGTGTACTGTTAGAAGGATTACTAGATTCTGAATAAGCAATTAAAATCTTAGCAAGTACCAAAATGTAAACATAATATACTTCTTGAGAGATGAAACACCTGTGTGTATTTGCTATGATAATCGAGATGAAATAAGGCACTAACCTGACTGTACTTAGCTTTAAGATGATCATCACAGGTCGTCTTCACAGGTCGATCCAGGTCACGTTGCGCCAAAATAACCGTGTCGTATAATGGCCGTATTCAAGACAAGTAGCCTTCTTGGTCTTTATACACTTTATTAAGCATGAGGCCATGACCCACTCAGACTGAGCGCTGCCATGTAACGTACTTAGCCCATGGTCGGGTCTCGAGGCTCTAACAAGATCTCCTCCTAGGTATCTAACCAGATCTATCTCCAAGACCCTTGACCGGTCAGCTTATATATTGGCTGGTTACCATCCAGCCAGACAGTAAACATAATGTATTACATAATGTCAAATAATAATGTCAAATATTTGTGTTAACGACAGTCACAACTGAGACAGACGTTGCATAACTTATGCAACGGTCCTCTCTAATTGTATCTATAATAGGTTAGTTACAATGAAAATGTAACAATAGCGTCTAGCAAGAGTCCAATTACATTACACTCATACAGAATAAATCTATTAAAGAAAGAAAGAAAGAAAGAAAGAAAGATGTTCACCCGACATTTAATGGAAATATCGTACATAATTCACAATAAAGCAAACACATACAAATATAAATGACAATATAACATATGATAACATAGCACGTAACATTTCACAACACAGCATAACATTGCATGTAACATAAAATAGCACCATAGCATAATATAACATGACACAACAAAACATGATATAACAAATCATAGCATAGCGTAATAAAGCACGTAACGTATATCACAGCACATAATATATCAAATCACAACATAGCAACTATATAATATCCTAAGATAAAATGATGTAATATAGTAAAACAAGCTCTCCTTCATGGTACAGTCAGTCAGTATAATATTTTGTAATATTTTAGTTATTGGACATGCGCAGATTAATGGGAAGTGGGAACCTTACACTTCCCTAACACAGCACAAAAACATGACAAAACATATCATAACATAACGTAAAATGATACTACATGGCGGGAATTAAATGTCTTTCGTGATACAGACAATATAATATTTTGTGATATTTTAGTTATTGGACATGCACAGATTAATGGAACCCCGCGTAGGTTCGAATCCCAGCAGGGTCATTCGGATTTTCATGTGAGGAAGCCTTCTAACTGGCTTGCGGTAGGTCGGTGGTTTTACCCGGATGCCTCCGTGCATTTGGGGTCTTCCTCCACCTGTAATTAGCTGGACGTCGCTATGTGACTGAAATACTGTCGAAGCGACGGTAAACTCAAATAGTCAAGTCAAGTCAGATTAATGGAAAGTGGGAACCTTACACTTCCCTAACACAGCACAAAAACATGACAAACATATCATAACATAAAATGATATTACATGGCGGGAATTAAATGACTTTCGTGTTAGTGTTTAACAATTGTTTTGTTACATTTACATCATCGGATCAGAAGCAGGAGCGATCAAATATTCCCTGAGATTGTTTTTTTCCCCCTTTTTATTCCGTTAGGGGGTTTCCGTTTCGACACCACCAACAACAATTACAAGGAAAGCAGTGTTTCCCAACTGCGGTTTCATAATATCTCTGACCCGCGCGCGTGGGAATCATCATCCATAAGCAACCAGCTAGTGAACTAACATTGAATTTATAACAATGATAATAATAATGATAATGATAAAACATACTTTCAATGAACCTGGTGGCGAAGATTATTACCCTACTTGGCATGTAGTTTTTTTACGGCATCCGCATATGTTTTTGCAAAGTCTCCTCAGTCTGTAAGTGTGACAGGACAGGAAACAGTCTTATATAGATGAAATCCAGGTACCGTGCATTCAATGAATATACATTCATATAATTCATCTGCAATTTGCTGTGTTGTATTGTATGGACAATTGTATTTTCACACATTTAAGTAACTTTTTAATTTGATTTGTTAAAATCTATATAGTTTCCATTAAACTAGATTTTTAGGTAAATGCTGATGTTTGGGTATCCTGGGGGTATAACAGTGACCCTTGATTTTGCGGATATCAACTAGATATTCAGATTTTCAAAAACACGCATTCGGATTGAACAATCTCGATGCCCTTTCCTCATTAGCATTCATGGCGCAAAGGTCGACTTGATGCGACATTACACAGGATGTTGTCAGATCTACGTAGCGTAGAGTATCGGAGGTACATATCCACGTGTAAACATACCTAGTAACGCAGATTTAAGCCTATCAACAGTTCCTTCCAGGGCATATCTAAGCTATAAAATATGAATTGGAAGCTGTTTTTCAGCATTTGCATATGGAAGGTATTACCTTGAATACGAAGAGAAGAACTATGGTTGCACATTTCTCCAAGTCAAAACTTTTTAAAGTTCATATTTTTAAAATTATGGTAGCACAAGAAATTCAAGTACTGTTTAGGGCTAAGTTCAATTTAGGATGACATCGTGTATTCTTTATTGGGACAATACGAAGCCGTAATATAAACCTACGTGCACCTGCTAGACTGACACCCAATCGCTTTAGACTTAACAGAAAACTAGCACGTCATCAAAAAAGCTAAAATGGCCGAAAATTGGCGGATAAATGGCGGACATTGCTATCACGTGACTTAAGACTGGATCCCGTCTCATCGTAAGAATCATGAAGCACACATAATACTTAGCGGGCAAACATCTCATCAGGTGCTTATCTTATATCCGGCATGTAGCGAGGGACGACTATGGGAAGTAACAATTAAACCTGACACTTGCTTTACCAGTCCTTAAATGTGCCGAGTGCAAAACACAGGGTCGATATAACAGTATTTGGTATGTCGCAGCTTGGGATAGAAGCCGCTATTATTTATCTTATATTCAAAGGGATTCTTATATTTTGTTGAACATATTTCATAACGTAGTTTTAAATAAACAGTCTCCCGTTAAAACTCTCATTTACATTTTATACAGGACGCCAAAAGGCAGACACAAATATGTGTGGCCGGGACAGAGACGACCTTCAACATACTGCCTTGGCTCCTCCTCTTCATGGCTTCTTTTTGCCAAATTTTGAAGGCACACAAACTAAAATCATCATAACCAAAAATGAGCAAGGGAATAACATGTGCCAGGTTTACATTTCAATTCTTTCCTCCAATGCATTCCATCTAAATAAAAGAAAAAAAAAAGAAAGAAAATCTCCGCGCTAATAAAAAACAAACAAAAAAAAAACGAAAAAAAAACAAAAAAACGGTATATTTTTGTTATATATACTTGGTTCTGACACTGTTTTATTTTTTGTCATGAAATGAATGAATTGCAGATTTTGATTGTGTATCGGAGTGTTGGCTACACTTATAACGAAAACGGTTATAACGAAAGAAAATAAATCCCCCTTCCGGTCACACGGTTAGAACAAATTTGGATAAAACGTAAAAAACGGTTATTACGTGTTTTCCTGAAGTCCCTTCATACATATTTTAACGCAAATCTACTCGGGTTTAGCGAATTTGATTTTTACAACAGTACAACAGACCAACTACAGGTAATTGCCTTCTGCAGTTAATAACCGCTATCGATTATGCATAGAAATTATATAATTTTTTATCACATACTTACCCTTGAAAGGTTTAAAAGCTTTCTCAAATAGTGCCTCAATTATCGTCTGTTTAAAATAATAATAATAAAAAAACATTACCGTAAAAATTGATTTGAGCTGATTCATTTTCACAGTTGAAAATGTACGAGATAGGTAAGTGTGATTCAACTGGTTATATTTACATTTGCTGCAATTATTAAAATAACATTAATTTATGCAGGTATAATAGTATATTTAATATATTTCTTTTTTTCTTTTTTTATATTATATCCAAACACGATAAGTACCCGGAATCGAAGCTACATTATGTCTGCATACAGAATTTAACCACTATGCATCCGTTTTTATTTTGATAATCGTGTATGTTCGGATAAGTTTTACTTTCGAATATATTTGAATATATCTTTAAGGAAATATTTGATTAATGTTAATATCAAATCAAAAATCATTTGAGAAAGTCTTTCCAAATCGAATGTAACGAAAGAATTCTCAATGGTTTATTATCTTCTTCTCTAAATGCTAATGGAGGATCATTAAAATAAATACGTAATGTTACATTCAGGTTTTTAATTCGATAGATAAACAAACATATACTACTGTGCCTAATAAAATTATAACACAAGAAGAATTTTCAGAAATCAGAAAGTCACTCAGTCGAAAAGTTTGAAATTCCTTTTCTAATCAAATTCATGCAGTCAGTATTAGCAAGCGGTTCGTCAGTACACACGTGTGAAATAAAGTTTTGAATATTTGAAATATCAAAGAAAGAAACACACTGATTAAAAAAAATGTGTGTGTAACATAGTGATCATGCTACAACTACTCTGTAAGACGAAAAAACAGCAGATGACAACTTAAGTGCCTTTAAAATCAAATGACAACACGTGATGTCATTCAAAGGGAATTGCAGATGCTTTGCTCACACCTTTAGTAATCGGCAAGGCTCATACCATGTTTTTTATTCCGTTCATATTTGTCGAATATGATTAAGGCGCCCGACTAACTTTGAAAATGGCTGGTCGAACCTCGACGGAACCCTTTTCTAGTTGAAAACGATGTCATACAGATGCACGACGACGAAACTGATTTTATGCAATAGTCACATTTAAGCACAGAGGTATGTTGTTATTGGTGGGGTGGTAGTGTTTAAGTATCTGAGTATCGGCGAAATGGGAGACACCCGCTGGACCTATGAATAATGAAGGAAAACAAATATTTCAAATCAGTGTTTAATTCCCTCTTCCCGGTGATATTCACGTGTACGCAATCACTTGAATATAACAAAATGTTATTTAAACATGCAAGACATTTATTTTTGTTTTTTATTTTATGTTTTGCTATGATATGTTTTGTATTATGCCTTAAAATGTTATATGCA
>CM037781.1:56347266-56397266 GCA_021229015.1 Solen grandis | reverse complement strand
GAAACAAACATTAATTGGGCCAAAATGTGGCCTCTAGAGTGTTAAGGTTTTTCTAAGATTTTACCTCATGACCTACTTTTTGACCCGACATGACCCAAATTCGAACCTGTCCAAGATTTTATGGAAACAAACATTCTGATAAAGTTTCATAAATATTGGGCCAAAAATGTGGCCTCTAGAGTGTTAACAAGGTTTTTCTAAAATTTGACCTCATGACCTTCTTTCGAGCTTGTCCAAGATTTAATGAAAACAAACATTCTGACCAAGTTTCATGAAGATTGGGCCAAATATGTGGCCTCTAGAGTGTTAACAAGGTTTTTATAAGATTTGACCTCGTGACCTACTTTTTGACCCCACATGACCCAATTTCGAACTTGTCCAAGATTTTATGGATACAAACATTCTGACCAAGTTTCATGAAGATTGGCCTAAAAATATGGCCTCTAGAGTGTTAACAAGCCAAATTGTTGACGTCGCACGACGCACGCCGGACTAAGGGCGATCACAAAAGCTCACCTTGAGCACGTTGTGCTCAGGTGAGCTAATAATAAAAAATCGTGACGGGCTTTCTCTTTTAATGATATCGTGGTTTAACAATTGCCGATTCTGGCTATATCGAGTTTAATAAGCAGTGAATAAAAAGGTACGTTTTCATTGGTCAGTCAGAATATATAATTACGAAACTAATATTTCAAAGGAAATTCTTTTCCCGGCAGTTGTCAAGCTCAATTGGACAAATCAAAACCTGGTTTTATCCTTTATAAGAGTAGAAACAACACGGGATGTCTAGATTGTTTATTTAAATTAATCAAACGGGAATAAACAATAAAAAATAGCCGAAAACAGTGTCTTCACGTTCTATTTTTAATGGAACTATTATAAACGATATGATACGACCCATTCAATTTACGTTCACAATTCATTGCATTCAAATTGGTTTAATGGAATTTCATAAACCCGCTCACTACTAAACAAAATGAGATTCACTGATGACTGTTTTGACTGAGGAAACCTCATAAAGTTGCTATTTTTAAAAAAAAAAAATCCCTTCATTAAATTTTGCTATTTGGTTATATACTAGTATGGTAAAAAGAACTGAATCCAAAATTTAGCAGTTAAAGTCCCTCACTAGGATGTTATTCCTGTGTCCCATATGGTACTGACAGAGAACATCATTTACCATTAGTCATACATTTAGAAATCAGTGACAAAGATAGTTGTTAGATCTGTAATTATAAGGGGTCTACACATTATTTAAATCGTTGACACTATCCCAGGATGCATCAGAATGAATGATTCCGTCTGATGAATGTGGTTGACTAAAGTGATCTGACAGGAGTTTCTTCTCAGAGCTTTAGGATTTGATGCCTTAACAATGTTGAGCAGATCATATAAAAACAGGATGGGCATACTTTCGGATTTCAAGTCTGACGGCATAATCATCAAACCAGTAAATTGTTGAAGCTGTTAAAGTTTTGCAGGAATTGCACCTATCCTGCTTTGTTGTATATCTGTGTCACAAGGTTGGAAATCCAAACGTGGTTCTTAAATCTGTCTTCTGAACGATACTTGCCCCGCCCCTTCCCCCTTTTTTCAAAACATTGATCCTATGAACAGCGATAGTCCGAACAAAAGTTTTGCAATATTTTTTAAATAGAGTTAGATGTCAAAGTATTTAGAGTCTGTTGGTACCTCCATTATTTTGTGAGTGAAACCGATTTATACTCACTTTACAAGGAAAAACATAATGTGTTTTATAAAATTCATCACAGGGTAGCAGATTTCAAGTTTTCTAACACCTACTTTTATTGCTTTGACATCCGCGGAATGAACTTAGTTTAAACTCAAAAAATCACTTCTGACAAACGTCTGGTTTGATCTTGAGTATGCCCTGTGGTTCATCTTTACTTTTTACAAGGATGGACAATAATAATTTTAAATGTTCAATACTTAATATGTGTAAAGAAAATGCATGTTGTTCTGAAATGAAGTTAACAGCTAAGTATCTTATGTTTTTTGTGCTACTCCTAAAATATTCCAGTTGAATAAAATGATGTATCTATATATTTGAAGAAATCTAAAAAGAAACCTGATCCATATAAATGAACTCATTTGGGCTGTTTTTAAAAGTAAACAACTTTGTTCTCCATTTTCTTTTCATTATGCTCTGTCATCAAACTTGTTCATAACTGTGTTTCAGTATGGTTCCCTGTGAAAAATACTGTTACAGTTCATGGACTTTTCGTAAAACTTTCTAAATAGATTTTTTATAAAAAGTTAATCAGAGTTAATTTCATATCTAAAATAAGTGGATTAACTGCATTGGAGTCATGAGACATTATACCAAGAAGCATTGCAATTAATTTGTAATGGTTAAATTGACTGATTTATAATTTAAATGACTGCCAATATATGATTTTTCATTTAGCCATTTATTTTAAAAAGATCCAATTGTATTGCTCCAGAACCTCGGACCCAAGCTGTACGGTGATCGTCTCCTGCGTCGTTTCTGTTGACCGATGGACCGGTGCATTGCCCTGATTTCTGATCAAGTTCTCCATACCAACATACATCTACGGTCTCTGCTGATGTGTAGCCGTCAACAGGTTTCTCCGGATAACCTTTAAAGAAAATAAAATACGGTATAAATTTTCATTTATCTCTTTATAATTCTTTAAAGGATTTATATCTATCATGTTTGTAATTTGTATTATATTATATTGACGTGATTAACTGTTATCGTTGTATCATATATTATCATAAAATATATATCTTAATTTTAAATTATAAGTTAGATCTAATAAAAGTTTTACCTTCGATTAATGCGTTCAGTCTTCCAACTAGTAACTGTATGTGAGAGGATGAGGCCCTAGACGCCAGCAATCACAATGAACATGTTAGCATTATCGTTATTCGGAACAATTAATGAACTACGTATTTTACCATAAAATTGTGATCGGAACAATTCATGGTTAAGGAATACATCGTATTTTATATCACTACAAATGTTTCTCAGCTCGCATGTGTTGTGAACAAGCTAAGTTTACGCTGTAAAAAAATCACTCGCAGCAAGTTAAGATATTTGTTATAAATAACAACAGGTATTCAGTTGCTTTAAATGATAATGGTAAACTTTTCCATAATGAGGTTAAGGAAGTAATTACACAATAGTCCATTCCTTATTGGAATATAACTTAAGCTTAGAGCATTTCCATATGAATTAATTTTCAGCAAAAACAGGAAGGACGTATTGATGATTATTAGGAGTAAGGCCTTTCTCGAGTTTATATGCTAAATTTAATTTATAATATCTCCTTCAATCGGATAAAGAAAACTAACTTATTACATTTTAGAGAATTTGCACAGTAATTGATTGTGCATTTCAAAAAAGTGCATACGAATGACAAGCATAAACAATATATGCATATATTTGCATGAAAATAGAATTAATTGAATATTGTAACGTAACACACACCATAATGACACCCTTGTTTATATAACTAATGAATGGGTGTTAAACGGAGCTGGCGATTTATGGTCAATACATAAAACGTGCAGACGACGTGGCTATAATAAAGGAATATTCATATGTAATCAATGAACAATATTCGGCTTTGGTTTAACGGTGTCTGGCCATTAACAGAGAAGAAGTGTACAGCATAGTGGGGCATCACTAGAAGACCGAGAAGTGCAGAAGCTGATAAAAACCTGCAGAGCACAGTTTATTGTGATTACAGAAATACTTAAGGCTTAAAGAATATAATCAGCAACAAGGGTAACCCCGTCTGGTACTCGTGAATGATACAGGCTTCTGTAATATGAACAGTAAAATGTCCATTATGTTATTTATGCCTCGATATATATTTTTTATTTTCACCTGACAGTCACAAGTTATTTTCAAGAAATTGCCCTTAAAGAGGCATATATATAACTTTGTAAATTTAAATTACTTCAACACGCTTTTTCAATAAAATGGAGCCAAACACATGAGCAAAGTGTGAAAATATTACATAAAAAATTATAAACCAAACTCGCTCGCGCAATGTGTCTAGTATTCTATGGCAAAATATTTTTAACATAATTTGAAGCGTTTTTTAATTATCATTTTAATATCCAGTTTAAGGTTCGTTACTAAGGACCGCCTATACGTTCAGATTAATAATGTTGTCCAAGGGAAGAGAGAGGTAACGGTTTTTTTGTAAGTGTAGATATAACCAAAGCTATATCATAGTGTTTTGTGTCTAAGTATGATTTTTTTTCTGTACCTTTGATTGAAATTAGGGAAGAGTTTGTATAAAATGAAACGTATCTGTGTTTTTAATATAACTCAATATTTATGTTTAAGTTTAACAATATAAACAAACCAATGCTCAAAATTTATGTATGATATGTTGCATTAACACGTTGCATGACAAATAATCTCTTAATTTAAAAAGGTACATTCTTACAAAGATCTTGCTGATTAAATGCAAGGTGGCAAAGGTAACGAACCTTACTGGAATTCTACGTACTCATCTTAATTTATTACCACTGACTCAATCATTTAAAACCAATGTTGGGAGAGTTTAAATGTTTATTAAACTAAACAAAAACAATAGTAAACACGAAATATTTCATTTACGTTTGTACTATATATTGTGAACAATGAATATGATTAAATACGGACGGCGTTTTCAGAAACCTGAGATTAGCAAGATCTAATGACGAAGAATTCATTTGCTTCACTTTTGAACCAATAAATCTACAGCATGGGGTTTACCAATGCATAATAAAATGAAATAAAGATATTTAAAAAAAGCTTGCCTGTCTAACTAATGTAACAATGTTAATTGTAAGGTTCGTTAAAAATGGTCAAGACTAACGTTGAATAATAGAAATAGTTTTCAGCAGTTTATAGGCATTCCTCGTTAACCACAAAAAAACCCACAAAAGGATCCTTGTGTAGTAACAATACAAATATTAAAAACTATCTTTAAAAACGAACTATTTTACTAAGGACTAACAACAATAAATTGTAAGGTTCGTTCTTTTTCATAAACAAGTTACTTGAGATCTTCAATGTTTTTAAGGTCTGTTGAACAAAGTTTAAACATGCGTTTTGATTTTCCCGTTGGAACTGGGTCTGACACTATACAAATGGTGTCACTTTTGCCGACCCATAGCCTGTCTTCTTTTTTTGGCCATTGCAGCAGTTTTCGTATATTCTCCATGACAGAAATTTCAACCTCTTCATCGATTTCAAATACCCTTCCTATGTACACCTTCTTATCATACATCGCTGCTACGTAATTTCCGACATCAACGTCAGGGCTTTGTGACTCGTTTTCAGGTTGGACAGGCACCTTCATTTGACCTTTTCTTATGATTCTTGTGATTGATAATCAGTTTCTAAGGAAATCTCTGTTGGAATTGCACTCGGGCTTCCTTGTCGGTTTTCAACAACCTCCATTTTCTCATGCACAACCAGTGACTCGTGGGACCACTGAACTGACGAACACGCTTGACCACTAATACAGTCACCGCAGTAACAACTAACAGGTGATGTCAGAATGGTGTTATTTCCTTTTCCGATCACAGCGTGAACGTTCATGGTTCCTTTTACTGCTTTTATGTCATGGCGATCTAGATCTTTTGCTTTCTCTTGACAATCAGAAGAAGACACGTACATGTACATAAACTTTAGGGAACAGCTTTACGACTGCGACCACCTATAGAATTCATCCGCATCTTGTATGGCGACCATGCCCGAGTTAATGGCCATCCATTTGGTAGTTCCGCCCACACCGTCACATGGACCTTTGCCGTGGCCGGCTTCAAAATAATTCCACACAGCTTCACAACCATATTTCTTTTCATGATTAGCTACAACTCGAAATATTGTCTTATTCCAGTATTGTGACGTTGGGCTGTCTGTGTAGTATTGTATCTTTTTGACCGCGCAGACCAATTCCTTTACTAAGTATACAACTTCATCAACGAAGGTCAACACCGTTCTTGCATTGTGGCCCAACTCGTCGGAAACAATTACAACGCTCTTGTGCTGTAAGTCACAACTGTCACTCTTATAGTATATAACAACCGGATGTAGAGTAACGGCACTTTGGTTCCAATACGCAGACTGGATCTCATTCACACTACACATGTAATTTCCGGCAAAGTCCATGTTAACACTTCAGTGTCAGGTAAGCACCTTTTGATTTTCAGAGATTCTTCATACTGACGACGAACTCTTTTCACATGAGCTGAATTCTTCTACCTGTTGCTCCATGTATTTGAGAAACTCAACTTTTGTAACTGTGCGTATAACTACCCTCATGATCATTTCTTTTTCCCTTTGTCATCAACTGAGACCCTCTTCCACTGACCAAACTCTATATCTTCAGGAACTTCAGCTTTCATTTTAGTGATATTCTCACTGTCTTCAATAAATGTTTCTGGATTCAAAGAGACCGTGATACCACACTTTCTCATCGCCAAGGTACACAAGGCAAAATGTGATGCTTAGTGCAGAGGCAACAACTTCTTGAAATAAACCTTGTCAGTTTAATGAATGCTGGGCGAATGCGACTGAAGGACGTGAACGACAATTTAACGTGTGGATTTTCACTAATGAACTTGGCATACAAGTTTTTTAGGTAGTCGGTAAGTATCCGCGTTTGATGTGTTTCTCCATTCATCCGCAGTTTCTCCTGTTTGCCAGGGATGCATCTTGAATTGTCATCACGGATGAGAAAGTCAATAACAAGAGACCTGTACTTTTCAACTTCTCTTTTCCTTCTTTTCTGGTCACACCAAAAGCGTTTTCTCCAAGTTTGTTGGTTTTCCCTAGTTGCTTCCTTCCAAGACCTGTTGATTTATTGACTGTCCTGCAAGTCTGTATTTACGTAATATCTTCCCGCCAATAAGTGAACAGAACATTCTTCTCTCAGTACTTTTGAATTCCTGCGACATTTATCAAGTTCTGACTGCATGACATTTGCAAACAACAGTTGCTTCTTTACTCCTGCCCTTTGTCGCTTTGTAAAGTCAGAGCTGATTAACATTGCTTCTGTCTTTCGTCTTGGAGTATCATTGTGGTCAACCTGTGGGATTTTGTTGAGTTTGATCTCTTTGCTTCTTTTTAATGCGCTGCGAACACCTCATACTTTTTCTATATTTTCTGTTCAAGTTCTCAAACTTCAACTTCAATTCTTTAAGTTCTTTGTATTTCTTAGTCAGTGCTCTTTGTACACGTTTTCTGGGTCCATTTCTACGATTCCGAAAAGGCAGATTAACAACCAATGGTTCTGAAGATTCACGCGTATCATATCCACTTTCCGACAACGATGTGCTTGCAGGTATATCTTGAGCTCTTTCTGCCTTTTTCTTCAGCCTGTGTAGTCGAACCTCACTTGTTTTTTTCGCGGCGCCTTTTCCTTTCTGAAGTTGCTGACTGACCGGAGTGTAATTCCTTTTCTTCCGCTGCTTTGCCTTGGTCAAATATTCTTCATATTTTTCTGGATTCTCTTTTAGGCGTTTACAGTATTCCCGCATTTTCTCCGCTGCCGACTTTCCCATCTGTAATAGAGAAAGTGAGCACGTGCCAAAATTTATCGTTATTAGTAACCTAGTGCGTGTCCCAAAGTGACCCAAATACTGGCTAACCAGGATTCAATTATGACAAATGTGGAAAAATCTTCATGTAAATTGCACAAAAATTGTAACAGTCCACACCTAGAAAATTATTATATTGTTCTGAAGTGGGAAAAGTATTTATTTTAAGATAATGAGGTCATTTTTGTGGAATTGCTGACTCAGTTCATAAGATCACGAGGGTCAAAATTAAAGTTCACAAACGACAAGTCACAATTTCACACTATCAATTTGATTTGGAAATGCAACTCTATATTTCATCCATGACTGTAAATCTTTGAAACCTATAAGAAGGATTGTATTGTTGTTTCTTTCTTTCTGTTTAGTTTTTTCTTCTTCTTTAAATTGAGGTTTTAGAGTCTGAGGTTTTGCCTTAAACAAAGGTTTGTTGTATGTGAAGGAACATTTTGAATGTTTAAGCAGTATGGACAAGAGTAACATAATTTCAATTTAAAGTCATGTAGAAATTACGTTTCTGTAAACATTGTTATGTTTAACACTTTTTTATTTATTTTGTTTTGCATAATTTACTAAGGTATGCCTCTTTAAACATTTCCATGTTCGATAACTTAATTGTAACCATACAATAATGCCTATGTCACGGTTATCTGCCTTCAATGATTTTACAATGTAAACACACGAACCTTATTAATGAAATATATTACAAACTTAAACGAAGCTGTTGGTATATTTTGCATAACGCAGATATTCAGAAACACAATCTAAAAAAGCCATTACAATGTTTCTACTCGTGGCGGCATTTCTACCTTAATAGTTCTTTTTATTTATCATTTTAGTATTTTCGAATTCATCAAAGATTCAGACCTCTGTGACTTAGTGGATATTATAGCCTATTAATATTTACCTAGACCCAAACTGTTGTGATTTCGAATTCCGGACCGGTTACTAGAATGTTTCATGTTTGGAATTGACATGTGATGAGTAGCTAGATCTACCCAGACGCCGTTTGGATATTCCTCGTGTTGTGTTTGGCTATATAACGTTCATATCGTTTAAAAATGCAACCAACACTGGTGTAAACTTAAATTGCATCTGAAACTTAAGCACCTAACCCTAAATTAGTCTGCAAAATAATAAACTGTTGCTACAATGTGTGATTCTGTTGATCGCAACGTTGAATTAGCAGCTTCGTCAGACTTTTTCTGTCATATTACTATGATTATGCAGTTTTTATTATTATACGTACATATTTGAAGATAGTCTAGTGTGCTGTTTGATGAACCACTTGGGCCTTACTCACGAATCATATGAAGAATGTATCAACTTTGTTAAAAATATGAAAACTATATTTTCCGAAATATCTCGAGACAAATAGATGAAGAGAACAAATGTGTAAAAACAGACACACTCTCTATTAGAAATTATTATTTTTACTTTAGTTGTTTTGTGAATAAGGCCAATAGATTTCACCTTAAGTTTAACAATTGTCAAATCAGCATTTGTTATGAGAGACTTAGTCATACTTAGATGGTTTCAGAGGGAAAGCAGTCGGAATGATCCAGTGTTGGCTTTTAATTAAGCTACAATGGGAGCCACAGCTTCTTTCGGTTCAATATTAAAGGTTTTACAAGGTTACCGCAGACATTTATCTTGAAATCCATGTTTTCCTAATACTTTATGCCAGATCTAATTATTAGAAACTAATGTTTCTTCCCTTTTATTTTCTTCCAAATTGGATTTTCTTAAAACTTGCCGATATAAGATACGGCGCCAGAACAAAGAGACATAAAGTGTGTGTAGGCTGAATACACTGCAAACCTGTCAAAGGAAACCGTTCTTCATTCTTCATTCTTACATATTCCGCCTGCATAATGCCCTAGATAACCACAGGCCAGTTTCGGAACCACGACGAAGGTGTGTATAATTACTCACTGTTCTCCTCCCAGTTCTAGTATATGAAACTTCTGAATTTATTGCAACGGTTGCAATTCGGGAAGCCATTAGTTATTTGTCAAGATAAGGTTTTCTATCTTCCAAGTAAATTATATATGTCGGCTGTAGAATTAGTAGCGACACTGCAGTAGATGCGTTGAACGCGTTAGAACCATTCTTGAAATATATATATATATATATATATATATATATATATATATTATATATATTGCTTGTCATGAAACATTTCAATATAAAAGGGAACTACAAGTTAATTTAAAAATATTTAGTTTGCAGTTGACAGCAAAATTACTTTAGGCCTTATACGAGTACACCCCAAACCGTTCCCGGTGGCCGAGAAATTAGACCGTCAGACTTTGGCACAGAGAGTCGTGGGTTGGAGCCTCGTATATGACATTTGTTAAAAATAGTACTGGTTCCCTGCTTTAGCTAAGTATATATTCAGGGTCGTTCCAGGACTAGTTTACATGGTGTCAGGATAACGTGATTTGGTATTGTATTGTGCATCAGGTCTATGGCGTGATATTGTAATGTCGGCGGCACTATCAAACAGTGTCTGCAAATGACTGAACTACTATCGGTGGGACAGTACACCCTAGATATAAACATACCCACCTCAAATTTCTTTAAAGGGAGTGAACTTATTTTCTAATATGCAAATTTTGTTTCTAATCACCTATACGGGACAAATATTTTGTATTGTATCCACAAAATTTGTTAGCACAGTGTAAGTATATTTATATAGAATATAAGCAAATAGGTCATGATTTTAAACCTATCGTTATAAGAGTATATGCATATAAAAATGTCACTTCGTATAGCACCATTGGCATGGATGCCATACCAAACAAGTACTGCAGCATTTTGCTTGTGATTAGTTATTAGTTAGTATTAGTAATCATGCATTAACTTATAGCAAGCTCTTAGTCATTTAGACTTCCAGAGGGGAAAAACAATTTTCGATCAGATTCCTTGAATAGGAAATAATCTGCCGAAGAATCTCGGCACATCCGATTGTCTGAGATTGAAATCATGTTCCTCTACTTGGTCTTAATAAATAAATGGCCAGGAAATTGGTATTAGAACATTAGAAAATGAGCAGTCCTCGAATGGTCTAGACAATACACAGCAATTTCTGGTCAATGTGGTTTCGCAGATAAATTTGCAATTAAATAAGAGAATGATAATTATCTTTAGCGGTTTTGTTGGAGGATAAATTTTAAACGAAAATCATTATGTTAAAGAAATACAAATACTTTCTTCTCGTGCTCAGTCTAAGATCTTGGAGCTATAATAGCCAGATGACAGTAACTAAATAGTTTCTTATAGCCAACTTTGTTAAATAAATATAAAAGTACAGAGTGTCTTCAAACTAATTCTCCTTTAATAGTTGTACAACGATTTATATAATTTGAAATTAACCTCCTTGCCTTTAAAAGAACATAGCGATAGTTATAAATACTTTACGCTTCGAAAGAAATAGGCAATAAATTTGTTTTCCAAGGGAATATTTTTTGTTTGATCAATCGTTAATTCCGATATATCATCCATCAGCAACAAAAGAAATGGCAGCGTACTGAAGGGCAAAGCTGTATTAAACATATTTGTGTCCTGTATTTGTAATTTAAGCTGGGAAACACGGAAGTAGTTTTACAATCATACGTTTTCAAAGAAAGTCGGCAAGAAACACATTCTCCGTTGAATTAATTTTACAGTCTCAAAAGACAGCGTATATTTGTATAAGCAGTATATCTTATCTAGTCACGTGTCTTCATATATCATTTGTCGTCTAGAATTGCATGGAAATCGAATAAAGAGAAATTGCATGTTAACACTCGTTTCTTTCAAATCCATACAATACAGTTAGTTTAACCTTAACTGAGATCGAGTTTCTACAAAATTATAAAAGTCTCATTTCATATTTATGGGAACTATTTTCTACGCATATATATATATATATATATATATATATATATATATATATATATAACGAATCACTATTAAAACGTGAATATACGGATAATTAATTTACTAAGTAATAAGATGATTGTCTGCATTTTCCCGATTTTTATTGTGTATCTTCGCACATTTTCGTTTATGTGCTTTGACTGAATAAATGATTATAAATCTCGTTTTGTAAAATATTTATTTAAACATTTCCCAGTATCAAGGAAATCGTGCATATGTCTTTAGAAAAATGTAACCTTTATTTATTTTGTAGAAATATCGCAAATGACATCCTGCTAATTGGTGCTGATGGTGACGAGGCAACTGGATTTTCTGGAAAAAGCCACGCGTCCGAACGGGCAACTAACCCTTTGGTCGAACCAAACATACTAAATGCCTCGATTTCGGATTGTTATTGTGTTAAAATACCATTTGTACTTTAAACTTTTTAAAAAGTTAAAGACAACGGTATATCTCAAAGACCTATTAAACAGAAATTGGGAACTCCTGTAAGAGCCAGTGGAAAATATTGTTTTTGCACCCAACAGATCTTTGAATTGTGCAAACTATCAAAAAAGCAATACTTGCTCGTACAGCGATATAAATGAGAAATGATACGTTTTACCATTATGATTGAAATTTCTATCAACATATGTTCCAAATAAACTTCTCTTGCCGGTCAACCATTCCATTTTACGGAAATTGTTCCGATGCGTGTCTTGTGTATTATTGAGTCACTGTTAAATATGTTTTGCTAAAATACCCACTGTCCTTAAATACATTGACATATTCAAACAAACTTAACTGTTTGACGCCTTACTAGCAGTATTTCAGTAATTTGGGTGTATTAAAGATATTATGCTGCCTCACAGCGATATCGTGTACAAGTACAATGATACTATACCTAGTCACATTATCCTTACACGGGCACAACTCTTATTTGTTAAGCGCCAGGCAGAAAGAGATATACCTGTACATTTTTTATCAGCTGCGTATGTAACCTGATATGATGTCCATTATAAAAGCATTGATAACTCTTATGTTTTGTTCGCGAAATATATAGTGACAGTCTCAGGATTTTTTTTAATGTAAAAAGATATTGTCAAAACTGTTCGCATCTAGTACAAAATGAAATTCGTACACCAATTGCTTACATACTAAATAGGCCATTTTCTAATTTACAGGAACATGTAAGGTTTGTGTCATCTGCCAACTTTTAAGTGAAGACTAATTTATATTTCGGAATATCAGCGTTATTTAGATATCAGTTAAAACCAACATTATCAACTTACCGAAAGAAGCCTTACTACAATTCTATCGGTTGCGGTCGGTCTGCACCACCGTGCTTTAAAAAACACTTCATTGAATCTTTTTCTCCAATATCGTCTGTTATCCATTCTTTTTTGGCAAGTCCATACAGTGCCAGCAGGTGCATCGCTTGTCTTGGACCCAAGGGTGTCTTGTCAGTTTTTTTTTCCTTGGGGAGAGGATGCTTGGCGTTTCCCGCAGCATTCACACCTGTCATTACAGACAGATTGCTTGTCTTATGGCCCGTCTTGCTAACAACGGTCTTCGTGCCTCTCCCGGCAACCACTTTGACCAAGCTGCGTTTAAAACTGAATCCTATTTCATCACAGTTTCAGATGTCACAGTGTGCAAGATCACCAAAATATTTGCATACGACTGTCTCATTCATCATTCTCGCCCTTACCGAACAACAGCTCTCGGGGTTTTAATGGCCGTATCTGGGTGGAGCCTCTGTATGTGAATTCTTTTCATAATTTGCTTTCTTGCTGCTTTCTACTTAATCCCACACCTCCGCACAGCCATTTTAATCAAATGAACACTTTTATTTTCTAATTTGAAGTGGTACTTTAGGGGGACATCGAACCACCGTGATATGCAATCACCGATGGTACTTCTCGGAACTCAGTATTTACCTGTTTTTTGCCTTATATAGAACTACCCGACTTCTCTGTTTGTACTTCGTCTTCCCATGTTTAACATAAGCGTATGACATATCTGAAAACCACTTGATGATGATAGTGCTTGTGATAAAGATGGAGATGAAAGTGATACTGGTGACGATGGTAATGGCGATGATTACGACGAGGATATTGTGAAGATAGAGATGAGATGCGTTGTTAACGGTCTTAATAGCATTCGTATAGTAGGAATTATGATAGAGAGGTCTGAGACCCCCACATACTACCTTGTCATACTTTGGAAATAATTACTAATTGTTTAGAGCAGTCGCTACTGATATCAGTAAATTGAGACATTTGCTGAACATAATTTTTATCCTTCACGTATGAGATAAATATGTTCGAAACATGGTGAAACTCAGTAGGAATGGTCATTTGGTGGTACTGAACTATTCTGGCCCACTGATTAAGATGGCAACCAGAGCTAAAAATAGACATAGTTTTAAATGACATCTTCTTAATTACTGGGCAGATTTTATTGAAACTCTCATGTGCATATTTATCCTTACATTAGCATTTTTCTGTAGAAGTTGAATTCAGGTCACCATAGCCCTCATGTCTTACATCTACCATTATCTGAAAAATATTCAAAACTTAAACAGCACATACTATTTAATAGTAGAAAAGATGGGATTCTTCAGTTTTACAGAAAAAGTTATGTCGGTGACTGCCATTAGTTCATAACGTTTTCATAAATGCAAACTTGATCATCGGAAGTTCCTAGAGTCTCTTTTCTTCATAGCATTTCACAATTATTTTCCTTTTCTTTTCTTTTCCTGATTTTAAGTACTTTACTTGCATCGTGTCACGCAAACCTTGCACTTTGTCAACCTTGCTGAACAATTGGACTGCACGCTAACGTGAAGCTCGTGGGAATTTTACTAAGCTATTCAAGAACTGACTAGAAAAACATTGCATGTGTAGAGATTCACATCTTGGAGCTACTATTGTCATTCAAGTACTTATTTTTTTTGTGTAATTTGGACAATTTTAAGAAAACAAATAAGTGTGGAAGATGATTTTGAAATTTAGGTTTCAATTTTGGTGACCATTGGAGAGGATGTAAATATATTAAAAACATATTTGAGGAATTACGTTGTTTGTGCAAGCGTATACAAACGTCAGTCAGCTGTTAATACATATGGAATTGAACCAAACCAACCATGAGAGAAAAATAAACGTTTTTCAACATCCTTCGTCCCTGAAAATAAAGAAAATGAAATGAAAATATTACTAGCCTTTAAACGGCCATATTGTAGCTCAAACACCGGTAAGCCATTAGAATTTCGACACTTAATTGCATGCTCAATTAAGCATAAATTTCCTTTAGATTTTTTAAATTCTTTTTAAATCTTTGTACACGCTTATATGATATACAAATAATTTTTACATCGGTCCATCCAGTTTGCGTAGTTGCGTATCATTTATCACGTTTCTTTGTAATAAATTAATTTATCAATAGCACGTACGTGAAAATTTAATAAGATAAAGATAAGTAAGGTAATGATTTCTTTATATAGTCTGTAGTATGTCAAACACGTACGTGTTATAGGAGACGTGTCATGGTTAAACTATAATGCCAATATGTATTTTGTTACAACTTGTACAAATTACAGCATCAGCATTTGACGCTACGGCGCATTTTAAACTCTTTTGAAATCAGTCTGACAGCAATGATCTTTTTGCAAGTGCTGCTTGTTCTATAACATCTGTCGTTTCAGTATAAGGAAAAATATTAAATATCGGGAATATAGTGAACCAATGTTAACTGCTGTGTAGATTATGAATCCTTCCATTTTGACTAATAGGTACATTATTACGTTACATTATAAAATATAGCTGATTATCCTTGCTCTTTTTAAGACGATCGCGACAGTTTCATCATTTTTTTTCCAAAGCATTCAGAATTTCCTGATTCTTTGTATATTGATAGACTCAGTATATTACATGTATCTGATATACTAAATTATATAATGAAAACAGAGGGTCACCAGCCTTAGAAAAATATGAGTGTTTTATTTGTTAACACCATATAGCCGTAGTTTATGATGCAATAACTTATTTCACCTATGAAAACAAAGTCTATTTTTTCTTCAAATGGATCACAGTTTATTAGTATATGTTATGTGTTACAATGGTGAAATATCAAATTAAATGAAACATACATTTTGTGTAATAAATGTAGGGTTTACTAAGTATCCATCTGTTATTAATAAATACCCCTACATATGGCTAAAACAAACATTTATTTCGAAAAAAAGGACAACAACAGTATTTGTTTAAAACGATTTTTTTCTAATGTACAAAAATTTAGATTTTATTGAATATATTTTATTTCTATAAGATAATAGGTCACCAGGCTTATTAGTTAAGAAAATACATTTAAAAGTTATGGGTGGGGAATTAACTTAAGGGAAATTTAACTTAGGAGTAGAAAAATAGTTATTTATATAAACAGTTACAGGCATGTAGACCTACTACCGATTCCCGTGTACATATCACACAGGAATAGGAATAACGCGTATGCGCTGCAGATTCTATCCTTCTTAATCGTTTTAAACATTTTTCTTTTAAATACGTTACGACAGTCATCGTGATAAACATGTACAGTACAGAAGACAATTACGGCAATTTTTATCATAACACAGTTCAAAATTTCCGGTTGGTAACAGTACTGAAAACTTTCCAGTTGAAATATAGATCGCAACCCGTTTTTATTTAATCGAACACTGTTTATTTGTATAACCGGTGATAGCATAAACTTTACTATCATGATCGTCTTTAAGATACATAGAAAAATGTCTGTCTCAAAGATCTTCACACGTTCATCTAAAGTCCATAAATATTTGATAAAAATGTAAAAAAAAGAAATGTGGGTTACCTTAGATTTGTTTCAGTTAGGGGGAAAATGTTATTTTCTATCGAAAATTTAAGTGAAATCAAACGATCGAAATTCATCTAATAAGGACATAGTAAACGATTAATTTGCTTTTCAAGAGAGAGATGCATGCCTGAAGATATAATGAAATGAAACCGTAGGACATGTTGAAGTATTTTTAACTATTCACTACCAGTCACTTTGAATTAAAGTGTATTATGTCTGTCCCATACCAGTTTGTAAATTCTTATTGTCAGGTTTAACATTGGAATTTGCAAACCCGATATTGTTTGTTGAAGTTGCAGAAAGTTAAGGATGCCATTTTGACAGCCTTTTTAACTAGTATTCTTTTTATATTACTACTAGTCACTCCGAATTAAGAAAATACACCTTTTGTGTATGCCTGTCTCTTGCTGTTCTGTTAATGTGTATTATCTGTTTTTACTTTGTTATGTCGATTTGATTAAGATTGCACTTTGCAAAGGAATCTCTAGTTTTACCATGTTTTTGAACCGCTTTATGTCTTTTTCTTTTTTTCCTAAATAACGTGGTTTGTAGTTACCTCTAAAGAACTCTTTATGCCCCCAACATAATTTCAAGGAAGCATATATTCCCCGTTTCGTTCAACCTTTTATTTCTCAGCAACTACTGAACGGAATTTTATGAACTTTACTGCAAAGAGGAAATAAGTGTGTCACCAACATGGTTAGGGATACTATACTTGTAGTTCGAGGAATTTACACAGAGTTATGGTTATTTTATTTTTTACTTGCAAATTATTCCCAAGAAAGACTAGCTGGAATTAAAATCCATGGGAATACAGAACAAGCGCATATCATCAGCATGGAATCAATTAACTTTCGAAATTTTGTATTTTATTTTAGATTGTTATCCGGACTATTTCTTTTTAACGAGATGAGTAACAAGCTATGTGCTTACTATCATTACGTTCCGGTTCGATGATTCCGTCCCCTTACTTTCAGACAAAAAATTATCCTACTGGCAGGAATTCATTGAAGCGTGCATTTCTTTCACGACCATTGTGTTGTGGTTTATTGACCGAGGACATTCTTTTGCTTAGCTTTTTGCATTCAGATTCTTGTCTACAATATTTTTCAGCAATTGCTAGTTGGATTGAAGGATATTTTATGAGAAAATGCTGTATTTCACATGCATGTTTTATTATGTCATCGAGATCGTGATCGGGGGCATATTTTTTTGCCCCGTCTGTTTGTTTGTTTGTCAGCAACTTTAACATTGGCCATAACTTGACAACTATAAAAGGTATTGACTATAAACTTCATATATGAATAGAATGCGACTGGGAGAAGTGCAGTGACTGTCGGGAGCATAACTCATAAACTATTCAAGGTATTGACATGAAACTTAAAATATAAATAGATTGTGAGGTTTGGAAGTGCAATAACCAGAACCGTAATTATGCCTTGATCAATTTTTGAATTATCGCCTAATATTTAATTTTACAGTATTTTCTCTCTAGATAATAAATTATTTACTATATACTTGAAAACCTAAAAGGTATTGACTAGAAACTCCATATATAAGTAGATGACAACAAGGAAAAGTAGTGACCAAGAACAATAATTCTACCAAGTCCGTTTTTTTTAATATCTCCATTTATTTGTTTTTCAATATTTTTATGGCGGAGCAAAACTCATAAACAAAACAAGGTAAGGACTTGAAACTTGAAACATAATATTATAGCAAGTATAAGCTGTGCAGTATAAGAACCATAACTCTACATAGTCTAATTTTTGTATTACCTCCCTTTATGTATTTTAAATCAATTTTTGTTCAGAACCCTTCGACTATTCAAGACATTGATTTGAAACATAAAATATGAAAAGATAGTGAGTTGCAGAAGTGTAATGATTACAAAACAGAACTCTGTTGTTTTAATTATCTTTATTTTTTAATGATCTTTTATTTGTTTTGAGCATTACTTCATTACTATATAAAGTCTACATATTTGACATACTCACTCCACAAATGAATGGCAGTCAATTGGCATCAATCATTTGACGTCAATCTGACCTTATTAGACGAGGGCATTTTTCGAACGCAAATTGTTTTTCAAGGTGTTGCAGTCATTTTTATTTTGGCCCATGTACGTATTTCTTTTCAATTTTACTTTTCGGAGCATCCCCATAACGAACCTAATTGATAGGACATAGATATAATAAAAGCACATCATTGGTTGCTTTTTAATCGTTTTAATAATAGATATTCAGCTATGCCTTTGACCATATTTATTGTTATCTTGTTCCTGGTTCAATGAATTGAGATATACATAGCTTATTTCCGGACAACATACTAGTCTCCAGTTATATAACATCTGCTTATAGATAATTTTGATAAAAACAATTTGATTTAAAGTTTCATTTACCTATATTCAGATATTTTTAGAAAAGGTCTTACTCTCAATTGGTGCTGAGTGTATTGTTTAATTAGATGACACTTCAGAGGCAGTCAAAATAACAAAATTTTCATATTGGCAGTCGATATCGCCCCACCTTTTTCGTTTCTGAGAGTTACTAAACACGCCAAGTTCATCTTAGTTTTTACCGCAGTGTAAGAGCGAAGCTGAACATAAACCTTTCTTTTGAGACCCATTTAACTGAGAAGATTTCATTTCAGGAACCGATAAAAAACGGTAGGCGGATAATTTACTTTACTTTGTTAAGAAGTTTTTTTCTTTAAGACTCTTTGTTCAGCTGTTTGAACCGAATATTATCGGAGGTTCTCTAAGTTCTTAGTAATTTTGTCATTTAGAAAACGATTGTTATAAAGGAATGGCTTCTAAACAGAGAGTGGCAGCTTTCCTAAATAACGCGTGCTTTATCGCGTACCTCGGGAGTAAATAAAAGCGTGCCCACTACCGGACAGTTCGGTTTACTTTTAGTAAATCTACTGATTCTAGCCGAGGTGAATTTGAATGATGGAAAGAAGAGGACGGAGACATGATTAGAGTACCTTTTCAGTTTAAATATAATTAAGAGAGAGAGGAGAAAGAAAGGTAGATAACTTGTCCGATTTGATTTACCGCGGCATGAGAAAAGGTCGAAATACATGATAGCCTCATATGCATGCAAGATTAACCCGTGATCTTTGCCGGTTAGGGTCATATTGTTCTTTTGACTGGTGTTATAAACACATATCTTCAAAAGCAAACATGTAGAATGATTGCTTATTGATTGATTCCTTTACTTGCGTCTCGCTCTGTTGTCGATCAGCCTCAATGATCCAATCTCGTCCGGGTCTCGCTGAAAAGTCTCGTAGGCCGCGCGCGACTTCAGAAATTCGATATGGGCAAAGAATAAGCTGCCAATCTCTGTTTATAAGTCTCTGTATATAAAAAACAATAAGATTAAACCTACATTTAACACTATATTGACCATTTCCTATACCCTGACTGCTAAGATTGTGCAGCCTAACACACCTCCTGTGAAGGACAAGTGTACATGGATATTTGTTTCCATGCTCTTAAATACTTGTCATTCATCAATCTCCCAATCATGAAACAAGACCTTTATAGGCATTCTCAGTACCAGAGCGTCCTGACAAAATTAAGAGTAATTACAATTTCTGATGAGAGCAGTGACAGTATGACGTATATGTAAAACATGTAATTATAATCTGTACTTAATATGGAAGCTGTAATTAGTTTAAAGTTGCACATCTATGTACATGTGCTGTCATGAGTAATGTGCTCTTGTCACGAAGAAGCCGTCATCTGTGAAAGAATAAAAATTGCGTTTTTATTCAGGATGGAAAACCAATTTGTGATTCTGTAATTGAGATGAGAAGATTGGTGTGACTCAAAACAATAACTCTTATACATACAAAGAATATTTGAACATAAAAGTGCTAAAATAATCTTGCATTTTGGTTTAAAAAAGAGTAAATCAGTTCTGTCAATGTTAGGCTTGAGATTAAGAATAGGCATGAAATGAACAATATAAATTATCCTTGATTTTATGAATGATTTGATCCACGAATACAAACCCATGCGATTTAGTTCTTATTTAATTGTCCATACGTTTTCTAGAATATGCATTCACGACTAAATGTACCATTGAAAAAGCCGATAATATTTAACCGATGACAGTAATGCCAACAAGACTCGATGTGTACATTATTAACAACTACTACGTAGAATAAATCAGAAACATTGATACATATGTTGTAAAAATACTGAAAGTATCACCAGTCAATCATTTTGATGCATGTAATAATGCATTGTAAATTAAAAAAAAAAGTGTAACTTGTGATGGAAAAGGTGTTACAAATCATTTCTTTTCCAGAACTTTGTGAAAATCTAGTTGCAGGTAAATATTCTCAATGTTACACCAGTCTGACATAACGCCATAGAGTTGGTGTGTTAAAATGTCTAAAAAGTTACACCTGTCTGACATAACGCCATAGAGTTGGTGTGTTAAAATGTCTAAAAAGTTACACCAGTCTGACATAACGCCATAGAGTTGGTGTGTTAAAATGTCTAAAAAGTTTCACCAGTCTGACATAACGCCATAGAGTTGGTGTGTTAAAATGTCTAAAAAGTTACACCAGTCTGACATAACGTCATAGAGTTGGTGTGTTAAAATGTCTAAAAAGTTGCACCAGTCTGACATAACGCCATAGAGTTGGTGTGTTAAAATGTCTAAAAAGTTACACCTGTCTGACATAACGCCATAGAGTTGGTGTGTTAAAATGTCTAAAAAGTTACACCAGTCTGACATAACGCCATAGAGTTGGTGTGTTAAAATGTCTAAAAAGTTGCACCAGTCTGACATAACGCCATAGAGTTGGTGTGTTAAAATGTCTAAAAAGTTACACCAGTCTGACATAACGCCATAGAGTTGGTGTGTTAAAATGTCTAAAAAGTTACACCAGTCTGACATAACGCCATAGAGGTGGTGTGTTAAAATGTCTAAAAAGTTACACCTGTCTCACATAACGCCATAGAGTTGGTGTGTTAAAATGTCTAAAAAGTTACACCAGTCTGACATAACGCTATAGGGTTGGTGTGTTAAAATGTCTAAAAAGTTGCACCAACTGACATAACGCCATAGAGTTGGTGTGTTAAAATGTCTAAAAAGTTACACCAGTCTTGACATAACGCCATAGAGTTGGTGTGTTAAAATGTCTAAAAAGTTACACCAGTCTGACATAACGCCATAGAGTTGGTGTGTTAAAATGTCTAAAAAGTTACACCTGTCTGACATAACGCCATAGAGTTGGTGTGTTAAAATGTCTAAAAAGTTACACCAGTCTGACATAACGCCATAGAGTTGGTGTGTTAAAATGTCTAAAAAGTTACACCGTCTGACATAACGCCATAGAGTTGGTGTGTTAAAATGTCTAAAAAGTTACACCAGTCTGACATAACGCCATAGAGTTGGTGTGTTAAAATGTCTAAAAAGTTACACCAGTCTGACATAACGCCATAGAGGTGGTGTGTTAAAATGTCTAAAAAGTTACACCTGTCTGACATAACGCCATAGAGTTGGTGTGTTAAAATGTCTAAAAAGTTACACCAGTCTGACATAACGCCATAGAGTTGGTGTGTTAAAATGTCTAAAAAGTTACACCAGTCTGACATAACGCCATAGAGTTGGTGTGTTAAAATGTCTAAAAAGTTGCACCAGTCTGACATAACGCCATAGAGTTGGTGTGTTAAAATGTCTAAAAAGTTACACCAGTCTGACATAACGCCATAGAGTTGGTGTGTTAAAATGTCTAAAAAGTTACACCAGTCTGACATAACGCCATAGAGTTGGTGTGTTAAAATGTCTAAAAAGTTGCACCAGTCTGACATAACGCCATAGAGTTGGTGTGTTAAAATCAGATTGAGTGAACACCACAATCCTTTTTTGTTTCGTTGAATTCCATCTGAAGATTGCCAACATGTGAATCACTTGTTCTGTTAGTGTTTTTGAACGTTTATCATTTTGAAAAGTATGGTTTATATTAAGATTAGAATGTTCATTTGCTCTTAATTGCTCTTGTGGCAATCATTTTCAATAAATTGCAATAATGTTCTCACCTAATCAGAGAATTTGATATTGAACTGGTTTTTCCTTGATCATTCATTTCATAAAATCAATTCCTTAGGTGCTATCATATAAATGAGTAGAACAACACTTTTCAGGAAAAAAACATAATAGTTCAATCACTCTGAAATAGAAACGAACTTTTATAATATTGTATTTTCTGCTTCCAGAACTGATTTGGCACTCTTTTTTGTTTTGCTAATTTAGTTTGAACGTATACCTGTTTACGTCGATTGGGATGGTTATTTTTTTTCAAAGCTTCATCTACTCAGTACCTTTCGTTTCTTGTCTACATTGTGGGGATGGGGGGTCGAATCCACAACCTTCGGATCCACAATTTAGTAAGTAACCTCTGCTAAGCAAATAAAATTACTAAGGTATGCATATGATAAAAATGAGTCCTTTTCTACAACAATTTGTGGTTAAATACATAGAAATAGCCACCAATCAATAAATTATTATAACACACTTTTTAATACGAGTAACAGATGTACCATTCCACAAAGTTTAACGATACTTGGCGCTAGCTAATAATTTAAATCATCTTGCAAATGATAGGAACATATTCCTTCATTGTTTTACAAAAACATTTAAGTAAATGACAAAATAACCTTACTGGCTAACTGTATTTTTTTCAAGATTAAAACATTTAAGTAATGATGAAACAAGAACAATGAAATAGGCTACTAAGTACTATAAAAAAGAAATATGCTAAGTTAGGTTACTGGAGTAGGATACAGACTCGATTTTATCAAAAAGTCTAAGTGATAAGTGATGCTTAAGGGCGAATCCCGTTTGTCATAAATTAATGCCCATGTATTTAATTCTTTACACATATTGCTATGGTGATAATTCTTGTCAGCTTAGTAAAATTCATAAATAGTTCATGAAATATGAATGGTTGAATGTGTTTCTACTTAGCTTAAGGTTTAAACAATACTTAGTGCTAAGTAATGTTGGTGGAATTCAATAGTGATCAAGTTAGGTCGGTGTAAAGGAATATTGCAGTATAGTGTCATAGGAAACGTTTTCATCTCTTCTCAGATTGATATCGCTTTGTGCCAGTAAACATCTGTTTCAAAGTAGAAAACATGTCCAAGTTGTACATAATGGTACTAGTGTATCTTCCCTTCTTGACACTTAGCATACAAGGGTACTGTAGTACTGTAGGACTGGTTGGCCCGATGTAAGGATAATGTGACCGGATGTGGTATCATGCCACATGTCTACAGCATGAATTGTGGTAGCAGTGAATCTGTTTCAGGTAAAAATAGTCTCAAAATGACTGAAAAACTGTGGGTGGGACGTTTAATCAAACAAAGACAAAAAAAATCGAATTGATCGTAATATCTCAACAAAGTAAACTATTCAAACTTTCTTAATTATTTTTTTAAGTTCATCTCCAGATTTTTTTCTAGATTCCAGTAATATCAAAAATTTAAAAGTAAAAAAATAATCAAACATTGCACCATTAGCCGGTCGTTTGACCAACGGATTATTACTATGTAGAGAGATACATATTTTCCTAATTGGCATAAATGTAATGAAGACGACAGCGAAGGAGGAACATCTTATGGTGTCGAGAATCTATAAACAATACACGGGCACATTTTCTCTTGTAATATATACAAAAAAGAGTCAAATAGCGTTCACTGTTGATGGATTCGGTGTTTCCTTCGTGATCTTGGAAAAAGAACGGCCAATTTATCCCTTCAGTGCCGATGGCTGCCCAAACTGTTACTTTCTCAGCATTACATGACTTCTCTACAAAAATGTCTGGTTTGACATCCGACCAGTAATGGTGGTTCTGTTTGTTGATCTAGAAAGAAGTGGGACTCATCACTGAACCAAATGTTGTTAAATATCTCGTCTGTCATCCAAATGGCAAAAATCAAGACGTTGGTTGTTGATATCACTTTCTTTCAGATGTTGGAACACTGGTGCTGTATACATAGTTTCCGTTTGATGTCATAGGCACTGATAAGACACTTTTTGGCAGCCATCTTTAGGGGCATAAGTTAATGCAGGCCAAAAGTTGAGAATACATGCTGTTATTTTAATCACCCTTCAGTCTGTATTGTTACTTTCCAGTCGATCTTATTGAAACTAATGACAAATTGAACAGCATTAATTAATCATTTTGAACGATGAACCCTTTCTTTTTTCTCCTTTACCTTGCATTTATTTTTTGTGCTTATATAGATATAAGAAATATTTTATCCTTAAAATATAAATTTCAAGAGGTTTTTAATGGTGTATACATTTTGATTTTTGAAGCAGTAATAATGAAATTATAGGAAAATGAAATGTCTGCTTATATGTAATTCATATAAAAATCCCTTGAATTTGCAATTCAAAATGGCCGCCAAGAGTAGGGATACTACTGATGTGGAAACTATTTAAAAGGTGTTAATTTTAAATCAAATCTCAGAGCCCTGTACACACTTGTATCACTGAAGGCATTTGTAATGTCAGAAAGAACCAATTTAATTGGTTTCTGCGGTGACTCACTTATCACTTGTTTTACTTCCACAACATTCTCGTCGTTCATACAGCTGCTGGGACGGGCCTGGTTACTGTCTTTCTGGTCTAAAACACTTCCGTGTTTATCAAATCTGTTTACTACTCTGTTAACGTATATTCTAGCCACTCTTCTGTCTCCAGGGTAAAGTTTTCTCATCCTCCTGGGTACAGTCATCACGGGTCGGCTTTCATAATACTATTTTATGATGTCCTGACACTTTTCCATGGACAACGTCATTTTGAAATATTACAACTTTAAATGATGTCAATGTCTTCCCATATTTTACGTTACATATATGGTGATGTCTCTTGGTAATTTTAATGTAAACAGTGTACAGATATCTGTATTATAAGAGAAAAGTCAATATTTTGAAAGTGTATCAAATATTATGAAACACCCTACAAGCTGAAATTAAAACGAAATGTACATTGGGTGGACTTCTATGGGGTAATACACTGCATGTATAGAAAGATATATGGCATCATGTATTTAAATTACGTATACTAATTCATTAATCACTGACCAATTATAAAGTTAACTTCATCGTTTGTTTGATGGAGTTTAATGTCCCGGCAACAATATCAATCATTTGGGGAATTGTGTCTACATTTCTGCCATACTTCAATATCACGCCGTAGACAATTGGCATGACACCTAATCATGTTATCCTGATATTTGGATAAATAGTCCTCGAATTGCCCTTAAATGTGAAGCGCCAGGCAAGGGAGCTAAATCAGTATTATATTTTACGACTTGACTTTATCGCGTCCTTGTATCGAACCCACAAACAATTATAAAATTTTCTGTTTGAACCATCTAAAGACTGCGCCTTTTAAAATCCGCCCCACGCATACTGGAGATAGATCAATACGTTAATCACTTGAGCTTGTGAAGTTACATTCTTTCTTTAACTTTGTATTTCACTCTTGATATAAGAACTTTTCAACAACAACAAAAAAAGAGCAGCGTTTCAATTCTGTTCGTGTTTTATCAGTACTAACTATGAGAGCTTCACGTCTTGGTCATATATAACACGATATGTAATTTAGCGTGCTGATAAGGTATCACACAGTGCGAGGAGTCATCCTAATCCGCCATAAACGTTGACAAGAAATCAGCACGAGCATTAATGACCAATCTGTCCGCTCTTTTAGAGTCACAAAGAGGTTTTACAACCATAGAAGGTAAAGACGCTGTATTTATTCACGGGGCTAGAAATATACGCGTGTACCATGCGAAAACTTCGTGTGTTTCGAGGCAAGTGCTAGGTACAATATACATTCACATATATTAGTCGGATAGCCAGATCTGTCGTAGCTTTTCTTTGCCAGTGAAAATATATATATTATTCGGTATGAATACTTACATTTATTTATATCCTCTGATCTTATTCATAATGCTGTATTAGTCAGATTTATTCGAAGTCAGACAGACGGTTGATGCTGCTCCTACTGATACTTCGTCTTTTGAGAAGAGGTTCCCTTCTGTCTGGTGCCAATTCATACCATGCTGGAACTCCTAAATTCAACATTATTTAACCATAATTAACCCCAGTTAACCCAAATTAACAGAAGTGTGAACGAACTTCAAACGTAACTTTTCCTGCTGGACCGTCGTGTTAACCGCAGCGACGTATTAAGCTGGTTTCACACAATGAACGTTTGTACCAGCTCGAGGACAATGTTGTTGTTGTTGTATTGGGGTTTACCGTCGCTGCGATAGTATTTCAATCATATAGCGACGTCCAGCTAATTACAGGTGGAGGAAGACCCCGAGTACACAGAGGTACCCGGGTAGAACCACCGACCTACCGCAAGCCAGCTGGAAGGCTTCCTCACATGAATAATTCAAAGTCCCTACCGGGATTCGAACCCACAGCGGCGAGGGGCTGAGAGATTTGCGAGGACAATGTGCATCATCAGATTTTTGTTTTTTGTGCTTTGTAACCACATCCATAAAGTCAGATAATAAGATATTCAAGTGACACATATCCTGGTTTATATCGCATTTCGGAGGTTTTACTCTTCGTTCTCTTAGATTACATTTGACACAAAATAGCAGTTTGGAAATACTGCTGGTAATATGGTAGTTCTTGCTTACAGGAAATTGAATTAAAACGACACATACGTAAAATAATTGCATGTCAGTATTTCCTTATTGAAATGTTCTTTTCAGCAGATAAACCCCGTTTAAATATGTTTATAGATCGGAAAATTACAGCCTCACAGCTTTACTGTTTGGTGACTGATGTTTTGTGAACACAGTTCTGTAACACGTCTGACAAATTTAGTAATCCATACATCATTGAATTGTAATCATGGTTCTTCATTTGCTTAAAAAACTTCAGTGCAGATGCAAGTATCCATTCACTTGGAATCATAGGTTATTTTGCTCTTAGCCTATATAGGCTTGTATTTACTATGAAATTCCAACGATCACTTGATGGACCATGATTTAATGATTGATGAAATACCTTAAGTGTAAGAAGTAGGAGATTCGAGGTTCATGACAGTGTAGGTCAATGAATAAAAAGCCGAGTATCCTTAAAAGTAAATTAATGCGAAGGGTCAGATGTGCACAGGTCAGTTTAATGTTAGAAAATCAAAAGATGCTAGTATAGAAATGTTGAAAAAGTACGGCGTGTTTTATTTCCTGATATAGGCACGGTTCAGAAATTGCGTATATCATATGACGTCATGAATTAAATTGTACAAAGGCGTAAAAAATAAATGGACATATTTGAATTCTTTTTTAAACTTCCTTGTCTAGTTATCATGTTAGAATGGAAATTGAATACGAATAATACAAATTGTTGCATTTAGATTCTTTGTAATTAATCACTCAGCCCAACAACCTTCGTGATTATATTTTTTGCGCATCTGAACTTAACATCGTACATTATTCTACGACAGATCTATATTTCCTAAGAAATAAATTTAACCCTCAAAAAGTTTTATATTAAGGTAGCTCTTGGCTTATTGGTTTATAAGATGAGTCATGGATTTCTGAAGACCATGATCTCTCTCTTGTAGAGGCTTTTAATCATTTGCCATCACATACATCTTTCAAATCTGTGCTACCTAAAATTCATTATTTTGAATTTTTATTAGAAAGCGCACAAAGCTTGCTTTAAATTTCAGCACTATCTGAACACTGAACAGGCTGAAAGGGAATAGTTGGTAATAAGCTTAATCTTTTTTTCCTGTTATTGATAGAGGCACAAGTTATGTGACAGGCTGAGAGGGATGATAGGAAAGAACGCGAAAATGGCCTATTACATTTTCTTATACATATTTTGTACATAACCAGGAAATTCCGCCCAATTTAATGCACTTTCTCCATTTTGATGTTTTTTTATGGAACACATAAATGAGCCCGTAGACTATATGATGGGTGTGGCTAAGTTTTTATATTGCAACTACTCAGTGCCTCTTGACAAAGGTAAGCCTTATGTACAGGCTCAGTATCCTGATGTCAAATATACCCCTTATGCTAAGATGAGGTTGCTTTTACGAATTGCCTTTGTCAGCTTGGATTTAACAACATAAAATTCATTGTTGACACTAGATCTAGTACCTTCTGGCACGATATGATTTAAAATGTTATTATGACAACTTCGACGGATTTAGAAACGAGTGTTTAGTTTAAACATATTTTATTGCCATACATATATACAGGCATACAAAGAAATAAACCAAGTAGAATAAGGCAAATGGGTTAAGCCACAAGTTCAAAAACTCAGTTACGACTCTCCCCCAAGAAATGAATGTTTTTCATTTGAAGGTGAAATTGGGTGCTACTAATTTATTGCTTACTTTGAGACTCATAAAGTACACACAGGTTCCATCACAAGTAACAATTATCTCATAAAAGGGAGAACCTTCTGAAATAAAGCAACCAATAATTTCGCGTTTTATTTGCACCATCACCCCTAAGGCTTTGTTCTTCTGTAAGAATGCGAGGTACCCATCTCGCACAAACACATCTCATTCCTGACGTATTTGTCTTAAATTCTTAGGTACTACCGTAGGAAATATCAACTGTGCCTGCTAACTCGCGAATACTGGTGCGGCTAACATTTTTCACGTAACGCTCAAGAGCAAACATTTCTTTCAGGCTTAGTCTACACGACTTAGGGTCATTTTTGATACTCTCTCACCTCATGTACCAAGAACAGGTGGCACTGTCCTTTAGGGCAAACAGTGATCCAATCTTTTTTGCCAGTAATAGATAAACCGGGTTCTGCATGAAACTTAATACATGTATATAAATACTTGTCCCATCTTTTTAACCAATGAAAGCATTTTTCACTCTTTATTAAAAAGAACATGTATTACGTATTTCGTAGTATCTCAAGTTATGTGAAAAATAAGTTTGTTATAAACGGCCGTGAGCCTCGAGCCATTATCGCCGACTTCAAAGGTTCAAGTGGCCTTCGTGATGAAATAGAGACAAACGGTAAGCTATTTTATATTTACATTTCGCTTCGCCTCTCTCGGTTTAATAATTATATATTTACAAACAAAATGAACTACAAGTAATACGTATACACTCTTTTCGTTAATAATATAATTTTAATCACTATAAGAGCGAGTTCATGACGAACCAGAGTTTAAGCTTGGGTGAATTAGGGTTCTATTTGAACGCGTCGGGTTTGCACACTGTGGTAACGTCATTTGACCTTTGAACTGGACTCTTCAAAAGTATTTACTGGTTCCCTGATTTTACATGTTGTGAAAAATGAGCAGGGTAAGCTGTTTTACATATAACTAAGTCCAAGTCTGTGATTGGCTGTTTTGGGAGTAAGTATTGATCATGTAATATTTAGTCAACCCTTCCCTAGAGCTTCCACTTGAATTCGCACAAAGTATATGGTATACGACGTCATAAAAAGATGAGGTCACTATCAACTTAGCATTTTATTGAGCATTAATTGATGTTGTAGTAGCGTTTTTTGTTTTTGTTTTTAGCTAACCTGAGCATAGCTCAGGGTGAGCTATTTTGATCCCGTGAGTGTCCGTCGTGCGGTGTGCGTCGTCAACAACTTAAGTGTTTACACTTTATCACCTTCATTTCTTAAGCAATCATCTTCAAACGTTAAGACAGTGTTTATGACCATAATGTCTCGACTAAGATCGGTCAATAGGTCAGGAGTTATGGCCCTTTTAATATTGAAAAAATGCCAGATTTCGCTTTGTTTACACTCTAGCATCTTCATCTTTTGAGCAATCATCTTCAAACTTTATTACATTGTTTATGACGATAATGTATTAATTGAGTTCAATTGTGGCTGAGATGGGCCAATTAGGTCAGGAGTTATGCCCCTTTTAACATAAAAAATGAAAGATTTCACTTTTTATTCTCTACCATCATCATTTTTTTAAACAATCATTTTTAAACTTTAAGACAATGTTTATGACCATAATCTCGCAATCGGGTTCAATTATAACTGATATTGGCTAGTTAATTTAGGAGGTATGGCCCTTTTAATACAAAAAATGCCAGATTTCACTTTGTTTGCACTTTAGCATCTTTATTTCTTAGGCAATCATCTTTCTCAGGTGAGCGACTAAGGGCCATCTTGGCCCTCTTTTTTTTTTAAAGGTAAAAGGGAATCCTTTTCAAGTTGCAAGAATTTTCGCCTTCTTTCTGATCACCCCTCGTATGCCTGTCACCAATTCAGTTTATGTTTTGTGTATGTTCATATGTGATTTTAAATTCAAGAGAACAAGTCATGCAAAAGCGCCTTTCAGTGTAAAATAGGGAAGATCTGGATCATGACAGTGATTAAATCCGATGTGAACGTGGAATAAGAAATAATTAAATCTTTTCAGACTGACATTTCTCCGTTGGCAATCGTATCTAATATATTGTAATGTTGTCTTTTTTCCTTAATAAATGAGATAAGTTGATGATATAATGGATTAAATCCTCATTGGACCAGATAGTGCTTGTTTTCATTTCATTAAATCAAGTCTTTTACTGCATAAATACACGAAACATCTCGACCAAACTATTCAGTTCAACATGTACTAATATAAATACGGAGTGACAAAACATGATATTTGATAAATTAAAATTTAAAATGATGTGATGCATGCGTTATAATCATGTGAAGGTATTGGAACTCTAAATGGCACTATGGGGAACTGAGAATTTAACAACAGTGCTGTACTGTATGTCTAAATGGACTCGTGTATGCAAAGTTTACCGTTCGGTAAAACTCGGACAATTAAAGGTCACTTTTTGGAAGCAAGGAAAGGTCACCATACCAAACTCACTTTTTAAGATTGGTTAAACCGTGTTTCCGCATAGGGTACCTAAAATGTCACTGTACATAACTGAGAGACGTATTTCAATGTCCGCCAAAATTTTCTAAAAGGAAGTATTTTGGTTGGTCTTACCAGATTTAAAAGACTTTTATCAAGTGATTTTGACTTTTGTTTCAATATACCACGAAACATATCTGTTATTAACTTCAGCATGGTTTATCCAATTAATACCTAAACAAACTATGAAAATGAATATTTCTTTTTCTTTTTAAATTCATATATACTCGTAACCTGAGTGATTCCGAAATAATGGTGAAAGAGAAAAAAATATCCTATTGGTATATGGACCTACAACCCCAAGCTTTAAAGCAGCTGATAGTAATTCTAGCATATTTATGGATGCTCATCAATTAGATGAAATACATTAGAATCCCACTACCTTAAAATCGAAAATGTTCATCGGCGACTTGCTTAATTATCTGATTAGTAACGTCGCCATGGCTAGGTAATTCAAAATACATATATATGTTTCTATGAAATATTACTTGTACACGTATTAAGATAATACTTCATTGTAAAATCTGGAAACCATGTATGTACGTTCGTGTGTATGTATGTGTGTTTGTATATTCTTTTGTATAGGCAGAAGAACGGATAGAAATGTCTTCGTTTTAAGCCACAATAGCTCTACATGCATATTTGTCACAAAGAAAAATCGATATTTTCTTTTTGTTTAATGGGGTTAATGTCCCCCGAACAATATTTCAGCCGTTTTAAAGAAATATATCATAAAGTGAGGCACCTAATATCACGAATGATTATATTATACTGTAATAACATTCCGAAGTGCTATACTAAATATTAATATTCACACAACTGACACTCCTTCGAATTGGGTTTGCAGTTCGTGAATGGTTTCGTCAGGATGTGTTCTCGAGGATTTCCTCCTCGTATAATGAAACTATCGGTCATTCTATGACTGAAATACTGTAACATCGAAGTTTAACTCTTACCATAACAACAACAATTCACACTTAAATAGTAATATGCTTCAGAAAGACTTGACTTGAATATTTCAGTTTACCGTCGCCAGTTTACCGTCGACAGTATTTCAATCATATAGCGACGTCCAGCGAATTACAGGTGGAGGAAGACCCCGAATGCACGGAGGCATCCAGGTAGAACCACCGGCCTACCGCAAGCTAGCTGGAAGGCTTCCTCACATGAAAATCCGAATGACCCTACCGGGATTCGAACCCACGCGGTGAGGGGCTGAGTGAGTGTTTCAAAAAGACGTTCCAGCACTGACTCAGATATAGATATAAATTCCTCTCAGTTTATCATGTAGATGTTTATTGATTTCAAAAGCACTAGAAATTTTACTTTAAAATTAGTCAAACGCCTTGTCATCAACCGCTTATTCGGCTGATGAAATATCCTATCCTGACAACGCAAGGAACATTTTCTCATTAACGGGATGGAAATAAACACAGAAGACTTAATATGAGCAAAGTACATCTCGCTTCCACTCAGAAAGTGTTACAAAAAATGTATCTTATAGAAAATTGATGGAAGCTACACAGGCGACCTCAGTTATGACGCAATAAAGGGGAAAATTATTCGAAAAGTACATTGTCGAAATGTTTCAAGAAAATAGCAGTTTGGAGTAGCCACGGGGACTTGAAGTTAGTTCATAAGTTTTGCATGCTGGGATAATAGGGAAAGGTGAAATGGTTGGAACTTATTTTGACTCGGTTACTGAAAAAGTTTCATACCAAATACATCGAGAAAAGATTATAATTAATTTTATTTTAATCATCAAACACATCCTCTATACTTGATACTTGTATTCCATTCATTATTTCCATCTTAAATGACAAAAAATGTCACGTTTTTAATGTTCTGATAAGATCTGACAACTGGGACAGACACTTCCGGTGAATAATAAATAATGAATTCTAGCTTAACTATAAACAATACTGACGTCTTTTTTTAATTGCAAGATTATCAAAATTATATGTTTAATCTAATCTGAATAGTATTGCTTTCCATGGTATGATACTTTAAAATTTTGAAACATGATGTTTTTTTTTTTTTTGGAAAAGGATGATAACTGAGTCAGCATTTTAAGTCTGTAATATAAACATATGCCTAAGGTGGTATTTTGGACTGGAAGCCTAAATTTAAACTATATATGACGGATATATACATCTGTAGACCATTGTATAATGCTCAAGAATGTAAAATAATTATGTTTTTCTGTGTAAGTATCGTTAAATTATTGAAGGTATATTATTTATATCATAACGTTTAACCATTTCCTTCAATTCATATTCAGATATATTCAAAGATAAACTAGTAATTTTGTTTTACGATCTTAAGGAACAGAAATGCATACTTGTCTATATACATGTATGTATTGTGAAAGTCTACTTCTTTATTTATTTGGTCATAAAACTTATGTAGGTTACTTTAATTTTACAGTTTAATGCATTGTTCTACCATTCTCTGGGTGTATCCAAGGCCCCTGTCATTCTCTGCTCATCATAATTTGCATAATTTGGCTTGATCCTAGACAGACGAATGGTTGTATCCATGCTATGTTACCCGCACAGAGCAATGTTAAAACACAATGACGTATATTCACATCTTATGTATGCAAAGAGAAACAGAAATTTAATATCAATGATTAACGTTCAGTTTTATGTTTTCAGTATTATTTACAGTTTAGAAATATACAACTGTGTGTGGTTTTCTCCAGAAAATTTTTTTTTAAATGTTTCATTTCGAAATATAGTCGCTTTAGTAGCAGGAAAATTCGTCTCACATTCGGGAGTAACACAAACTACATGTAGTATATTTATCTTAATGTATAATTAGTAAGCTTTATTTTTTTTCTTTCTTTTTCCTTTAAAGCAGCTCATTTACAGATGACCATTGACTAAGAATTTGATTTTTAACTATCTATGTGTATTAAGGATTGATTACCCAACATTCCGTGATTGTTAAAAGCTGGTAGGACAATAGTGTTGTGACCAGTATTTAATTTTCGATATTCATATATAATATGATATTCGATATTCTATATTTTACCGAATTTCTCCGAAATTGGTGTTTTCAAAAATAACCTTCTCGCTTGCAATGTTACCTACACTTGCTAATTAAAGGTGGTGGAAGACACCGAAAACACCACGACAGGGAATCACGTGACTTTTGTGGAAACGTAAACTGACAATATGGCGGACTGAAACCTTCGATTTAGACCCATTTTCAGGTATTTTTTTATCATTCATACTTACGCAAAGACCTGCCGCAGCCTACGCGGCATGGATATGTTATCGACCATACCGTAATTTTATCTCAATGCTAACATTTTGCTTAAATACTCGACCGGCAATTTTAATTATTTTGTGGCAAACTTTCACACAAAATGTGTATTTTGTTATGAAAATGTGTTATAATCCCTTCAATATTTCCTTTTTTGGAATGCATGAAAGAAATAAGGGAAGTTAAATCTTACCAAAAATCAGGTAAGATAGATTATGGTTCATGGTCTCTGTCAATGTATTAAGTACTAACTCCACCTTTCGATACTTTGTAAGTCATGTTAAGAAATATTATTTAAAAAGGAAAAGGAAGGTAATTAATAAAGGGACAAGGAAGAATCCAAGTTTTCAGTCCTCTATACTGTCAGTACGCGTTACCACAGAAGTCACGTGATTCCCTGCCGTGAACACAGAGGCGTCAGGGTAGAAACATAAATCTTCCGCATTCCAACAGCTGGAAGGTTTCCATACATAAAAATCCAGGTGACAATGTCGAGATTTGAACCCCTAGCAGTTAGGGACTGATAGATGTTAAGTTATCTGTTTTACCCTCAGGACAATGAAGAGATCCGATCATGTTTATTTTATTCGAAAGTGACGCTAATTCAACCACACTCTTGCGACATTTGATGCAAAAAAGTTCATTTATAAAGCATTAACAAATTGTTTTGCTCTATTCTTTTCACTTCTTCTCATGCTTTACAATTTTTGAGTACATTTACCCCTAATGACGCCATCCTGTAGATGATAAAAGTGAAATATATGTAAATTTACGAGAAATCCAGTATGTTTTTCCGATGATCAGATATTAATGACATATTCAATGCAATGATATTGATTGTGACTCTTTGGGCCGGTATCAGTTAACCCTTTCCCTCATAGAGGAAAAAATGAAAAGACCTATGCGAACAACATAAAACCAGATCAGCCTGCGAGTAACTCGCAGGCTGATCAGGTTTTATGCTGTTCGCTGCTCCTCAGTGGTCTGGAAATGAGGACTTTATAATTAAATTTGGTAAGGTTTAACTGTGGTTTTCTGCAGATCAGGCTTTATGCGGTACCTACTGAGTGCGTCAAAATGAGTCTATATGAGGGAAAGGGTTAAATATCATTTTCGCATGTTAGAGAATGTTTTCCCACGCACCACTTCGTAGCTTATATATCAAGAATTGTATGTGATGTATCACTACGCGCTTCGTGGAAAATGTCAGCCTGAGTGTATTAAAAACGAAATATCTGATTTATATATTCAACGTATTTCAATTATCAAAGACATTACTGATAATATATATAAACTGTCTCATTGTGTATAACAGTCCCACATCATCTGATAAGTTTTATATTAAAACGAAGAAGCATTTTTTTCAAACCAGATATCTCCACGTTTAAATGCAGTTCACATGGATTATAATAGGGAGTAAAATAATGGGTATGTTTACTTGCGAAATTGTTTCTTCATCATTCATAGGTCGACACTGAACACAACTGATTTAAATAGTTTGTATTGTATTGGGGTTTACCGTCGCTGCGATAGTATTTCAATCATAAAGCGACGTCACGCTAATAACAGGTGGAGGAAGACCCCGAGTACACAGAGGTACCCGGGTAGAACCATCGACCTACCGCAAGCCAGCTGGAAGGCTTCCTCACATGAAAAATCCGAAGTCCCTATCGGGATTCGAACCCACAGCGGAATTTAAATATTTTGTGTTTATCACGGTAATAAAACTGATGAACCATGTTTTTTGTTTGTTTTGTGTGTGTGTGTGTGTGTGTGGTTGCATTAATCCACAAGAGGCTTGATTTTCTAAAATTTAAGGTAATCCATTATCCATTGAATTGTGATCATGGTCCATCAAGTGACCATGGGAATGTTATAGCAAATGCAAGACGGTGAGCAAAAGAGCCTATCACTCGAAGTCAGTGGATGCTTGCATTTAAAAATCATTCAAATTGTCTACAAAAATTTGCATATTCTGCATTTCTGACTTTTCCATACACCTTCCATATATCTTCGTTAACTTAAAAATTGATGTCGTAGCAGATTAACAAATTGGAGTCTTTAACGTTTATTCAAATTCAAATTATTTCCGATTACGGACCGTTTTCGGGAATACTCGCAAACGTAAGACGTAAACAATGAGAGCATTTTGACATCTATACACACTACTAAATGGCCAGATTTGATCAACATTTTCAATGCGTAAAACTGTTATTTCATAGCAAATATTTGCATAGTATGTACCATTTGCGTTAATCTACAGTATGTCGATGTCATTTTATATTTTCTTTTTTCATGAAAAATGTATCTTATTATAGATATAATGAGCCTTTAACACACATCTGCTGTTACATAGTAGTATGTTAATTTTACTGACAAGAAATTATCTTTCATGAACATGTACTATTCGTTGACTCAGCCTTTAGTTTTTCCTGTTCAACTGACTTGTGTGTGTATTTCCTGCATTACCATACGTCTAGAGAATATGTCTAAAATTCAAATGTAGAAACATTTTTTATGCTAAATTTGGCCAATGAAAGAAGTCGATGCACTTCAAATTAGTTCTATTGAAATTGATACTATTGAATAGTCTAGAAATGCGTATATGTTTAAGATTCAGATTGCTTGAAACATTTTGCTTTTAGGGACTAATTAATGTATTTAATAAATTTGTAAAAATACACAAACCTCCTGTAAAGGTCATCTACATATTCTACCTGTCTGTTCTCTGTGTCTGTTGATGCTGCCGTGTTGAGTTTGTAATTCGACAAAATAATAAAGGTCATTCTTTGTTAATCATAAAATGTAAAAGGTCATGGGTATATTCAGGTTTAGGAAGTCCCCGAATACACAGTGGTGCCCAGATAGAACCACCGATCTACTGCAAACAAGATGGAAAGCTTCCTCACATGAAATATGCCAAATGAGCCTTAAAAAACCGGAGAGCTTACTCATAAGAGATATCCCAACTGACATTCGAGCCAGCTCTGAGGCTTGATCACAAGAAATATCCAATCTGACCCTTGAACCAACATCGGAGATTGGTTAAAAGATAGAAATAGTAAGATTGTAAGATTACTGAATGATTTACTTTCAATTTCATTTTTCATCTCCATTTTTTGTTGAAATTGAAATTGACCATCACGAGCGTTGGGATATAAATGGGTTTTCACAACGTAGCATTTCTTGTAACAGTAAGGCTTTCACTTTCATCATATAAATAAATGTATCTTTATCTTTGCTTTTGACACGTTGAATAAAACATCTAGTGCCGCAGGCCTATTAATACTGGATTTGCGATTCCTTCATCATGCTTCTTGAAACTTTCGGACATGTTGAATTTGGCAATAGCCGAGATTATCCGTTTGTGTATACGCCATATGCGGGTTTCCCAATTATTTTAATGAATTGTAGGAAGGAACAAACCGATCAACAAATGGCTACTTGTTCTTGTTGATTATTAACAAATTGCATGCCCAGAAAGCAATTGTTATTATTTGTTCAATAATTATATTGGTCTTCACAGTTCGGTTTCTAATTTAGCAGATGTAACAATCAACATATAACGTATAAAAAAGATGTATAAACACGTTTGCTACAATCTGTTCATAGATACACAAAGTATTAAACAACACTTATTTACCTTGAGAAATATTAAATTTTAGAAGAAACCCCCGAAATTTTGAAAAATGACTGTAAATTGAAACATACAACAAGCTGAAATCATCTCGGTTTCTGTTAAAGGTTGGTAAATTTAGCTGAAAAAGAGGATAGTATATAAAGGATATCATACCTGCACAGTAAAAATCACCTTCCTCCAGTACTATATTTTATAAGTTTAATAAACTATTTTTGTTAGTGTACCCAGGCTTCGGAAATGCACTTTTAGCGATGTGAAAAATAATGCAAATGTTTATCTGAGTTGTTGATAATTGTTTGAAAACAATGGTGTTATACATCAAACAATTATCTGCAATAGAATCATATATTAAAAATCAAAAACATTTTACCATTTCATTTAAATATAATTGCCCATCTAAATATGGCCCTATGGCGCAGTCAAAACGTTAAAACAATTATACGAGAAATGGTTTCAAAATGAAAAAAAAAAAAAAAAAAAAAAAACAATACAAATTTATTATCTTTTGTATTTTTAACCATAAAATCAATAAAAATGCGCCTTTGATTTTTGCAATATGCATTACCTAAACAGAGATATACCCTTTATAATAAAAAAGGCTTGAGTAAATTCATGCTTTTCATTTAATCATATCCATTTTAAATAGATTGAGAAACAAGTTCAAACTTTACTTATTTATCTTTCCATATTACACCAGTACTTGATCAAAATGTGCGAGCAAATGAAAAGTCAGGAAAGTTACCACCTGCTCCCAGGAATCAATTAAGATACAAGTTTTTTCCCAATTTTAACTTATCTCTATCCATTCTGCTATCTACCTGGAAACTACACCATAACTTAAACTTAAGTAAAGTAAAGACTTTACTTATACTAATTGTGTGACCAAATGAAAAGTCAACGAATTTTCATCTGCTCCAAGGAATCGAACTTCGGACCTTATGTTTGCAAGGCGGATGCTATATCTTACAATCAAGACTAAACTGTGAGTATATTCATGTTACAGTATTGAGATGATAAAAATGCATTCTATCTACAGCAGTAAGCATTGCCCTTTTCTGTACGGGGCAGAAAAATTATTTTTCCTCGTTTTCTTTCCCCGTTCGACTCAAAAATGACGTCATAAAATCGGGAAAAACCTTCAGATCATGCGATATTTACAAAAAATAGTTACTCCCGGAAATATACGATTCGTCGTTCGGACACCACAAATAGTGGCGGTATAAGTCGATGTTTGCCGAAACGTATTACAGTTCTTAAACCTTAAATATTGATATGTCTTCCAATATATGTACCATATATCTACAGACACATGGTCACCCCTTGACACCATCCGTGATCGTAAAAAAATGGATGGTTTCCCTATCACAGACAATACCATCACAGACGGAATTGAAACTACATGTATATTTAGAATTAAAGAAAACAACAACTTCATTTAGATTTTTTTCATTCATTTACCTCACTTGGCTGATCGCATTCACGTATTCACACTTCAAGGCCGAACGTACGAAATCGCTCCCCTGAACTGGTGAAGATACCATGTTGCGGAACATGTCACGTTGTGCTGTTGCGGAACATGTCACGTTGTGCCGATCATCTGTGAACGATCTGCATTACACGCATTGAAAATGTTTATAAAATTACGCCATTTAGTACTTTGTATGGATGTCAAAACAAACCGTTTTCAGGTATTGCCTGAAATATCAACATATAAAAGTCATATTAAAATACATAATAGGATAGTTTAGTATGCAAACATAACTGGTAAATATTTTTTTTACAAATCTAAAACTTATAATTTTCTCCTTTTCAGGATTTGATAGACGCATTTACTATGTAAATCAGGCCATCACTTTGGGGACAGAAGATTTAAAGCTTGGGTAATTGCCAGATCTATTTCAGGAAATTAGCAAGCATTAGCAAGAAGATTGATGTCAGTATGTTTTAACTGTTAAAGAAACAGTTAAAGATGCTTGACAGCCATTAAATTGGAATTGTGGCTGAATCAATATAAACTGCTGCTGAAAACAGGCTACTTTAGAAGAAAATTTTATCAAAATGTTGATTTAGGGAGAACAAACATACAACCTGGAGCAGATAGTAGAAGAGTTTGCTGTTCCTCGTTTAGGAGTAGTCCCTTTTCTCACATGTTCTGTGTATTTTTTCAGTATTGAAATTGACTGTGCTTACCGGAGTATGGAGATGTAAATGAATTTTTTTTTTTTATTCACAAACATTAACCCCAACGAAATTCGCTCATTTCAAAGACCTCAAAAACAAAATACAATCTGGTTGAATTATCATGTCATTGTAATTGGCAGCGTTTAACCAAACTTTCCATTTCCGGTTTCTGTTAGCATTGCATCGTGCCAAATTATCGCTAAGTAAGATTTATTTTGAAAGTTTAAACGTATTTGTGGCATTACAGTTTATTTATTGTTGTGGTTTGTTTTAAGGGCGTGAATCAAGTCTACAAAATTAGTTTGTAAGCCTTCGCGCACGTTACTTTTTGTATTAGATGGTCACGTGATTTGTTCGTGGTGCGCAAACAGGTGTTCGCTTAGATTTCAGTGAATTTTCATCAATTTCTCGTTAGGCTAAAAATTATGAGTCCCAACATGGAAAATATGCATCCTAATTTAATTTCGTATATTTTATGCAGGATGCAGAGGTAAATATCACTGTAATTTAGTCTGATGTTACGGTTTTGGTGTGAAGTTCGTCTGTCTCGATGACAGCAGAGAGCCTTTAGATATGCAGTTTCAGGTGAGGTCTTGGATTGATGTTGCCACTTTGTCTAGTTTAGCTTATGGTGTTGAGAATAAACCCATATATTTTCTTGGCGAGTTTCCCATGGTTGTTTCAGAGACTATGTCTCTGGGGTTTTTCATTATCCGGTATGAAGCAAGGTTGTTGTTGGATTTGTTCGAGGTCAGGATGTTTTTAATACTGCTTCAGGATACTGCGTTTAAGACTTGCTTGAGACCATGGACAGATTGGGTTTCATGTAATTTGATGCATGTTTAACAAATTTTAGGTATGTAGCTGGATCAGGAGTTGCTGCAGTTCAGAGTTTCAAACGAAGCCTTGTCTGTCAAACATTGTCTGTGGATAGGGTTTATGTCTTATTGAGATGTGTTCAGTATACATTGTTTAACCCTGGACTTTATTCCAGGTCAGGTCAATGTGTTATTGTTTCAAACACTGGCTGAAGCAAGGGGCTGACATTTGATACAGCATGAAATACTATGGTTTTATGATGTTCCAAGTGTTGCTTGAGGAGAGTTTGGGACATGCCTATACAAGTGCTTCAGAAACTGTTTCGCACCCCGTGCAGGGTTAATATTTGCAAGCACCAATGTAATGATTTGGAAAATTTTGGGTGTATTCGATCGGGATGGGAAATGTTTCACATAGGGTTGGAATTTTTATGTGTACGTTTAGGTTGCTCTGACATTTAGAACTGATTTATGTGGTAATTATCTCTGTATCTCAGAGTGAAGCCATTACACGTGTCGAACGCTGCTTGTCAGATATTGTATCCTGGATGAATGAGAACATGTTGAATCTGAACACCGACAAAACTGAGGTTATGCTATTTGCATCGCAAAAACATTCCAAACAGCTAGATTCAGTCTCTCTACACATTGGCGAATCGGTGATTCAGTCTAGTGATTGTGTGAAAAACCTTGGTGCCACTTTTACCACCAACATGGACATGGAACAGCATGTTAATATGGTATGTCGATCAGCATACTTCCAGCTTCGAAACATTGGGCGTATACGACCATTCCTTACGGTTCAGGCCACCAGATCTATCATCAACTGCCTAGTAACCTCGCGCCTTGACTACTGTAACTCGCTTCTATATGGTGCTTCACAAAGCGTACTGAACAAACTACAACGGGTACAAAATTCTGCAGCCCGTATCATCTGTAAAACATCCCGTTTCGACCACATAACGCCGGTTTTAAGAGAACTTCATTGGTTACCTATCAAATGTAGGATAGAACACAAGATCTTGACATTGACATATAAAGCTCTCCATGACTTGTCTCCTCTCTATATACGGGACATGATCCATATATATAAACCTCCCAGAAATCTTAGATCAGCAAATGAACTGTCTCTTGTGATACCAAAATCGAAGACCAAACTGTTTGGTGATCGTTCCTTCATGCATGCTGCCCCAAAGCTATGGAACTCTCTCCCAGTTCACATCCGTGAGGTGCCAACACTGTCTAGTTTTAAGGGACAACTGAAGACGCAACTTTTTATTCAACACTACAATTAATTGTCATATTCACCATTTCATTCTGTAGAAGTAGCTACATGTACTCTGTCATGTTACACATTTTTTTCTATTTTATTTTTTTTCTTTTTTTTTTTTTTGTTTTTTTTTTTTCTGTGTACTTGTTGTATTTATTGTTCTTTTGTAAAGCACTTTTGAGCGAATTGTTCAATTTGAAAAAAGTGCTATATAAATCTGGTAGAATAATAATAATAATAATAATAATAATAATTATTACTGAATTTGAAACATTTTTAGGTCGTCCGTTCTTCAAAGAAAACAAATCGAGGTAATGTCATCACTCTGGTGTGTTTGTCGTTGTCGTCGTGAAAAACTTTAACCTTGGCTATAACTTCTAAACTATTAAAGCTTCTATCGTCAAACTTCACATACTTGTTCACAAAAACAAGGGCTACGTTCTTTCGTCAAGGGCCATAACTCTTGACCCCAACAAATTCTTTCTCTGTTTAAAATACTTCAACTGATGAGCGTTGGTATCCGCATGCGATGCTCTTCTTAGTCGTTTGTTGTAACAATCATAGTTTTAATCAAAAAGTTGTTTTGTGCATACTCTCCATTACATCGTTTAGTTCGAATCATAGGCTTGGAATGCGTTTTAAAGTGTCTCAGAAATTCATATGAGACGATTTGCTAGGTCACGGATTTGATATTTCTTTTTTCGGCTTGAGCTTGCACGTTACATTATCAATATCCTTTTCGAAAGAAGACAACCAGAACACGAAACAATGTCTGAAGGTTTCTTGAATGACCTTGCCCTTGTAAAGACATTACTAGGCATGTATGATATGGCTTAACTGGCAAGTCTCATTGCCTATAGCCTCTGTTGAAAGATGTTTCAGAATGATGAAACTGTTATGATTTGTAAACCGCTAGTCAGGAGACTAGCTGGAAACGCTGGCAGTATTGGTGCAGGTCTGCAGGGAAGGTTCTGGTGTGTTGACACATGCCCTGAAAGTGGTGATAAGGAATAAATCTTGGGTTTTGAAAAAAAGGGGGGGAAACGTGTTATATAGCAAGCGTTTGTTTAACAGTTAATAAGGCATTTGGAGACTATGTCTACTTAAGACAGATATATTGCTGCCACACTGCAGTATCACGCCGTAGACATGTTAAATGACACCAGTCACATTATCCTGACACCAGGCCAACCAGTTCTGGAACCACCCCTGTATGCTGAGTGACAAGCAAGGAATACCATTTTTATACGACGATATGATATTTCGCGGCTCGAGATCGAACCCACGACTTTCTTATACCTGGGCGGACGCTATAACCACTTAGCCACCGGTACAGGTAATGTAATAGATGTATATGTAGTGAAATTCGTTGGAAGATATAAAAATTGCAAAAGTTATGCCCCTTGTTTACATTTCCGTCATTTGTAGCGGAAGATACCAAATCGCTTCAACGGTTAGTATATCAACTAAAATAAATTCCATTTAATGTTTTTAACCATCAGGAGATATTTATAATCTATTATTCATATCTATATTACCCAGCATGCCGTTTATTTGTATCATTGTTAATGTTATCTTTAATTAAACCCCTTGTGATAATATTAAACATGTTCGGCAAAGTCCGTGGTCTCTCGGTGGTCGTCGGGATTCCGCTAGGTGGCGGTAGTGTTAGAGGCCTATATAAGGGCGAGATTTTTAGTTTTTCAGTCAGTCTTGTCTCGACTATCGAACGGTCCACATCTAGCCAAAACAATTACAGCGTTTACTGGGGCTTTGAGTTAATTAGGGATAGGATATTTCTAAGGTATCTCGAGGAAGCCTGGCTTTATTGAGATACAGATTACGTCCTATATTCCGTGCTGCTCGGGTTGCAGTGGTACTGTGTTAGGTTAGACATTGAAGGCACTGTTAAGCGCGGTAGCATTTAGAAGCTCTGTGTGTGGCTTACTGAGGTTAGGGCTTTACATTGTAGTGCCGGCATCCTAGTGCCAGCTTCAAAGTGCCGGCATCGTAGTGCCAGCATTGTGGTGCCAGCATCTTGGTGCCAACTTCAAAGTGCCAGTTTCATTGAGGCTGTGTTAGGGACATTTAAGGACAAGCCTCATTGAGTCAGTGGGTTTTGTAAATACGCTATTATAATTGATTCCTGTGATTTAAGCTACATGTTAATAATTTTGAATCATTGTTATACATAAATCATTAGACAAGTAGTCGCACGGAAAATTTGTCATTACAGTTTCTTCCTTTCATTGTATATATTTTAACATATTTGCTAATCAAAAGACAAGTAGTCAAGAGGAAAATTATATATAATAAATTAAGACGCTCGGACGAACGTTACAACTGGTGGCAGCGGTGGGATGCGACGTCTGCAAGAAGACCTTCAGTTCCAAGAAGACCTACGTCCAACATGTAAAGAGGAAGCACGGTAGTGAGAAAGGAAAGGAAGATGTGAGTGAAGCGGACGTTAGTGACTGGGAAAACCAATCTGACTACGAACTTTTCGAGGAAGTGAGTAAGCCAGAAGAAGATCTGCTGGTTGGGCGTACCATCAGTAAGAGGACATCACCTCTTCCGGTGCCAGCTCCCAGGAAGCGGAAGCCTGCCGAGTTCACAGCCAGTCTTCAGGAGAGCATGAAGTCGCCTGAAAGTACGGCGTCAGACAGCGTTTTGGTGGAGATGGTTGAAGTTGAGACAAGTGCCAACGTCTCTGCAAATCAGGACGGCGACAAGTCTGGTAAGAAGGTGAAATTGGTCTGCCAGGTGCAGAATGAGGGTGCTTTGAAATAGCAGAGTGTGTATGTCGAGGACGACCAGGAGGGCGAACTTTTCAGTTCCAACACCTCAAGCCGAGCCACAAAGCAGCGTGACGCTGAGTTCTGCATTGGGGACGTTCTTCCTGCTGGAAACATTGAGGCCGCGAGTGTTGTGGTGAACCTTAAACCAGACGGGGCTGTGGTTGTCAGCTTCAAATATGCTTGACTTTTAAGATTTCAGTTTCAAGAATGACGGTTGCTAAATGTCTATTATTTTGTTGATTTCTGTTGTTGTTGTTGTTGTTTCAACATATCTAAGGAAGAGTAAAATGTTGTTATGAACTTTGTTATTTACCTTGTTTTATTTGAATGGCAAAATTTGATAGTATAGCATGCGGGACGCATGGAAAACGGAGGCGTGGGTAGTGTAGTGAAATTCGTTGGAAGATATAAAAATTGCAAAAGTTATGCCCCTTGTTTACATTTCCGTCATTTGTAGCGGAAGATACCAAATCGCTTCAACGGTTAGTATATCAACTAAAATAAATTCCATTTAATGTTTTTAACCATCAGGAGAATTTATAATCTATTATTCATATCTATATTACCAGCATGCCGTTTATTTGTATCATTGTTAATGTTATCTTTAATTAAACCCCTTGTGATAATATTAAACATGTTCGGCAAAGTCCGTGGTCTCTCGGTGGTCGTCGGGATTCCGCTAGGTGGCGGTAGTGTTAGAGGCCTATATAAGGGCGAGATTTTTAGTTTTTCAGTCAGTCTTGTCTCGACTATCGAACGGTCCACATCTAGCCAAAACAATTACAGCGTTTACTGGGGCTTTGAGTTAATTAAGGATAGGATATTTCTAAGGTATCTCGAGGAAGCCTGGCTTTATTGAGATACAGATTACGTCCTATATTCCGTGCTGCTCGGGTTGCAGTGGTACTGTGTTAGGTTAGACATTGAAGGCACTGTTAAGCGCGGTAGCATTTAGAAGCTCTGTGTGTGGCTTACTGAGGTTAGGGCTTTACATTGTAGTGCCGGCATCCTAGTGCCAGCTTCAAAGTGCCGGCATCGTAGTGCCAGCATTGTGGTGCCAGCATCTTGGTGCCAACTTCAAAGTGCCAGTTTCATTGAGGCTGTGTTAGAGACATTTAAGGACAAGCCTCATTGAGTCAGTGGGTTTTGTAAATACGCTATTATAATTGATTCCTGTGATTTAAGCTACATGTTAATAATTTTGAATCATTGTTATACATAAATCATTAGACAAGTAGTCGCACGGAAAATTTGTCATTACAGTTTCTTCCTTTCATTGTATATATTTTAACATATTTGCTAATCAAAAGACAAGTAGTCAAGAGGAAAATTATATATAATAAATTAAGACGCTCGGACGAACGTTACATATATGATATAATTTTAACATAAAGGATTGTACAAGTTCTTATTGTTTTTCAGTTTCTTACTGCATTCCATTGTGAATAACTGTGACTGATTAGTTAAGTAGGTATGAAACAAATTTATTTCTCATTAGAATATGTCATTTCCGTATTAAGTAGTTCTGTTTACTTACAAGTGGTATATAACTGTTTTTTTTTAATATTCAATAAAGGTGACGGTTAACTCATTGCCCTTTTCGTATCTATGGTAACAACTACAACAATAATATTTATGATTAACATAACAATAAAGTAAATGATACAGTTATACAAAAAACTGCAACACGTGGCTTCAAAATAAGATTATTTTCACGCTTTTCAAATAAGCGACGCCTTTTGCACTAATGTCCTGTTACTGGACCAATTCACAATTTCAGAAAAAGAAGACTATGTTGTCATACTATGTTGTCATACTAGGTAGTAAATATGTCACGTAGGAAGAAACATATTTTACAACACTTTTACAGCTGCAGAAAAACTTTTCATGAAAAAAAGTTGGAAATTCAAAATTTCTTTTCTCAATTTATCAAAGAAAATAAAAGGAAAGAGCAAACTGGTTTATTTTGTAAAACGCCATTGCATAATTATTCAACTTTTTTCACAGTCAATAAAAGCTACTGAAAGCATCCATTTTCAGTAGCTATAAATCACTAATAATAAAAAATAATATTATCGAAATTTAGGAATGACGATATCATTTCAAATAACGACATATCTTTAAAACGAATCTGTTTCAAATAAATCTCATTTAACTTACAGAAGATAATTGCAGTCTCATACCAGAACTGTTTGATCGTATTTCGAGTTTCAATTCTTTTTAGAATTATTGTGTTTAGATGTATCCTCCAAAAATAGTCAAAATCGGCCAAATCAATATGAATAACTATATCAACATTTCTCTTTATGGTCTGTCATTGAGACGAACTCTTTCAATTCATCAGTTTTTCTAGAATTATTTTTTTGTTTGTACTGCATGATCTGAAGGTTAAAAAATAATGCTGACATATTGATAATCTTTTTTGTTTGTTTTTATATCTCTTCCATCGTCGTCGTCTTGAATATCTAACAACTCTGCCTTTTGCAAATTTGTTAAGGAATATTGTTAGGTTTTTACATGAAAATCATAAAAATGACCAAGACGAATATTTCTTTGACGTGGAATTTCCATTTTTAAATTCTTTTAAACTCGTTTTGCCCCTTTGCTGCTGCCAGTGTGCAATCAGTTAAATTCACATTTAGATTTGATTTCGACTGAATAAAATAATTTAGGATAAGTTAATCAAATCTAGGAGTCGGGTGAAATTTCTGTGTAAGTTTTAAAAAAAACTTGCAATTCTTACGTTTCATGGCTCCTTATGCCATCAACAAAGATCATTCCCAGATTGACCATTGCACTATCCAAATAAATGTCCCTTTTTAAAGTAAAAGATGAGTAATTGATCGTAAAATATGAAAACAGAATGTAATAACTAGTTTACTTGTTTGCAAGATACATTCGTGTTCCTTTTATTTTTGATTAAAAGATAATTCAATCTTTGCTGTAAGGTTTACAATTGTGGGCATTCACACAATTTATGAACGGGCTGATTTTTTTTTTTAAATCGGGGAATAATTCGAGCTTGAGTAAGCCCCTTTTCTTTAGTAAGGCTATTCTTTAAACATGCGATTTTGGACTCTTCGAGCTCCGTGCCCCCTCCCTAGATAATATATTCTATTTAATTTCTGTACGATACCTCAATGTCGTAATTACACCTACCATACATGTATCTTATATGATCGTTAAATGTGAGTAGTGATTTGTTACGTGGAATACAAAACAAGCAACCCTCTGACGTTTGTAAATTCCGTTGTATAAGTAAAACATGTTTATAAGCTCGAAACAATAAATTTTCGTATGTACTTATGATATTACAAAGAAAAGCTGGACGTTGGTTTTACCGGCACCCTACTTAATTCGACAAAGTGGTATCAAGCGATGTCGGATTTCGTCAGGTTTTACTGTATTATGTACTACTCAAAGTTTGCTTAACACTAGCAATGTACTTGACAAACACAGAAAGATTCCTACCATTTAAAAGTATCACCTTTGTACTTAATGGGGACAATTGTATTTTTACTAAAAGTAAAAGAAACTTTAAAACATTTAATTTAGGTTTTTGATAACTGATAAAACAAAATTGGGCATAATCTAATTTCACAAATGAAATGTTTCAATATCACACTTACATTTTAAACTGAAAATGCAACGCTATATTAAAGTTTTAATCAGTCAATGTAAATACTTTGAAATGTATATAAAAATTAAAAGAATAGAAGATGGTTTCGTTTCGTTTTTAAATCTCAATATTGAGATATTTGCTGTAAATGGAATGTTCGGGTATTAAGATAACTATTGTGAATTTTCAAGCAATATGAACAAGTATTACAGACGTTATGGCCATTTTAATTTCGAGACAAATATGGCGCAAGCGATACGTGATATGTAGTGTTTACCATACGTTGAGAAGTATATCTATTTGTTCCACGCTTAACCGGCACTTGGGACAAAACATAATAAAGAAATATCGCATAAGCCATGGTCGGTAAAATAATATACAAATCACTCCAACAAAATGGCTGACGGTCAACTCTAACAACTCTGCCTTTTGCAAATTTGTTAAGGAATATTGTCAGGTTTTTACATGAAAATCATAAAAATGACCAAGACGAATATTTCTTTGACGTGGAATTTCCATTTTTAAATTCTTTTAAACTCGTTTTGCCCCTTTGCTGCTGCCAGTGTGCAATCAGTTAAATTCACATTTAGATTTGATTTCGACTGAATAAAATAATTTAGGATAAGTTAATCAAATCTAGGAGTCGGGTGAAATTTCTGTGTATTTTTAGCTCACCTGAGCACAACGTGCTCAAGGTGAGCTTTTCTGATCGCCTTTTGTCCGGCGTCCGTCGTCCGTGCGTCCGTGCGTGCGTGCGTGCGTCCGGCGTCAACAATTGCTTCAAACAACATCTCCTCCTAAACGGCTTGGCCAATTTGAAAAATATTATGCAGGAATATTCCTTGGATGAAGCTCTACTAAAGTTGTATGAATGGTTTTGGTCCATGGCATAATTAGGTCACAGCAGCTAAAAATAGATTTTAAAAATGAAAATTTAAAAAATCTTCTTCTCTGAAACCACAAGGCCTAGCCTTTTGATTTTTGGTATGTAGCATGATATTATGACTCTCTACCAAGATTATACAAATTATGACCCTGGGGTCAAAATTGGCCCCGCCCCAGGGGTCACTTGATTTCACATAGGCTAATATAGGAAAAACTTGAAAAAATCTTCTTCTCAG
>CM037781.1:56297166-56347166 GCA_021229015.1 Solen grandis | reverse complement strand
TCGGTTAGCTGAAAAGATATGCACACCTTAGTTTCAAGATGTACCATCTGTGAAAATTTGAAGAAAATCCGACTATAAATGACGGCTGTAGAGCGCAAACACCACTTTTCACTATTTTTAGCTGTGACGTCATGTGACGTCATAGGCTGCTGACAATCATTGAAAACAAAATTTCCTCACGTGACTAATAACCCATAAAAATTTCATGGTCCTAGGACTATTGCAACATATTAAAATAAGCTTTAGTTAGGAAGAAGAAAAGAATAATAATAATAAAAAAATGACGTCCCGTGACGTCATATGACGTTTATTTTCACATAATTGTTAGACACCCAGAGACCTACTAACTGACAAAATTTCAACTTTCTATCTCAAATAGGACAGTTTTTATAAGCATTTAAAAATTGACGTCCTTGGTTCGAATCTTGGATCCGCCATAGATGCTTGGACTTTTCGAATTTTGAAAAACGGACACCGGTATACACAATAAGAACGTAATATACACATTCTGTGAAAATTTGATAAAAATCGGCCCATTAATAATGGCTCTGGACCGTGTACAAACTTTCGTAGTCAATTATAAATGTGACGTCATATGACGTCATAGGCTTCTGAAAATCATTGAAATCGAAATTTCAACGTCTGAATCATTTGTCATTAAATTTTCATTGCCCTTCGACAATTTCAACATATAGAACTACTCTTATTAATATAAGAAATACATTATCATATAATGACGTCAAGTGACGTCATGTGACGTTTATTTTCACAAAATGTTTAAGACTCCCAGAGACCTATATACTGACCAAATATCACTTTTATATCTCAAATAAATCCGATTTTATAAGCATTTAAAAATTTACGACCTTGGTTCGAATCTTGAATTCGCTATAGAACCATGGACTTTTCGAATTTTGAAAAACGGACACCGGGATGCACAACTAGAACTAAATATACACATTTTGTGAAAATTTGATAAAATTCGGTTCATAAACAATGGCTGTAGACCGCGTACAAACTTTTGTTGCATATTTCAAGTGTGACGTCATATGACGTCATAGGCATATGAATATCATAGAAATCAAAATTTTAGCCTTTGAAGCATGTGTCATTAAATTTTCATTGCCCTTCAACAATTTCAACATATAGAAATATTCTTGTTAATATTAGAAATACATTATCATATGATGACGTCACGTGACGTCATATGACATTTATTTTCATAAAATGTTTAAAACTTCTAGAGACCTATATACTGACTAAATATCAACTTTCTATCTTAAATAGGACAGATTTTATAAGCATTTAAAAATTTACGACCTTGGTTCGAATCTTGGATTCGCTATAGAACCATGGACTTTTTCGAATTTTGAAAAACGGACACCGGGATGCACAACTAGAGCCTAACATACACATTCTGTGAAATTTTGATGAAAATCGGTCCAGATATAATGGCTGTAGACCGCGTACAACCTTTTTCACCTGACGTCAAATCTGACGTTATATGACGTCCTATGAATAAAAAATTCATTGCATCCGAAAGCTCATGGTTTGAAATATATGCCATAAAATTTTCATTGTTCTGAGTCAATGGCAACACCTCGAAATTAACACAAATATAAGAGGAAGAAAAAAAGAATAAGAAGAAGAAGAATAACTAGACTTCTTTTGTTTTGAACAAAAGATAGGGCTTTCTGCACTGCAAACCATGACAAACCTGGTGTTTTTCGAATTTTGGCAAACCTATATATTCCTGCACAATGAAGTCGTAATATATAACTTCTGTGAAAATTCCATGCCAATCCGTCCATAAATGACGACTGTACAGCGCGGATGAACTTTGGTAGCTTTTTTAAGTTTTGATGTCATCTGACGTCATATGAAAATTTTAATCATTAAATTTTAATGTTCATGATTACCTACATAGGACATTAAATTTTCATTGTCTATGAACCTTTGCAACATGAGTAAATTGACATTCAGGAATCGGAAATTATCTACAATTTGATGACGTCATATGACGTCATATGAAGTTCATCTTTACAAAATGCAAAGGAAACACAGAGATAAGCTCGCCAAATATCAAATTTCTATCTCATCTAGAAACGATTTTATACGTATTTAAAATTTGACGTCCTTGGTTCGAATCTTGGTTACGCCAAAGAAACTTAGTTCTTTCGAATCTTGGCAAACCTATAGAATCCTGCACAATGAGGTCATAATATATAACTTCTGTGAAGATTCCATGCCAATCTATCAATAAATGACGGCTGTACAGAGCGGACAAACTTTAGTAGTTATTTATAGTTCTGACGTCATGTGGCGTCATATGAAAATTTTAAACATTGAATCTAAATGTTCCTGATTAACTACAAAGGACATTTAATTTTCATTATCTATGAAGCTTTGCAACATGAGTAAAATTGACATCAAGAAATCGGAAATTCTTTACAACTTGATGACGTCATATGACGTCATATGACGTTCGTCTTTACAAAATGCAAAGGAAACACAGAGACGTATAAGCTCGCCGAATATCAACTTTCTATCTCATCTAGAAACGATTTTATAGGTATTTGAAATTTGACGTCCTTGGTTCGAATTTGGATTCGCCATAGAACCTTTGTTCTTTCGAATCTTGGCAAACCTATATAATCCTGCACAATGAGATCGTAATATATAACTTCTGTGAAAATTCCATGCCAATCTGTCCATAAATGACGGCTGTACAGCGCGTACAAACTTTGGTTGCTATTTTTAGTTCTGACGTCATGTGACGTCATATGAAAATTTTAAACATTGAATCTAAATGTTCATGATTACCTACATATGACATTTAATTTTCATTGTCTATGAAGCTTTGCAACATGAGTAAATTGACATCAAGGAATCGGAAATTCTATACAACTTGATGACGTCATATGACGATATGACGTTTATCTTTACAAAATGCAAAGGAAACACAGAGAGAAATAATCTCGTCAAATATCAACTTTCTATCTCATCTAGAATCGATTTTATATGGATTTGAAATTTGACGTCCTTGGTTCAAATCTTGGATTCGCCATAGAACCTTAGTTCTTTCGAATCTTGGCAAACCTATATAATCCTGCACAATGAGGTCTTAATATATAACTTCTGTGAAAATTCCATGACAATCCGTCCATAAATAACGGCTGTACAGCGCGTACAAACTTTGGTAGAAATTTTTTATTCTTACGTCATGTGACGTCATGTGAAGATAAAAATAACATATTCCAAAATGCCATTGCTTCAGGTGTCTGTTGATAGAATTTCTTTGTCCTAGACCTTCAGCAACTTAATGAAATAACAACATGAAAAGGTTGGAAAAAAAGAATAATAATAACTAGACTTCTTTTGTTCTGGACAAAAGAAAGGGCTTTCTGCACATCACACCATGTCAAACCTGATCATACTTATTTTATTTTCTGAAATACAACATCTTTAAAAATTGAAGGAAATCCTTCCCGAATTGACAGCTGTAGAGTGCAAACATAAATGAATAGCAGAGGAAATCTGTGATGTCATATAACATAATTTAAATTTTAAAGTCATTGCATTCAAAAGGGAATATGTGGCTTTGTTTTCAGTTATAATTTCATAATGCTAATTTTTCCAGAACCATCTTTAAAATAACTACAACAAGTAACTGGTGTTGTATGCAACACATAAAGTCCCCTACCGGCTCCACCTTGACTCAATATGGTAATCAATCCCATTTTTTGCCATATTTTCACTATTTCCGTTACCATAGCAACCACAATTTTAGTCGAAGAACAAAAATAAAATGATGTGCATAATCTACACATTGCCATCTAGTCATATACCAAGTTTCATCAAGTTTGCTTGCTTAGTTATCGCGGGATCCCATTTTTTACCATATTTTCACTATTTCCGTTACCATAGCAACCACAATTTTAGTCGAAGAACAAAAATAAAATGACGTGCATAATCTACACATTGCCATCTAGTCATATAGCAAGTTTCATCAAGTTAGCTTGCTTAGTTATCGCGGGATCCCATTTTTGCCATATTTTCACTATTTCCGTTACCATAGCAACCACAATTTCAGTTGAAGAACAAAAATAAAATGACGTGCATAATCTACACATTGCCATCTAGTCATATACCAAGTTTCATCAAGTTAGCTTGCTTAGTTATCGCGGGATCCCATTTTTTGCCATATTTTCACTATTTCTGTTACCATAGCAACCACAATTTTAGTCGAAGAACAAAATAAAATGATGTGCATAATCTACACATTGCCATCTAGTCATATACCAAGTTTCATCAAGTTAGCTTGCTTAGTTATCGCGGGATCCCATTTTTGCCATATTTTCACTATTTCCGTTACCATAGCAACCACAATTTTAGTCGAAGAACAAAAATAAAACGACGTGCATAATCTACACATTGCCATCTAGTCATATACCAAGTTTCATCAAGTTAGCTTGCTTAGTTATTAAGTTATCGCGGGATCCAGATTTGAGCGGACAGACGGACGGACAGACGGACAGACTGACAGACGGACAGACGGACGGACGGACAGACGGACAGACGGACGGACAGACGGAGGGCAAACCTATAGTCCCCTCCGGTGTGAACACCGGTAGGGGACTAATAATATTCAATCTTCGTGTTCTGCAAGGGAATGAAGTATCACTAGTCCTCTTAACATGCTAAAAAGGTATACAAGATTCCTTTTCTACGAAATATCAACTAGGATCAACTGCAGAAGCACAAGGATTTTTTTTCTTTTTTTTTTCTCAGAAATTCTTACTTTCATGCAACTATGATGTCCAATTTTAAAAACCCAGGTATGGTTAGAAAGGTCTTCTGAATTCAAACATGTACTTACTTCAGGTTTAAACCTATCTGTTTTTGCGATATATAAAGTTATTCCTCCCCCCAAAAAGGCAAAAATCGGCGAAAAGATATCCATGTCAGCTACTACCATTCGACAAATAACTTAATTATTAATGGACAAATTATTAAGATCTGCATAGCATTAGAACCGCACTGCATCATGATAAAAATATTGTTCTTTATGATATTTTCAACAAGAGGGCCAAGGTGGCCCTAAAGACTCTCACCTGAGAAAAACTGTTATCATTGCCTGTAGAAGTTATTAAATTATAGCATAGTTGTACTGAAGACATAATCCATCAGATTATTTATAATTCCACGAAGTAAAGAGAGCCTGTTGTCGAAATTTGAAGTCAAACTTGACTCAAAAAGTATGGCTTAAAACACACAAAATTAAACATCAAAAGGGGCATAACTTTGACAAGATTTTATGGTAATAAACATTGTTGTAAAGTTTGAAGTTGATTACTTAAGAAATGAAGATGCTAGAGTGCAAACAATCTAATTGTGGACGACGGACGGACGGCGGATTGACGGACGGACGGACGGACGGACAATGGACATTCATCGATTCTTATAGCTCATCTTGAGCACATGTGCTCAGGTGAGCTTAGAATTAATTGTTTCTTAGAACAAGAGGCCCATGATGGCCCTAAATCGCTCACCTGAGATAAATAGGTTGACCCAAGGAACATCTGTACCAATTTATTTTAAAATCTCGCCAGTAATTTTGAAGGAGATGATTTTTAAAGTTTTTTTTTTTTTTTTTTGTTGCCATGGCAACCAGAGTTCTACATGGATCAAGTTTATTTTAGCAACTTTTGTAAAGGTTGACCCAAGAATCATCCCTGCCAAGTTTAATCAAATTCTGTCCAGTGGTTTCAGAGGAGATGTTGTTTAAAGGTTTCTCAATATACATATAAGGCAAATAAGCCCCGCACCTGGCGGCCATGTTTTTTTACGGATCGAAATAATTTTAGCAACTTTGGTAGAGGTTGACCCAAGGAACATCTGTACCAATTTATTTTAAAATCTGGTCAGTAGTTTTGAAGAAGATGATTTTTAAAGTTTTCTACATGGATCAAGTTTATTTTAGCAACTTTTGTGAAGGTTGACCCAAGGATCATCCCTGCCAAGTATAATCAAATTCTGTCTAGTGGTTTCAGAGGAGATGTCGTTTAAAGCAAATTGTTGACGACGGACGACGGACGACGCACGACGCACGACGGACGACGCACGACGACGGACGCAGGGCGATCACAGAAGCTCACCTTGAGCAATTTGTGCTCAGGTGAGCTCAAAAGCAATCAAGTGATTAGGACAAATGCAGAAGTGCATGAAAGAACGGTATAAATTAATGTTTATTTCTCATCTAACTTCCTTATATGATGTCCAATTTTAAAAAAGAAAGGCCTTTATATTTCCAACCTTTCACTTGTTTCATGTTTCAACTTTTCTGTTACGTGTTCTGAGATATAGAAAGTTATTTTTCAAAGAAACGGCAAAAAATCGGCAAAACGATGTTCATGTCTATTATTGCCCTTCGACAAATAACTTTATAATTAATGGTCCGATCATTAAAATCTGCATACCATTAGAACCGCATTGCATCATGCAAAAAAAAATGTTCTTTATGTTATTTTCAAAAATTAATAGTTTCTTAGAAAAGAACAATTAAATGATAGGGACTAACTGCAAAAATGCATGAAAGAACGGTTTTAATGACTTCTTATTTCTTATCTAACTTCCTTATAGGATGCCCGATGTTCAATTTTAAAACGCTAGGTACCATTCGAAAGGCCTTTAAATTTCCAACATTTCACGTGTTTCATGTTTCAACTTTTCTATTACGGGTTTTGAGATATAGAAAGTTATTTATCAAGAACACGGCAAAAGTCGGCAAAAAGATGTTCATGTCTATTATTGCCTTTCGACAAATAACTTTATGATTTATGGTCCGATCATTAAAATCTGCATATCATTAGAACCGCATTACATCATGCAAAAGAAATTAAAAATGCTCTTTATGTTATTTTAAAAAAATTAATAGTTTCTTCGAAAAAAGGAATCAAGTTATCGGGACTTACTGCGGGAGTGCATGAAAGAACGGTTTTACTGAATTCTTATTTTTCATGTAACTTCCTTATATTACGTCCAATTTTAAAAAGCTAGGTACCGTTAGACAGGGCTTTTGATTTCCCACAATTCACTCGCTTCATAATTGTATGTATCTTTAAACACTTTGTAGATACGGGCGGTTAAACCTTGAGCACACGGCAAAAATCGGGGATAAATATGTTCATATCGTTTTGTTTTTCCTTATAACTTAATGAATATTAGGTCAATCTTTAAAATTTAAACACCAAAAGAACGGCCGAGCATTAATCTACAAATTATATTCATACTCTTATTAACAAAAATCAATAATTATCGAGATATAAGTAGTTAAGTGCGCTTAGGGTTGCAGCATTTTTGTTTTTCTGCAATAACTCAACTGATTCAACCCCGATCTTCAAAAACTATATATCGTTTGAAAGGCATTTCAAAGCACTACAAATTATACGCATAGTGTCTCGATAAAATATTTTTCGTTTTTGAGATATTTAAGGCCGAAGAAAAAACCGATAATTGACATGTGACCTTGACCTTAGCTTTTTTCCGGAAGCGGAAGTGACTGTTGACAATAAGAGGCTATGTTGCACCTTCAGTGAAAATTTTATGCAAATCGGTCAAAAACTTTGTCTTCCAGTGCTAAAAAACCGTATATTTTGGATAAAAAATTTGATAACGCGTCATGACGTCATTTTACGTCATACGACGTCAATCTTCTCAGAACTGAAAGAAATCAATAGGACACATATTCTGTCCAAATTTCATGTTTCTAGCTTATCTGAGTGCTTCGTAATACTTCAATACATTTTCTGGTCCAAAGTTCGAAAATTGGTTCAGCCATAGATCCTTGATCTTTTAAAATATTGCAAAACGTATATAATCCTGCACAACAAGAACATAATATATACATTCTGTGAAAAAATCAAGTAAATCGGTCCAATCATGACGGCTGTAGAGCGCGTACAAACTTTTGTAGCTTTTTTCAGCCCTGACGTCATGTGACGTCACATGAAGAAAAAAAATATGACGATCAAAAGCGCCAAAGTCACTGTGCATACTATTAAAATTTCAAGCTGCTAGCTCATCGGCAACCTGTTTTAATTTGAACCTCAAAAGGAAGAAAAAAGTAGAATAATAATAATAATAACTAGACTTCTTTTGTTCTGGACAAAAGAAAGGGCTTTCTGCACATCACACCATGTCAAACCTGATCATACTTATTTTATTTTCTGAAATACAACATCTTTAAAAATTGAAGGAAATTCTTCCCGAATTGACAGCTGTAGAGTGCAAACATAAATGAATAGCAGAGGAAATCTGTGATGTCATATAACATAATTTAAATTTTAAAGTCATTGCATTCAAAAGGGAATATGTGGCTTTGTTTTCAGTTATAATTTCATAATGCTAATTTTTCCAGAACCATCTTTAAAATAACTACAATAATATTCAATCTTCGTGTTCTGCAAGGGAATGAAGTATCACTAGTCCTCTTAACATGCTAAAAAGGTATACAAGATTCCTTTTCTACGAAATATCAACTAGGATCAACTGCAGAAGCACAAGGATTTTTTTTCTTTTTTTTTTCTCAGAAATTCTTACTTTCATGCAACTATGATGTCCAATTTTAAAAACCCAGGTATGGTTAGAAAGGTCTTCTGAATTCAAACATGTACTTACTTCAGGTTTAAACCTATCTGTTTTTGCGATATATAAAGTTATTCCTCCCCCCAAAAAGGCAAAAATCGGCGAAAAGATATCCATGTCAGCTACTACCATTCGACAAATAACTTAATTATTAATGGACAAATTATTAAGATCTGCATAGCATTAGAACCGCACTGCATCATGATAAAAATATTGTTCTTTATGATATTTTCAACAAGAGGGCCAAGGTGGCCCTAAAGACTCTCACCTGAGAAAAACTGTTATCATTGCCTGTAGAAGTTATTAAATTATAGCATAGTTGTACTGAAGACATAATCCATCAGATTATTTATAATTCCACGAAGTAAAGAGAGCCTGTTGTCGAAATTTGAAGTCAAACTTGACTCAAAAAGTATGGCTTAAAACACACAAAATTAAACATCAAAAGGGGCATAACTTTGACAAGATTTTATGGTAATAAACATTGTTGTAAAGTTTGAAGTTGATTACTTAAGAAATGAAGATGCTAGAGTGCAAACAAACTAATTGTGGACGACGGACGGACGGCGGATTGACGGACGGACGGACGGACGGACAATGGACATTCATCGATTCTTATAGCTCATCTTGAGCACATGTGCTCAGGTGAGCTTAGAATTAATTGTTTCTTAGAACAAGAGGCCCATGATGGCCCTAAATCGCTCACCTGAGATAAATAGGTTGACCCAAGGAACATCTGTACCAATTTATTTTAAAATCTCGCCAGTAATTTTGAAGGAGATGATTTTTAAAGTTTTCTTTTTTTTTTTGTTGCCATGGCAACCAGAGTTCTACATGGATCAAGTTTTTTTAGCAACTTTTGTAAAGGTTGACCCAAGAATCATCCCTGCCAAGTTTAATCAAATTCTGTCCAGTGGTTTCAGAGGAGATGTTGTTTAAAGGTTTCTCAATATACATATAAGGCAAATAAGCCCCGCACCTGGCGGCCATGTTTTTTTACGGATCGAAATAATTTTAGCAACCTTGGTAGAGGTTGACCCAAGGAACATCTGTACCAATTTATTTTAAAATCTGGTCAGTAGTTTTGAAGAAGATGATTTTTAAAGTTTTCTTTTTTTTTATTGCCATGGCAACTAGAGTTCTACATGGATCAAGTTTATTTTAGCAACTTTTGTGAAGGTTGACCCAAGGATCATCCCTGCCAAGTTTCATTAAATTCTGTCCAGCGGTTTTAGAGGAGATGTCGTTTAAAGCAAATTGTTGACGACGGACGACGCACGACGCACGACGGACGACGCACGACGCACGACGACGGACGCAGGGCGATCACAGAAGCTCACCTTGAGCAATTTGTGCTCAGGTGAGCTCAAAAGCAATCAAGTGATTAGGACAAATGCAGAAGTGCATGAAAGAACGGTATAAATTAATGTTTATTTCTCATCTAACTTCCTTATATGATGTCCAATTTTAAAAAAGAAAGGCCTTTATATTTCCAACCTTTCACTTGTTTCATGTTTCAACTTTTCTGTTACGTGTTCTGAGATATAGAAAGTTATTTTTCAAAGAAACGGCAAAAAATCGGCAAAACGATGTTCATGTCTATTATTGCCCTTCGACAAATAACTTTATAATTAATGGTCCGATCATTAAAATCTGCATACCATTAGAACCGCATTGCATCATGCAAAAAAAAATGTTCTTTATGTTATTTTCAAAAATTAATAGTTTCTTAGAAAAGAACAATTAAATGATAGGGACTAACTGCAAAAATGCATGAAAGAACGGTTTTAATGACTTCTTATTTCTTATCTAATTTCCTTATAGGATGCCCGATGTTCAATTTTAAAACGCTAGGTACCATTCGAAAGGCCTTTAAATTTCCAACATTTCACGTGTTTCATGTTTCAACTTTTCTATTACGGGTTTTGAGATATAGAAAGTTATTTATCAAGAACACGGCAAAAGTCGGCAAAAAGATGTTCATGTCTATTATTGCCTTTCGACAAATAACTTTATGATTTATGGTCCGATCATTAAAATCTGCATATCATTAGAACCGCATTACATCATGCAAAAGAAATTAAAAATGCTCTTTATGTTATTTTAAAAAAATTAATAGTTTCTTCGAAAAAAGGAATCAAGTTATCGGGACTTACTGCGGGAGTGCATGAAAGAACGGTTTTACTGAATTCTTATTTTTCATGTAACTTCCTTATATTACGTCCAATTTTAAAAAGCTAGGTACCGTTAGACAGGGCTTTTGATTTCCCACAATTCACTCGCTTCATAATTGTATGTATCTTTAAACACTTTGTAGATACGGGCGGTTAAACCTTGAGCACACGGCAAAAATCGGGGATAAATATGTTCATATCGTTTTGTTTTTCCTTATAACTTAATGAATATTAGGTCAATCTTTAAAATTTAAACACCAAAAGAACGGCCGAGCATTAATCTACAAATTATATTCATACTCTTATAAACAAAAATCAATAATTATCGAGATATAAGTAGTTAAGTGCGCTTAGGGTTGCAGCATTTTTGTTTTTCTGCAATAAATCAACTGATTCAACCCCGATCTTCAAAAACTATATATCGTTTGAAAGGCATTTCAAAGCACTACAAATTATACGCATAGTGTCTCGATAAAATATTTTTCGTTTTTGAGATATTTAAGGCCGAAGAAAAAACCGATAATTGACATGTGACCTTGACCTTAGCTTTTTTCCGGAAGCGGAAGTGACTGTTGACAATAAGAGGCTATGTTGCACCTTCAGTGAAAATTTTATGCAAATCGGTCAAAAACTTTGTCTTCCAGTGCTAAAAAACCGTATATTTTGGATAAAAAATTTGATAACGCGTCATGACGTCATTTTACGTCATACGACGTCAATCTTCTCAGAACTGAAAGAAATCAATAGGACACATATTCTGTCCAAATTTCATGTTTCTAGCTTATCTGAGTGCTTCGTAATACTTCAATACATTTTCTGGTCCAAAGTTCGAAACTTGGTTCAGCCATAGATCCTTGATCTTTAAAAATATTGCAAAACGTATATAATCCTGCACAACAAGAACATAATATATACATTCTGTGAAAAAATCAAGTAAATCGGTCCAATCATGACGGCTGTAGAGCGCGTACAAAATTTTGTAGCTTTTTTCAGCCCTGACGTCATGTGACGTCACATGAAGAAAAAAAATATGACGATCAAAAGCGCCAAAGTCACTGTGCATATATTAAAATTTCAAGCTCTGTCATCGGCAACCTGTTTTAATTTGAACCTCAAAAGGAAGAAAAAAGTAGAATAATAATAATAATAATAATAATAAGAAAAAACATAACAAACCCAATAGGTCTTTCTGCTTGAGGCAGAAAGCCCTAATAATAAAAGACAGAACAAACCCAAAAGGTCTTTCTGCGGAAAGCAGAAAGCCCTAATAAAAAAACAGTACAAACCCAATATGACTTTCTGCCTGTAGGCAGAAAGTCCTAATAATAAACATAACAAAAGGTCTTTCTGCTTGAGGCAGAAAGCCCTAATAAAAGTTTGAAGAAAGCCGTTATAACAAAGGCAATATGCTTATCGGTCCTGGTGTACACCATTGCATTCTAAAATGCACCTCATTCTCTCAAATACGCATCGCAATTCACCTTTCAACACGGGCACTCTTTCCTGCGTAGGAACGTCCGGATAGAGGGTAACCAACCCAATAACCGCCTTCTTCTCTTCCTTCAAATTGCTAGATTTTCATATACAAGCCCTTTCCGAAAAACATGAATATCTGCCATGTTTGTTGACGGAATCACTTGAAATTTTCAGGACATTTTGCACATTGTAGGCTACGGCATTCGTGCAAATTTCAACTTCAAACATCAACTTGCCGATTTTATATGAATTTTTTAATAATTTCTGCTTAAATATGCATGACGTTATAATCACGTGACCAAACAAGTATTCCTGGCAGTATACATCACTTCACTTTTCAGTGTGTTAATCCTGAAGAAATCATGATTTTTGACTCAAAGTTCATGAAACTACAGCGTTTCAATTTCGTTAAAAGTACACTTTTCGCCTTTCTGTCATAAGTCAACCAATTCAACCCGATCTTCAAAAACTAAATATCACCTGAAAGGTCTTTCAAATCACTACAGATTTTATCCACAGTGTCTAGGTAGAATCTTGTTCGTTTTTGAGATACACCTTGCCGAATAAAAACACCATCAGCTCTCTAATCCTAAAATGAAATTTTCGGTCCAATGTTCGAATCTTATTTCAGCCACACAACTTCGGTCTTTCGGAATTTCGGTTAGCTGACAGGATATGCACACTTAACTTTCAAGATGTACCATCTGTGAAAATTTGAAGAAAATCCGACCATAAATGGCGGCTGTAGAGCGTGAACACCATTTTTAACTATTTTTAGCTCTGACGTCACATGACGTCATAGTGTGCTAAAGATGCTTTTGTTCAAAAGGGCATACTTTACTGTCATAACTCTGAAATTTTCGTTATTCTGAACAACTGGCATCATGTCAAAATCATTGCCCTAAAATGAAAATTAAGAAGTATGCTTATGACGTCACAAGACGTCATATGACGTCAAAACTCAAGATATATGTAGAAATTCTGCAGAACTGCAAACTGTGTAAGTTTCAACCTTCTATCTCATCCTGAAGCTCTTTAATCCTAAAATGAAATTTTTGGTCCTATGTTCGAATCTTTTTTCAGCCACAGAACTTCAGTCTTTTGGAAGTTTGGTTAGCTGACAGGATATGCACATCTGAGTTTCAAAATGTACCATCTGTGAAAATTTGAAGAAAATCTGACAATAAATGACGGCTGTAGAGTGCGAACACCATTTTTCATTATTTTTTGCTGTGACGTCATGTGACGTCATAGGGTGCTGAAGATGCTTTTGTTCAAAAGCACATACCTTGCTTTCATAACTCTGAAATTTTCATTATTCTGAACAACTGGCATCATGTCGAAATCATTGCCCTAAAATGAATATTAAGAAGTATGCTTATGACGTCACATGACGTCATATGACGTCACGACTCAAAATATTTGTAGAAATTCTGCAGAACTGCAAACTGTGTAAGTTTCAACTTTCTATCTCATCCTGCAGCTCTTTAATTCTAAAATGAAATTTTCGGTCCTATGTTCGAATCTTATTTCAGCCACAGAACTTCGGTCTTTCGGAATTTCGGTTAGCTGACAAGATATGCACACCTTTTATTCAAGATGTACCATCTGTGAAAATTTGAAGAAAATCCGACCATAAATGACGGCTGTAGAGCGCGAAACACCATTTTTCACTATTAAATGAAGTTCCTTAATTTTTTTAAAAGCCATACTTTGCTTTCATAACTCTGAAATTTTCATTATTCTGAACAACTGGCATCATGTTGAAATCATTGCCCTAAAATGAAAATTAAGAAGTATGCTTATGACGTCACATGACGTCATATGACGTCACGACTCAAAATATTTGTAGAAATTCTGCAGAACTGCAAACTGTGTAAGTTTCAACTTTCTATCTCATCCTGAAGCTCTTTTATCCTAAAATGAAATTTTCGGTCCTATGTTCGAATCTTATTTCAGCCACAGAACTTCGGTCTTTCGGAATTTCGGTTAGCTGACAGGATATGCACACCTTTGATTCAATATGTACCATCTGTGAAAATTTGAAGAAAATCCGACCATAAATGACGGCTGTAGAGCGCGAACACCATTTTTCACTATTTTTAGCTGTGACGTCATGTGACGTCATAGGGTGCTGAAAATCATTGAAATCAAAATTTCCTCACGTGACTAATAAGCCATAAAAATTTCATCGTCCTAGGACTATTGCAACATATAAAAATAAGCGTTTAGTTAGGAAGAAGAAAAGAATAATAATAATAATAACTAGATGTCATTCGTGAAAACGAATGATAGGACTTTCTGCAAGCTGTGTTAATGCAAAAAGCAGGAGATAGAAGTTTCATGTAATGACTCACCTCTGGTAGTATTTCATGTTCATGCTGAACAATTGACATTATATTCCGAAATCAGTGCAAATGATAAGAACTAAGTATTAGTCTGTGACGTAACATGATGTCATATGACGTAATGACATGACTGCAAACTTGATTTAAAGGTCCTATGTTCGAATCTTACTTCAGCCACAATACTTCGGTTTTTAGGAATTTAGGTTAGCTGACAATATATTCACACCTTAGTTGCAAAATGTACCATCTCTAAAAATTTGAAGAAAATCTTATCATAAATGGCGGCTGTAGAGCGCGAATACCATTTTTAACTATTTTCAGCTCTGACGTCAGGTGACGTCATAGGGTGCTGAAAATACTGTTGCTCAAAAGCTCATACTTTACTGCAATAACTCTGAAATTTTCATTATTCTGAACAACTGGCATCATGTCGAAATCATTGCCCCAAATTAAAATTAAGTGGTATGCTTATGACGTCCTATGACGTCACGATTCAAAATATTTGTAGAAATGCTGCAGAACTGCAAACTGTGTAAGTTTCAACTTTCTATCTCATCCTGAAGTTCTTTAATCCTAAAATGAAATTTTCGGTCCTATGTTCGAGTCTTTTTTTCAGCAACAGAACTTCGGTTTTTCGGAATTTCGGTTAGCTAACAGGATATGAACACCTTAGTTTCAAGATGTACAATCTGTAAAAATTTGAAGAAAATCCGACCATAAATGGCGGCTGTAGAGCGTTAACACCATTTTTCACTATTTTTAGCTCAGACGTCACATGACGTCATAGGGTGCTGAAGATGCTTTTGTTCAAAAGCGCATACTTTGTTGTCATAACTCTGAAATTTTCATTATTCTGAACAACTGGCATCATGTCGAAATCATTGCTCTAAAATGAAAATTAAGAAGTATGCTTATGACGTCACATGACGACATTTGACGTCACGACTCTAAATATGTTAAGAAATTATGAAGAACTGCAAACTGTGTTAGTTTCAACTTTCTATTTCATCCTGAAGCTCTTTAATCCTAAAATGAAATTTTCGGTCCTATGTTCGAATCTTATTTCAGCCACAGAACTTCGGTCTTTCGGAATTTCGGTTAGCTGACAAGATATGCACACCTTTGATTCAAGATGTACCATCTGTGAAAATTTGAAGAAAATCCGACCATAAATGACGGCTGTAGAGCGCGAAAACCATTTTTCACTATTTTTAGCTGTGACGTCATGTGACGTCATAGGGTGCTGAAGATGCTTTTGTTCAAAAGCGAATACTTTGCTTTTATAACTCTGAAATTTTCATTATTCTGAACAACTGGCATCATGTCGAAATCATTGTCCTAAAATGAAAATTAAGAAGTATGCTTATGACGTCACATGACGTCATATGACATCATGACTCAAAATATTTGTAGAAATTCTGCAGAACTGTAAACTGTATAAGTTTCAACTTTCTATCTCATCCTGAAGCTCTTTTATCCTAAAATGAAATTTTCGGTCCTATGTTCGAATCTTATTTCAGCCACAGAACTTCGGTCTTTCGGAATTTCGGTTAGCTGACAGGATATGCACACCTTTGATTCAAGATGTACCATCTGTGAAAATTTGAAGAAAATCCGACCATAAATGACGGCTGTAGAGCGCGAACACCATTTTTCACTATTTTTAGCTGTGACGTCATATGACGTCATAGGGTGCTGAAAATCATTGAAATCAAAATTTCCTCACGTGACTAATAAGCCATAAAAATTTCATCGTCCTAGGACTATTGCAACATATAAAAATAAGCGTTTAGTTAGGAAGAAGAAAAGAATAATAATAATAATAATAATAATAATAATAATAAACATAACAAACCCAATAGGACTTTCTGCTTTAGGCAGAAAGTCCTAATAAACATAACAAACCCAAAAGGTCTTTCTGCTTGAGGCAGAAAGCCCTAATTATGTCGAAACCGTTAAAAAAACTAATCAGGTTCTAAAACTAATGAAAGGAAATAGTGAAAAAAGGCATTGCTCAGCTGAAATAAAACTAAGGTAAAAATTGAGATGGCATTGTAAAAAAATATCGGCATCATTTTCACGATAAAATTTTAGTAGGTTATTAGCTGTCCGTTTTCATCGTTAATGAACAATAGCACTACCGATTTCAAGATTACGACCTAAAATCTAATCACAAACCTAGCAGCTAGCTTTTTCAAATAAATTTCAAATAAAGATAGTACTTGTTCTAATTTCAAACTGAAACAAAGTACTAATATTACTGATATATTTTTGTTTGGTTAAAGAATATCCGAAAAATTAGTTTAGGCTCTATTAACGGAAAGATAAAATTAATTGTTCTCGTCGAGAAGTATGTGCGGATCGAGGACATACCATATACACTATTTATTCTCAATAATCATTTGCTAGGTTTACAACAAAATTTATTGGAGCCTTTAATTCTCAACATTATAGTAATTATTTACTAGATACGGATCATTATTCTTAACCCATCATACCTGCATGTAATACTGGATATTAAATTAAAACAAAGATAAATATATATTAAAAAAGAAGAAAAAAATTCAGGACAAATTCTAGTTTCTTAATCTTTGTTTATAACTGTTTATATCAATTGATGTATGCGCATTGCGATTTTTAAGACATTTATTTTGATATATCACACACACACACACACACACACACACACACACACATATTAGTACATACATATATAATTATACATATAAAGATAGGTCTATAATCTAATTACCACCCCTATAAACCCAGTTCTCCCTCTCAAGCATGAGTATTCCATTGTTGTGCAAATATGTCATTTTATCTAAAATATTCTTTGTTTCCTTTACATTTTTGTGTTGATACTTTAAAAATGTCTTACGCAATAAACTGTTGGTAACTTTCCCCTCGTTTTGCATTTATATACAAACAATTTTATGAACATTAAATCAAATTAATGGTAACATTTTTTTCTGTCTCTATGCCTTTATATAAAGTATAAGCAGACAAATTGTTAAAATACGAAAACAATTGCTGAAGAAAATATTTTGAATTACAGAGCAGTACCAGAGCAGATGTTCAACTGTTTCAGGAATTAGTATATAGAGAGTACCTGCATGACTGTCTCTATAGTTTGTTTTATGTAAAACCTCATTCGTACCTAAAATCCTGTGCTTTGTCCTATACAAATGAATATTGCTGAAATATCTTTTGTTTGGTTACAAGTTTTCGAAGAAATGGTTCCCTAAATTCATTTAATTTGTTTTACGTCGACTAGGAAACAAGTTCTTACAACTTATACTACATCTCAGTGTTTCTTTGTTGGACTAGTACTTTGCGTCAATAGGGGTCGTGTGAACGCCTTGCACCCAACTGGGTTCGAACCCACAACCCTCTACAGTTGGGTAAGACACTTCAGGTTTGATTACTTCTTCCTAACAATTAAACATTTTATGTCGAATAGAAATTAACTTCTGTCAGGCAATGTCGAAAAGAATACCCGAATTTGCGTGTTATGAAAGTGTATACACACTTTTTAAAAAAAAAATATCAGGCACAAGTTATATAGCTTAACTTCCCACCGACATTATTTCAGTCATTTGGAGACGATGTCTACTTGAGACAGATATAGTGCTGCCACACTGCAGTATCACGCCGTAGACATGTGGCATGATAAATGTACCACACCCAGTCACATTATCCTGACACTGGGCCAACCAGTCCTGCAACTACCCTTATATGCTGAGCGCCAAGCAAGGGAGCTATATAACAGTACCATTTTTTACAACTTTGGTATGTTGCGGCCGGGGATCGAACCCACGACCTCCCGCACCTGAGGCGGACGCTCCGGGGAAAGTCATATAGCTCATTACCGCCATATTTGGTTGTTACTTCACTTACCTGACAAGTGCTGAAACAAAACAGTCAAGTTTGACAGCTTGTAAGAGACAAAAAATAACCTATAACCTCTCACTGCAGATATCCAGTTTTTATATACTTAATGTATTTAAGGTTTGATTACTTAAAAAAATATTATTGATAAAAAGGAAGATAAAAGAAGCAAATCATGGAAGCTTAAATGTATCACATTTTACGTAAAGGTTTCTTGACAACACAGAACTATTCAGAAATTCTGTTAGATATATCCAAATTTCTATAATGCTAAATGTAGCCTAAGTGTAGATGATTTCCTGGCAAATATTCCTATGTTTATGCTTTATTATTTAATCTGTGTATAAAAAATGCACCGTGTGATGCACAAATTGCTATTATTATGTGTTCTACGGGTCATTTGAATTGGTAATATCAGATTGTGATTATGATCTAAATATACTTTTCTTTAGTTCATTTTACAGAAATATGACTTCCTTGCCCTACAATGGAATTTATGTCTAAGTATAACATAAATTATTTACATAATGTCGCCTCAGTAGAAACCCCCAACGCAATTGTCTGCCTAAAGCTTGAAAATACAGCTGATATCACCATCATAAAAAAAAAATTAAAAAAATAAAGAAATCCAGACATTGTTGACTTAAACAATGGAAAACACAGACCATCCACAATACAAAAAGATATACTACAAACAGTGAAATATTTGATCGTTATTCATTTCTTATAAAGTGTGAGACGCAAGAAAAAAGTTTGAATTGATACACGTGTTTTGTGCAACCCAATATACGGTCATTTTTTTATGGCAAGTAAAATCCACGACATCCTTATATACAATTCCTTAACTACATGAATGTTTTATGGTCGTTCGTATCTTTTATAAATGCATTGATGAAGTTTCAACCATAGTTTTGTAGTTAAGTATACTAGTTTCAAAATAAACACTAAATAATTGAGTTAAAGCGAACTTGATAAAAACAATCGGACTGATTGTTAATGTAAAGTGTATAAAATAATAAACACCAGTTAAACCATTGATAACCTGTTGAGCAAGTGCTGCTATCTTAAAGCCTGTAAGCCAATTTTTATTTTAAATTATTTGTGAACACTGGAAAGGTCCTCCCCCTTTTCTCAATATTCACAGACTCCATATCTCTTAGTTTATACGAACCTCAACAAAATAGTTTACCACAAGATTGTTTTCAAGGTCTTTCATCTTGCATATGTTGAGCGATCTTTAATCATATTAGCAGACATATATCTCCAGATCCATCGACATACGCTGGTATCTGGTGTAAAATATTGGGCCCATAATCTGCAGGTCTTCAAATATTATTTATAGATCATTGTATTGGCAGAACTTTAGATGGTTGTCTGATACCGATGAAACATATTCTGTCACCAGGCTGATCTGTTTTGAATCAATACTTACACTGAGGAACTCTTAGTTCCGTTTTGACAAGTTCGTCAGATCGGTGGTATCGAACCCATAACTTTTCGCAAAAGTTCTATCTCACACATATATAATCGTATGGTAACGTTTATGGTTTTCTTTAAAAAAAGATGCACCTATACAAAATGAGTTATGAATTTTATAGAATTGTACAATAATTTTTCTTGACATTCACTTTTCTAAGACGGAAATATAAGGGTATGACATTGTTATAAATGTGTTAAATTTACGTTCATCCGACATTACATTCGTCATTACTTTTTTCCTATCATATTTATACTATGCATTTTGATACTGACAACTGCTAAGTGATGATGACATTTAACATTAGTAGTGACATCACATAAGACACATAGTATACAATTTGAATCCAAATAGATCACGGGAAATTCGTGTAAATTGAAATGGATTTCCCTTCTTAATAATTAACTCCCCCCGGATATTCCCTCAGCATGCAACTCGAAATGCATACGACAAAGAGTAAGACATGATTCATTTATAGGATTGATGTTGGTTAGGAAAGAAATATTATATTGATATTGTAATGCTTATGCCGGTACATGTAAGAATATAATTCAAAATTCTCAGGATTGGCAAAAAACATGGCACCAGGGAGAAAATTATAGGCCATCGTTTGTATAATATTGATCACAGCGGAGTAGTAAAGGATACTATTAGGTTTGTGACGAGTGTAACACATGTCAGGATATAGTAAAATCTGATCTTCCTTGCAACAGATCGTAACAACATGCAACATGCTTTCATTTAAATTATAGAGAAAGAGGGGTACTTTTCAAATCACAGAGTAAAATAAGCTTTAAATTTTCTAATAAAATATCACAGCGTTTCCTATGCGGTCGTCTTCACAAGACACATATCATAATCAGAACAGATTTATTATTTATTTGCGACATTGCACTGCGAAGACATTAACACATTGCACTTTTTATCACATATTAATCAATCATGTATTAATTGAAAATATAAAATAAAAAATAAAAACAAAAATATAACATCGTATGCAACACTGAGCAAACAAATAAAGATTTTGCAGCACAGTGGTGAATTTCGCATTTCATATACCTGAATAGATATGCACTCAGGCACCCGTTATAGCTGCTAGTCATAACTTTATAACATTATCATATGGGTGTTGCTTACACTAATTTTAACAAAAGAAATATTGAAATTGATTAATGTAAATCCTCGATTTGAATATGCAATCTATTAGAGCCATTTAAATTTCAAAGAACATTTCACTAAGTATGTATTTGCATTTGGTATTCATAATTCTACTATACAAAACGTTTCACCAAATATTGATTTATTCAAATGATAAAGAGAAAGCGACATTTTATCAATTACTAATCCTATATCCTGTGATTTTGCATTGGTCTTTGCGTGAATTAGTGAGCTCGGAAACGAGCTTAGATACGTCTGCAAAACATAATTATATTAGAATCAAAATTCTGTATTATTTAAGTACATCAATTCGTTCAGTTGAATAATAAACATATTTATGATTAATTTCTTAAACCCACATCGTGCCGTTTCTAATGGGATATCTATCTTACTTAAAAAATATAATTCGTGTTTTATTTCCTTAATTGTTAAACCTGCTTTTCCCTGAAATCATTACTTCCATCGGATTAAAGGAGAAATTGTTATATTATTTGGCATTTACATAATCAATGGAACAAACTCACATATTCGACACTAATACTACATTAAACAGTCAAATAATGAATGCATTAAACGTGTACTCTAAAATGTCTCATACATTAATAAATTAAATGTACTAGTAAGTACTTATATTAATACTAACATTTCTAAGGTATCGTATAGTCATTTTGTTTATTTGAATATCTTATTTTATTTGATAATATTTCATAATATCATGTTGCTTGTTTGCCAGTGACTGAGCCAATGGCCTTCAGGTTACATTAAGGACGATTTTAACACTCGGCCAGCTCGACCGGTTCTTATTGTTCTTCAAGCATTTTTTTCTCACAAAATTGTACATATATTTTCGTGCAGAATTTGTACCAGTGATATAAGTAATATTTGAAAGTAAAATTTGTATCAGTCAAACCATATAGGCCAATCATTATCAGTATCTATGACGTTCATCTTTAAATCGAGGGTCCTTGTGGTTTTTTAAAAGTAGCGTTTTTAAAATAGCAACAACATATTGCTAGCAATATGTATTCCTCCTTTATCGAAGCATACTAACCACACTAACTCTTGTACTTGTTGTGACTGTGGGAAATGTGTATGTTGGTTTAGCGATGGTTCAGTGGTAGAACATGCGCATCGGAGATAGAAGGGTCCATTTTCTAGCCAAACGGGTGAAACGATTAACACCATTTTCGTATAAATGAAATACGAGTAACTATTCTTTTAACAATGTACTTATTTTTTCGTATAAATGAAATACGAGTAACTATTCTTTTAACAATGTACTTATATATATTCGTATAAATGAAATACGAGTAACTATTCTTTTAACGCCATAGAACATCGTGTCAATGCTGATGCATGATCAACTTACCTTCTGTCTTTAAAATATTTTTCAGGCCGTATAGTTGTTTCTAATTCATGCTCGCGGTTCGAGGATTCATTCAAATAACGTATGGACGGATTCAGCATTGTCTTTCTTGAACAATGAAAGAAAATCTGTTTCAGACCTTTTCTTCTTTTAAATCAATTTAAACTCCTTGAAGAAAAAATGAGGTCGCGAAAATATTAGTGTCTAAACCGTTAAATGATACTAGAAATGTTTTAAACATAATGAAAGGGAATAATGAAAAAAAAACAACCTCATTGCTCATTCTGAAATAAAACTTAGGGCTAAATTGAGATGGCATTGCTGAAAAATTGTCATTGCTTTCAAACCAAATATTGAAGCAGTTCGTTAATTTTCCCTTTTCATTGTTCAAAAAATATATTCCTTTAAAAAAATTCGTTTTATGTTTTCGAGGTATAATAAAATTAAGCATAGGTAACATCTTGTATTCACCCTGTACCTGAAGTACTTTGTTTTACCCTGTACCTGATGTAAAACTGGATTAGAGATTAAGAATTTTATTTGGCATGATATTAATATCTTATTTGCATCCAAATGTTTAAGTAGTCTCACAATCTTTACTTTGTGATGTATTAATTTGATAAATTATAAATGAAGATGTTATGTTAATTTCAAAACATTTTGGGTTGACGCGGGTTAGAGATTATACCAGATTCTTTTGTTTGATTCGAGCTGCAGCAAATAATTTCGGAAAATGACAAATTATCATCTAGTTATGTCTTCACAGTATTTATTTAAATCCTATGCAAAATTAACCGGGCTGCGGAAAATGTGAACTGGGCCATATATACGTACCCCATGTGGGAATCATAAATGTTTTTGTTTGGTGTAAGAATTTCCAAACAATTAGTTTAATATTATAAATTTATTTCTTTTACATCGATTGTGGATCAAGTTCATAAATACAAGTCCGTCTCGTCCATTCGTTTCAGGGCTGAACCATTGTTTTGCCCCTGGGAATGTTATGAAAAAACCCTTGCCCCAATCGGGGTTCTAACACACAACATTCAAATCCGCCGCCAGGTATGTTACCACTGGACCAAGGCGCCCGAACAATGAAAGATTATTTATCGAATTAAAATTAAAGGGTTGCAATAAAAACTATGGAAAAAATATACACTATTTTTTGCTCATTGGAGTTGACGTTGACAATTTAATTTAGCTTGCTTATTACTGCTATATTTGGTACTTCCGTTAATTTATTTTTACTCTAGACTGACAAGTTCTGAAACAAATGAGAAAGTCAAGTTTGAATCTGACAGCCTGTAAGAGCGAAAAATTTAATTTGTGAATTCTTCCATCCGATAAAAAATGCATTTACTCGGAATGCATTTAATGCTTGCTTGCACAAGCCTATAATAACGATTAAATGGAAGATAAAAAAAGCAAAGTATGAAAACCTAAATAAATTACATGTTATATGAGGTTATATTGGTAATACATTATTATCTGAAAAGAAATCTGTTCAGAAATTCTGTTAAATGTATCCGACTTTCATAATGTTATATGTAGAGCCTGCGGAAAATGATTTTGTGGTAAATATTCCTATGTCTATATGAAAATGATGCTTAATTATTTTATCTGAGCATCTAAATGTTACACTGTCAAATGCACTTATTTCTATTGAAGAGGTGTTTTGTTTGTAGTCTGGATTGGTAATATATTCACATGATGACAATATAAATAAATATATTATTTCTTTGGTTCATTTCATGGTTCGTTTCATGGTTTATTTCATAGAAATATGTTCCCCTTGTCCATGAAAGGAATCTATTTCCCAGTATAACATCAACCAGTGACATAGTCTCGCCTCCAATTGGAGCAAAAATCTAAACCCCGTACGAAATTGTCTGCCGAAAACTTGAAACTACAACCGATATCATCACAAAAACAATTTAAGAAATCCAGACAATGTTGATTTATCTTGGCACCAAACCATCTAAATTACGAAAAGACATACTCCAAAAAAACTGGAACATTTTATGACTATGCGTTTCTTATATAGCGTGACACACAAGACAAAAGTTTGAATTGATACGAATGTGTTTTGTGAATTCCAAATACGGTCTTGTTTTTATGGCAAATAAAATGTCTCGACATTTTAATGTAGAACAGTAAAACTCCATAATGTTTCATTTTAGTTCGCATCTTTAAAGACTGTATTGATGAAACAAAATCGTTAACCTAACAGATGGATGATCTATATTGGTGAAATATTTTCAAAACAATAAAGTTTTTTTTTATCTAAAGTATATCTTGAAAATAAATAACCACTGAGAAGAATTGAGGTTACGCGCTATTAAATAAAGAAATCGAAGTAATTATTAATGTGAATTGTATCAAAGATCAGCTTTATAAGAAATAACGAGCCTATTCCAATCTTAACAATGTACCTTTCAGTTTAATCTGTTAAAAGTTATCCCCCCCTTTTTTTTTCCTTTCATGCTTAGGATAATCGTGATCACAAACAAAACCATGCTTTTTATGAAAACAATTCAACTTTTGACTACCTTTATGATTGTATGAGCATTGCTGCAAATGGGATTTAGAGACCAATACAAGTAATTCTAAAATATTGCCATTTTGTAAACGTGACCTTATAAAGGAAAATGAATGCTCTACATTATGATAATCATTTAACACAAAATATGAATTTGGCTATCTTGGAACCGTGTTCAGTTATACCGGTATTTTTTAACTTAATTAGAAACATTTACATTTTGTAATTGGGAATGGACTTTAAAGCCTTGAGTTTTTAATTTTATAATATTTAAGATTTTAATGTTAAAACCAAGCATAATGTTGGATTTGTACGATTCCTTTGTTGGTCCAATCTTACAATACGACGCTGAAGTTTAAGGAAATATAAAAATGAATAGAGAAATATAACATTTAAATTTTTGCAAAGGTTTACTTCGTGTTAAAAGGAATACTACCTTTAAATTTCGCCAAACGTCACAACCTTTGAAAATTGAATTGGGCCGATAAGACAAGACTAATTCTACACTTGAGTTCATCCTGATATAAATCATCAAATATTCTTGCTTTAATGCTATATATATATATATAAAACTTATGATAACTTATAATATCTTTTTTGTACAATAATTACTTATGTCAAATCCCTGTACTAAAATGCATTATCTTATTCAATTTTATGGTTCTGGTATATGATAAAGGGAGGTTTTCCATTGCATAGAGAGAGAGAGAGAGAGAGAGAGAGAGAGAGAGAGGGAGGGGGGGGGGGGGAGGAGATGAAGATTCAGTTTGTTGTTTTGTGTTTTGAGTGTATGGGTTATAGTGCGTATGTGTTGATCAGAGTGCCGACCGATCAGTGACAAATTGTGTATTTGCTTTTTTTCATTCAACTATGTAAAACGTACACGTTGAGAAAAGTTCTGTTACTATAATCCCAGAGTAACTACCGTATAGCGAGTTTAATATTCTGCGGTTTTGTCATAAGATCGGGTTAGTTTATTTTTTATTTATTTATTTTTTCTACGGATTATTTTTATCTTGCATGATGAATGATCTTGAAGTATTTTTTGCAGACATATCTTCAGTTACACCGACTTCTGCTGGTGTAAAGTAATTGGCCGATAAACTGCAGATCTTCAAATGTTATTTATGGGCCATTGTATTGGCAGACATTAAGAGGGTTGACTGATGTCGATGACACATATTCTGTCATGTAAATGTATGTTTTGAACTCTATTATCGATGGCTGATATCCGTATATATTGATATGGATTAAAAAAAGAGAACATTTCATATTGGATGAAGTTGATATATTTTTTTCTTTCCAATGCAGATGCCTTCTGTTTCACTTTGATGGGTATTTTTATTTACACTGTTCGTATCAGAGAAATATTATAAGAAAGTGTGAGGTTCTGGTCCATTGAAACCCAGTATGTCATTTTGACGACTGAGTGTTCCAAAGCGGTATCAGTTGATATTTCTCTATTTTATTTAATTTCGTGCCTCCGTGTTTTTTGTCCATTTGCATGTACCTCTATCTCAAGTTTGAGTTTCTTTAACATGTGTTGGACTACTCATAGGACATTTTCCTCTTTCCTTACACGTATATGAAATTCAAATTCCGTTTTGACAATTTTGTCAGATCGGTTGTATCGAACCTCTGATGTTCTTCCTAAAGGTACACTTATATACGTAAATATACGTAAATAAATTATGCATTTACAAAATTGTACAATTATTCTCAACATTTCCTATTTTAAGTCGGTTATATAAAGGAATGACATTGTTAAAAATGTGTAATATTTCATAGATATGTGTAAGGCTGTTCGTGCTTTACGCCTAGCCGACAATAAATCGATTCGGGGACTTCTGCCTTTTTTTGGATATAACACCGAAGACAAATGGTTGGATATCATACATATTCTCATCCATGTATGCTGAGTGCCCAAAATTGGAGCCATTATAACGTCTTTGATATTTGGATAAAATCATGCTTTTCCGTTACTGGGAAAAAAACTCCTGACCGACAGCTAAATCTTAACACTATCATTTTTTTTTTTTTTTTTTTTTTTTTTTGTAGTTCAACATGTTCCATTACTTATGATTTTAATGCATACAAATACAAGCTCGAAGGAGCGTTTCTTTCCTAATTTCACACCCCCCCCCCTTTGTTATTCAAGTCACAATTTCCTCCGTTCGTCCGATACGACTGATCCTTGAAGGGCTATTTTTGTTGCTAAAAAGATAACCTTGTATATATTTTTCTTTACAAATATCTCATAAATATTTGAAGTTGAACTATATTGTCCTGCTAATTTTTGCATTATACCAATTGTGCCGAACTCAAAATTCAATTTCATCCGTTTCAAGATTTGATTTCCATTTCATGAAAACCTATCCAATTATCATGTTTGATCTCTCATGCATGATGATATAGAATGTACTGAACCTGTAAGATTGCATTTTATAACACGGGAAATCATAAAGTAGGCTTTGAGTGAAAGTGTTAATTTTTTATGATCATGAAAAATATTACATCTTATTTTATCTTCCACTTACCAAGTTGTAAATGCAACCCCTGCTTGGTCAAAGCAAAATTATCCTTAAAGTAAGTCTGAAGGGAACTTTCATCTCAAAGAAAATTGATAGATCGTATTGTTATAGTGAATGGAATGAATAAAATCAACCGTGAAGCATAAAAAATGTTTAGTCTTTTACCTTAAAACTCGGTGCAGATGTAAGTCTTACATTCAAAAGGTTTACAGCTAGCAAACGGATTTATTGCTCGTATATGACTGGAAGACTGTCCCGGGGACCGTAAACCTAAAACCTTAAAACATAAACACAAGTAACAACATCCAAAATCATAAATTGAAATACGATTTATCCAAGAGTTTTTATCATTCAAGAATCATTTGCACGTGCACTATATTATTAAGCGATTATGAACCTCAGGGAAAATGTCCTTTATACAAGAATTCAAAAGGAGCAAATTTGCCGATCAAAGTTGATTTGTTCTTTCTTATTTTTTTTTTTTTGTATCCAACGTAATTGTGAGCAAACCATGTCTCCATTTATGATATATTATGGATAATTCATGAAAACATCAATCATTTTCTTGTCATTTGATGATATGCATTTATAAGCTTATATGAAAATAGCTCTTTGTAAAGCTTGATGTCTTAATGTGTTAATCAGCGACTCACTTTTACGCATAATTATTTCGCTGCTCATTTTTTGCCCCGAAGATATGTAGGTAGGAATTCTTCATGTTCAGTAATTATTAATGAAGCCGATTGCATTAATCAGATTGTTTCCCTGTCTTGAAAAGCTATAACTCATCAATCAATTATATTGTTTGTCTGATGTCAGTACGCGGTACGGAATACATCGTCTATCCCACACCAAATTGTTTTTATCTGCATCACATGCGTCGTAAAATGCACAGAAAAATTCAGACCCACGGAATAAATCACGAGTGCCACACAAAATATATGTTCAATGTAACCAAGAATTATGGGTTTATTTCCCAACAAATACGTATGTGTTTAATAATTTAATGATAATAATAATAAAAAAGAAGAAGAATGATAAAAAGCAAATGAATATAAACACCACGGACATCACATGGCTTCGCTTCCTACCCATAAATGAAATTGCGACCAGCTTTGGACTCGAACCTATCATTTATCACCTATCATGCTTTAACAACGCTTTTACAAATGAACTTAAAATATAATGTATGTATAATTAATACGAATATATATATGTGTGTGTGTGTGTGTGTGTGTGTGTGTGTGTGTGCTGGCAAAATGATACTTCGACATGTTACAAAACTTTAATCAACCTTTCCTTTCTTGCTTAATTTTGCCAACCATACTTTAATACTTGGAGGAAATTTCATAATTTTTTATTTTCTAATTAGATATTCAAATATTTCATTTCTTAGCAAATAGTGTAAATTATTTGGGTATTATATATGTATGTCAGTTTGGTCATAAACATGTTCTTGAATATTTAGTATCAAATATTTAGGCATTTTTGGACGAGTTTTTCAACAAAATATTCCGTCTTTAAATAATGTCCGGGCGGGCATAGGGCGTCCGCTCAGTTTGAGCTTTTTTTTCAACCTGCTATAACTTCTATGTTCTTCCTTGGATTGCTTCAATATTTAGATAGTTGCTTAAGTGAATGGACCTTAACATTATGCAAAGGACCTTGTGACCTTGACCTTTGAGCTGCTTTTGATAAAAAGAAGTGGCGTCTTGACAGGTTTACCTTTTGGTTAATCTGCTATAACTTCTCTGTGTTTTATTTGATTGCTTCAATATTTAGACAGTTATTTGAGTGGATGGACCTCTTCATTATGCAGTGACCTTAACCTTTGACCTACTTTTGATAAAAAAAAACACCGATAAACCCGTACATAATACCATCAGGTCTTCTTCTTATAGAAACATGAATGGTGGAATTCTTAACTCTAAGTCGAGTTTGTTTAATCCGTACCAGGGTTGTATTCAAGAAACGATATTGACTGAACTTTGGTAATATCTTTATGCATCCCTTTACCTTAGATACATGTATTTACCTTACTTGACAACTAATTTTCTGTATTAAGGAATAATAATCTAAATTATATATCATTTTAGGCATTTTCATCAAAACTTTGGAATGATAAAGCAGAAATGCTGTCAAATAAAAATAACTGATTTTTGACTTAAGTTAAATTGACTTGCGTGGATTCGCGAGTTCTCATAATATCGTGATTCAAGGAATTTTCACGGATGAATGATGGGTAACCATCTTTATTTCATACAACTATCTTATTTTGATGTTTGCAATAGGATATAAGAGGATGCATTAAAAACGACCAACACCATTTCCTAATGCATTCTTGACACATTCGTAAGTCTATTTCGTGACAATTTATGTAAATAGAAATGGGTTTTTCATCATAATAGCCATCACCTACAGCAAGTGATATAGGCTTTATCTATCACGTTTATGATCGATTGTTATATGGCAAGATATTTCCAAAGCATGCAATATACGCATGTGTATATGGAACCTCTTAGACAGAGCAGGAAATATCGGTGCCTTAATACACAAATGAGGGTTCGAATCCCGGCAGGATCGCTCGGATGACTAATGTGAGGAAATCTTGCGGTTGCTTTGCGTTAGCCACCGGTTACCCCAAGTCCCCGATATCACTACGAGCATACTACGATCATCCTTGTAGGGATGCGTAGAACGCCGAAGGAACGCAGTCCGTTATTGTATGGACATGCTGAGTGTGTATTGGGATGCAGTGGTCCGGTGGCTGTAGTTTGAACATGCTAAAAATAGTCGTTGCGGAAGCGTTGCATAAAATAGCGAGCAGGCTGGACTTAATAAGCGTTGTAAGAGCGTCGTTCAAGCGTCCTGTGATCACTTTGGTCGCAATCAGAACGCAATAGACGCAGACCAATCGTGATGCGAAGGTAATGTTAATCTTGTATTGCGGAATGAGAACGGAGTAACGATAGAACGTATAGCATTGACAAGGATGTCAAATTCAAATCAGATATCGACAACACTCCACGTGGTGATCATTACCTTGAAAGTTCAATACGATTAGAAAGTAAATCTACACTGATTATTGGATATTCTTACTCTTGTGAAAGCGATTTAAATGCCAATGACCGATTTGATATGAATTTGCATTGTGTATTTGCGATCTTCATACAAAATTTGCTTTATTGATGTTCACAAAATATAAATATGTTCTTAGAATTGTTAATTTCGCTATTTTAATATACAATAACTTGTCATGCATTAGAGCACTGCGTATGGAGACAATCGTATAATGTTTTAAAATATCCTCGTTCATTGTCCGAACGCGAGATGATGGAACTCGGTCAAAATGAGATTTGTTATTCAAAGTTCCACTAATCCCTCTAGAGGGTTCCTGAGTTGGAGCACTCACTCAGACCCTCACCGCGTGGGTTCGAATCCCGGCAGGGTTATTCGAATTTTTATGTAAGGAAGCCTTCCAGCTTGCGGAAGGTCGGTGGTCCTACCCAGATGTCTCCGTGCATTTGGGGTCTTCCGACGGTAAACTCAAATAGTCCTGAGTTGGACATGTTCTTTGTGTAAGAATGAGTTATGAAAAGACATTGCCCTTACCGTGGTTCGAACTCAACCACCAGTTCCGCATTACCACTTGACCATGGCGCTTTTCAGAAAGAACTTTTTAAAATAAAATATTTTTTGTAATTCATCATTGTTTTGTGCTGTATATTATCCTACTACATTGTCCAAACGATTTTCTATATTAACAAAACTGAAGGGGAAAAAAACAACAAAATGCAATATTTTAAAAAAGTAGGAATACATGTAGAAGACCTAGTTGTTGTATACACAAACTTGGGACACATTCACTTTCAGTCATTATTTATGTGTACTTTAAAAATCCACATGAATATTTAGATCCTTAAAAAAAAAAATTGCCGTCATGCTGAAATGTGGTAATAGGAAAGGTCACAACCCAAATTAAAAAAACCCTAGTTTTGCACGAGGTTAACACATTCTTCGCTAGTCTGAGTGAAAAACATTAAGTAAGCATCATCCCGTTCATGAGCTCTTGAGTACAGATCAGTCTTTCTCAACCAGTTTTTATTTTCTTTTTAAGTTCCCCATCTCTTCACGTGTATTCTTTTGATTGTATTTTTATGACTTTCAATCTTCTTTTTTATATTATTATACTATTCGGTTTCATTATTTTCCGGTCTTCCTGGTTAAACGTAATTCTATAAAAAAAAGCGAGTAATTGAATTTGAATCTTTATCTATAAAAAAAACCCAATATTACTCAGATATAATTATAATTTCAATATCAGAAATGCTACGAAAGTTTACGAGAATCTGAAGTAACCTAAATTTTATTTAATGACCACATATGTTATTCCCGCAATCTGTAAGAAATAAAGGGCCATAGAGCATATGGTACAGTTGGTGTTAGTACGCCGTGTGTATTGAACTGATATAAGTCTAACCGTTATCGTCTATTTTCAATTAAAGTTGTCAGAGAAGAAAATATATTGTAATAAATTTAATTGGACGACGAATTGCTCAATATATTTTTAGTATTTCCTGCAATATTTTTATTCTATGATATCCATACGCAAACCCCGTCCGTGCCCACATGTCAGAATGTTATGAAGGTTGTTTTTATTTTCATAAGAAACAGAGGACATATTAAACTAAACCTGCCTCGAAAAAAATAGGAATCAATTTCTGCTTAGTGATGTTACAATTAAAACGTAATATGAATATCAAAAAGGAAAAGGGGACAGTTACGATTGATTAAAACTCATTTATCTAAACTTGTTTTGGTGCAAAGTTTCTTCGTCTTTTTGTATCGTTCAACAATTCACCACACTTTGCTTTTGTCCAAGACATATAGATAAAATACTCAATATAATAAATGACAAAAAATGAAGAACAAACGTACTACATTATATCCCCCACAAGCATACATAAAGTTATGTGTTGAATGAGGTCACGTGGGTTATACGGCAAAATCAATCTTCAGGAGATCTCTGCTACAATTAAGCTGAAATAGCACAGTTTGTGTTATTTCATATTTCTATTCCTTTTTATTTTACCACATTTTTGGATGTTTAATGATAAAAATTGGAAATAAGATGACAAAAATAAGCGAAAGTAAAATGTCGTAAAGCGTTTTACTGGACGCTGTTCAAGTTATGACGGACTGATTGTTCCTTAACCTCACCAACTGAGAGCGTCGCAATAATTCCTTGAAGGTCGCGATGAAATTGAGAATTGCCAGTGGGTAATGGCAAAAGTTTACTATATCATGTGCTGCCAACTTTAATTCAACTTAAAAAGCCGGAGTTCAAGAATCCAGAGAGACTGATTGAAACCCAACTGAATGTTATTCAAATGGATCAGATTGCCGTTCTCAACCGCCTTGGCATTAGTGCTTGTAAGTTTTTGCCATATTCAAATGATGAAACCGATCATTTAGAGTTCTCGTATTGTGCAGTGGACAACCATTTTTTATGTCAATAGGTATCACATGGTTCACACAATGATCACGTGGTAATTAGTGTAGCAGTGCATGTTGCGGAGTCAATCCCCTGCGCAGGAGTTTGCCGAAAAATGTGACCCCCACTCTCTCATCTCTTTTAAGCCGCCATTATCAATATAGAAATAAGTTGACCTTTAATAGCTTTTGGTACATATTTTTCATTTTATACTAGATACATTTTTACATACTAAAATTTGTTAACATTGATGACCTCGACACACACACGTATTGCATATTTCAGCTTCAACATTAAACCTTCAGTTCAGCAGTAAAGTGATTTTAAAAAAAACATCTCGTTTCTCTAAAAACAGTTTCTCCCCAAATTACTTTTCATACCAAGTAGTCCTTGAACTTTATAAGGTTTCGTGGAAAGCTCTCAATTCGCTTTTAGGCATAAGCTCACGGTGGCGATTAGACTAAACTTTAAATTATTGAACATTGTATTTCCTGAAACTTTCATAGCAACATTGTTTACTGTAACATTTAAATATAAGTTTCCTTTAAAAGTAAATTAGGTTTCAGAGAGAGAGAGAGAGAGAGAGAGAGAGAGAGAAAAGAAAGAGCACAGATAAGGTAATGAGGTATCAGCATCTGAATAGTTTGCTTAAAATGATATTGATAATTAAAAAAAATAAATCTATAAGCGAGAATTAAACAGAAAGAACGTGCATGCATTTCAATTTGATGTGAAACCTTACGCGAAAATTACATGTTAAAATGCATTCCGATCGGAAATGCGTTCCTTTCAAGGTATGAAATGCTCGATTACACAAAGATATAAACGCCTTTTTCAAATATAAGACCTTTTAAAAATCAGGGTAAATTTCGATATTTATCATAGAAAAAATGTGCCAGACCTGTGGTGAGGGAAAAACCGACGTTCCAAAAATTCTGACGCAGGTTCAATGCTTGCAATTATGTTACATTGCTAAAATAACAACAGGGCAATTTTTATATTCATCATTTCAGGCAAACAATGGCACTTCCGTTTTCAAAGTCAGGTTCAGTAACAATTTCCATGCATTTATGAAACCTGAAATCCATTTTCAGAAATGAAAGTTTTTAAAGCATTTTTCTTAAAATAGGACCTTGGCAACATGTCAAAGAGAGAATTAACGGTTGTTTGATCAGGTCGTCCTCTTTGCTGTTTTTGAACATGGTTGCTTGCAATTCTGTTCTATGGTAGTACAGATTTCTGCATCCGAAAACATTTCCCGGTAAATTTCCCGTCCTTTTTAATACGACGAGATGTAGTTCCAAATTTTGTTTTCTGGCTTGTCATCACTAAGTGGCGTTTATTTTTACGTTGATTTCAATACAATTGCATTTTGAAAGTCAACTGAATTTAAAATGTTTTAATAATGTATGCAGAAGGATACATGTTATATTTACTGTAACAAAATGCGAGTCAATCGCAATTTATTTGGATATGTTTGAACCTTTTGGCTTGAATTTCAGTAGTAAAAGTTATTATAATTTACCATGTGAACAGCAGCATTTGCCTCAAAAGTTAGTAGGCTAACTAGGAAACTTTCACTACGCTTCGCCTCCCTAGGGAATGGAACGGGTTCGAGTAGAGCTTGGCGACATTTCTTTTTTCTTTTTTTTAAAAAAAAAGTTTCAAATGTAATTTTTATTTATTAAATTTTTATTTATTAAATAAAATAAATTAAACAAAAGATATTAAAACATGACTAAAATATAAATAAAAATGGTGAAAGTCTGTTGTGGTTTTATATTTGCTTTTTTTTATATTTAAAAACACTTATGTTATACAAATGTTATGAACGACAGAAAATCAAGAAAAAGTGCGGGAAATTTCTAATTGTAAGCAGTCTATTTAAACAAACTTAAAAAATGTATCCTCATTCATTAAACTATATGGAAAAACGCGTTAAAAGCGAAAGTCAACATTGAAAATGACCAGGTTGTGTTTTAAATGCATAAATTAAGAAAGTCCTAAACGTAATTAAGGTAGTGTTTTCATATAACGATAATATCGTGAATTTGTTGTTCTAATCGAGCTTGACAACAGCCGGGGAGGGCTATTTCCGTTTTTCCTTCGCAGTGAATATAATGATAAGTATTTATTGGTTAATCAGAATTCAAACGACATTTCCCGGAAAAAACTTCATTGAGTTACGGAGGTCTAGAAAAACATAAACAATGCGATTGACAATGGGCAAAATGTAATCATTATCGGAAAAGCGGGTACAGGGAAGTCATACCTGCATATACAATATTCAATTAAAATATAAATAAATATATTGACCAATGAGCGCTGACCTTTCAATCGCCACAAAAGAAACCGGACGTTTCCGGCTGTTGTCATGTAGACATGTAAGTCATTTTAACAGTAATAACATTACGAGAAACGACTCGATTCTTTATTTCTGTTCATTTCAAATGTAAATGAACCATTTTACCGAAATTGCGATACTAGTATTCAAAGAATAGTCGAAAATAGTGCCCTTCGTTCCTTTTTTTAATGTTTCCGTCAAGTACGAAATGATTCGCCAAATGCAACTTCGACCCCCTGTGTCTCTAACCGACGTTACTGATGTGAATGTTACAATGTCAAAAAATAAGATAAAAATATACAAATAAAAACTTCTGTCGAATATATTGTTACGAAATTTCCATAATGCAACATATTTCGTCTTTATTCACAGTAATTATTCCTATGGTTTAAGCAAAATGAAGATGCTTTTTTATATCTGAACACCAAAATGATGCACATTAAGCAAGTTTGTGTGCGTGTGTGTTGTAAAAATTGTTATTGATTTATTTAGGACAGTAACATAGAGACATGGCAACGATATGAATTAACTTACTTTTTCTTTACATTATTTTAAAGCAATATGTCCTATAAAATTCATTTTTCCTTGTCTAACATATATCATTTACATAATGCCGCCTGCTGTTGTAACAAAATAATAAACCCCAAACGAAATTGTCTGCACAAAGCTTGAAACTAAAAAAAATGATATTATCAGCGCAAAGCACAAGAGAATTTTAGGAAATCCAGACATTTTTGACTTATCAGAGAGAACAAACGAAAATCTAATTTACAAAGAGAACTATTCCAAATTTTTATCCCATTTGATGGCTATGCGTTTTCTTGCAAAGTATGACATGCGAAACAGAAGTTTGAATTGATACGAATGTGTTCTTTAGAGCCCATCCTAGTCACGATTTTATGCGGTAAAAGAAATAAATATCTTGACATTTTACTGTAAAATACTAAAGCAACTGGAATGGATTATGGTGGTTGCTATCTATAAAGGCTATATCGATGAATAAAAAACAGGGAAAGAAAATAATAAATTGCAATTTTCAAATGTTTGAATGTAAAAATCTCAAATTGAATAGAATTGATAAGAAATGAGAAAATCTGTGTTTAATCAAGAATACAAAACTTTTTTTCCTGACATTACATCGACCATTGCTTTAATTTAAACATATTTATTTTACGTCGATTGGGAAACAAGTTCTAACAACTTATACTAATCCCTCTCGACGGTTCCTGGGTTGGACCAGTACTTTGCGTCTGGCAAGGTCGTGAAGTATGCTTGCCTCCAACGGGGTTCGAACCCACAACCTTCGGATCCGTAATCGGATACTTTACCACTGGACCACGGTGCCCTTCCATTGCTTTCCATAAGTAAAACATTCGAATGATTTGTGAGCGTCTGAAAACACTTACACACAATATTCAAAATAAAGGTAATTTTGCCTTTTCTCTCTCTCTCTCTTTCTCTCTCTCTCTTTGTGAAAAAGGAAATTTAACTTAACTTTTGTGCTTCATTTAACTTATTTAGAAATGTTTCGATACAGCTCTAATGGATTTTAATTCAAAGTAAACAGCATACACATGGATAGTTCCATATTCCCTTTGAAATTCCTTTGAAGTTAGCTAATGATGTGCAACAAGTTATTGTCAGCCGGGTCGACTCCGATTGACAACCAATGCAATAAAATATTCATAGTAACATCCATGCTACTGTTGTCTGTCATTGGAGATGACTTCGCGTATCATTTTAACACACTTTACATATCAGTCATCATACAGACAAACATCCAGACGGTACAGTCTAAATAAACCTACATTTAGAATGTGGTGTAATAGAAATACTTATTTCTATCTAAAGGCGTTTTGTTTTTTGTAATTTTTTTTTTTCTAGTGAACATATTTTTTTCTGCAATTTTCCAAATAAGTACTTTAGGGTATGACTTTAAGATAAATGAATTAAAAATAGGAGTTATCATGTTCGTTTTAGAGAAATAGTTTATTTAAGAAAATCAGCATTTGCTAAAATTTGTTAAAAAAATCAAAATGCCATAGAATATCAGAAGTATTTTGTTTCTACATACTTTAAGAGCATATTAAAATGTTATTCTCCGATTATTTAATCACAATCTGTAACTTATAAAAATAAATGTATTCTATGACATTTGAAAATACTGTCAAACATAGATCGAAAAAATAAAACTAGCATAAATTCTCCATTGTGTCAGGACCAAAATGTATACAGAAAAAAAAAAAAAAAAAATGAAAACGCTATGAATCGTCATGTTTATATTTCTAAGTAAAATGATGTTCACCTAAGATTGCTTTCCTATTGGCATTTTCGCTAAAATTGCATTCATGAAAACACTTAAATAGGGCTTTCTTTTTGGACCTTTAAAATTTAAAACAACAACAATAACAACAAAAACACTTTTATTAAAGGAATACGCTCGGCTGAAATGAAAATTTAACCATCAACAAACCTTTTAGTGTAGATCACTTTGACATGACTTTCATTTTTATACACGCTATATTTGTGAAGATATAGCTGTTTAAAGTTTGTGATTTCGATCGGCTATGGCCGCCGCCATCTTTGTTCATGTTTACCTTTCTGTGACGTCACAAATACCCATTGAACCATATCCCGATCGATGAGTGCGATTAATAGGGGTTGTGATAAAAGCATTAAAGGAATACGCTCGGCTGATTACAACTAGGTTTCAATTGAAAGATATTGATGTAAATAAACCAATTAAATTTCTCATTTCATTGAATCAATCGTAATAAGAAAGAAATTGTAAGTTAAAGACGTCTATTTTAACCAATTTGCTCCGCGATATTTTTTATTTCTATAATACATCTTTGTCATTTTTACCGTGAAATGCTTGCAACTGCGGTTATTGAAAAGTTGTGTGGTGTTAAACTGATTGGATAAGAAATCACTGGCAAGCCTTTGTAACAGAATAAGCGTCATATAAAATCGCACCTCAGGGCCATAAAACACGGCCATAAAACGAAGCGTGCGACCGAGTCACCATGTCAACAGACAATTGATGTGCACGTTTTACTGAAACGGACATGAAGAGTATAATCATCACCACAAACATACTAAATGCATTATATATATATGAAAGAAAAGCGTTGAATACACGTTTTATATTATAATAATCTATATTATGCTATTTTACGGAAAAAAAGTCTGTTTAAATAAATATATATAAGTAAAAGTATCGTATCGCAATGAGCTCATGTTAGTGTGATCACAGGGACTTGCTCCCATACACACACACACCACACACACACACACACACACACACACTGTACATACACTATCAACAAGGGTGGACATCTTTTCAGGGGTCGACTCGCTTCAACTCCGTTTTTTCAAATCATTCAAATAAATCTATGAAGTTAACATACGGAATCACTCAAATATATATTTCTCTATCGAAATATACAAAATTGTCGCGAAAATAATCCTCCTTTGTATGTTTATTTGTTTGAAATATATGCGAATCCGAGAAAAGGACAACAACCTGGACCAGCAGCGCAGTACATTTCGGGATGATTCGGATTTTTACGCTGCGAAATTGGTCAGCGATATTGCGATTATTTTCCCGCAATCTGTCAAACCGTTAAATTTAAATTATTAAAGGGCTGACTATTCGGGCGTTGAAAGAAAAAAAAACAACCAGGCAGTATGGAGAAATCAGCTGTTTCTTGGTAATTTTCTTGTTGTAAAATAAATTATTTAAAGACTTAGATATAAATTCACTTGTCTGTGAGTGTGTGTTTTTAAATTGAAATAAATATCACAGGGATTTGAAGTTCAGTAGAATTTAGTATTCCGTATATATAAGAAAAAATATGTTTTGTATGTATGGAGTACTATTATTTTCAGAATTTTATTTTAAATTACTGAACTTCAAATCCCTGTGATATTTATTTCAATTTAAAAACACACACTCACAGACAAGTGAATTTATATCTAAGTCTTTAAATAATTTATTTTACAACAAGAAAATTACCAAGAAACAGCTGATTTCTCCATACTGCCTGGTTGTTTTTTTTCTTTCAACGCCCGAATAGTCAGCCCTTTAATAATTTAAATTTAACGGTTTGACAGATTGCGGGAAAATAATCGCAATATCGCTGACCAATTTCGCAGCGTAAAAATCCGAATCATCCCGAAATGTACTGCGCTGCTGGTCCAGGTTGTTGTCCTTTTCTCGGATTCGCATATATTTCAAACAAATAAACATACAAAGGAGGATTATTTTCACGATTATTTTGTATATTTCGATAGAGAAATATATATTTGAGTGATTCTGTATGTTAACTTCATATATTTATTTGAATGATTTGAAAAAACGGAGTTGAAGCGAGTCGACCCCTGAAAAGATGTCCACCCTTGTTGATAGTGTATGTACAGTGTGTGTGTGTGTGTGTGTGTGGTGTGTGTGTGTATGGGAGCAAGTCCCTGTGGTGTGATATACAGAAAGTAGTTAGCATAATTTACATTATTTTGCTAAATTGCGAGCAATTAGGTGTGTTAATCATAATTACAACACGGTGTCCCTTTGATTCGTCTCTATAGTATTTCACAGTTACATGTACCGTCATTGCAATTAGATTTCTACTTACATGATATCGCCCCTTTTATATATTTATATGTTTGATTAAAAAACTGTTTAAAAATTGTTGATAATTGCTGTAATGATTTGCGCAATTAAAATAGCGATGTTTGTGAGAATGTGCATAAATGATTGCGTGACAAGGGGTATTGACTTTAGTTATGGTTCGATCACTATAGCAGGAAGTTTAATAAAGTTTTTGAGATATTTCTTTTACACATGAATCTTAAAACTTGTGCTTTCTTTCAACATTCTACTGAAAAAAGGTATGTTAAGAAAATGAGGGTTACCTGGAAACTTGAATCAATACCGACCACGGCTGACATAACTGTGATGAAGAAACAATTCAAAATATCAAGGTATACATGCATAAAAGGGCAAAGTAACCAATAATACTCATAATAAAACATATAATACATTATACACAACTTTATGGAACAAACACTATAATGGCGTTATATATAAAGGTCAATACCACGATGTTAAATATCTGTCACTCTTTGTCCATTACGAACCCTACAAGAACTACAGGCTACAGGAAGATTCCCGCGGCAATTAACTAATTACAGCTGAACCTGTATTAAACGATCAAACTGCATCTAGCGGGAGTTTTTAATATTACCAAACTTTCGCATTTTGTTATATGGTTAACCTTCATTTAGCGGTCACCTCTATTAAGCGGTCACTTCTATTATTCCCCTGACTGACCGTTTAAGACAGGGTTGACTGTTTTGTGTACATATATAAGAAATATGAATATCTGTCTGTACAGGTTAAACGTCTCAACTACAACATTAAGATATTTAGGGACCTTGTGTCTATATAAGAAAGATATAGTGTTGCCTGACTGTGGTATCATGACGAAGACATATGAATGGTACAATGTACCCAACCAGTCATGGTATTATGAGACTGGGTCAACCAGCCGTTTATTTACCCTTGTGTAAGGAGCGGTAAATACAAAGTTTGGGTCCATTATGACGAAAATTATACATACGATTACAAATATATAATATAGAAAAATATACACATGTTGTCAAACAAGTGCATTTTGATCTTAAATTTGAATGTCTGTAGGGAAATTAGATTTCTAATTATATGTTGTATCAAGTACAAGTCTCAAGTTTCACCAGCCATACCCAGTACTGATTAATGCGTAGAAAAGACGTAGTATGGGATTAATTTCAACATATCTTGTTTCTCTAAAAACAGATCTCTAAATATATTAATTCTAAACAAAAACAAAGCTATCAATTACTTACATATTAAATTCAATATTAATGTCATCATAGCCATGTACATGGAGTTCAGTCAAACCTGTTTTAAACGGTCTGTCAATGCAACAAGAGAAAGTGACCTATTGACAGAGGTGGTCGCTGAATGAAGGTTAAACATATGACAGCTGCTAGTTTAAGAATATTAAAACTGATCGCTAAATGCAGGTTGACCGCTTAATACAGGTTACCGCTTAATACAGGTTACCGCTTAATACAGGTTACCGTTAATACAGGTTACCGCTTAATACAGGTTACCGCTTAATACAGGTTACCGTAATTCAGGTTACCGGTTAATACAGGTTAACGCTTAATCAGGTTACCGCTTAATACAGGTTACCGCTTAATCAGGTTCAACTGTACTCGTTAGTGCTAATTTCTGTATGTAGAATTCAAGTCAGAGCACACGGTCAGGATAATCACATTCTAAGTTAATTTTTTGAGCAAAATTATATTTTTTATAGTAAAACTTGGCTTGAAGTCCACCAACCATACTTAGCGCTAAGTAATACTTTAATACTTAAAGGCGACATAAGTAATTTTTGTTTAATCTAATAAAATAACCAACTGGTTTGTTTCTTAGCAAATACTGTCAATTATTACGATGATATTGCATGTTTACTTAGTCATATACTTGAATATTTCGTGTTAAATATTTCGCTAATTGTATTAGAGACACAAGAATAATTGAATTTGCTTCTAGGTATTTAAATATTGCTTAGTGGTAAGTATTGTTAATGAATTTTAGTCTGTGAAATTAAAAACAACAATGGATCGAAACTGCAAATTGATGATCCAGAGACTCGGAGTGTGCTCTGAATTTGCTCGACTAAAGTGATTAATCAGATATGGAGGATCAGCTATATTACGACAGAGACTGATTTGATTAACTCTGCATGCAACAGGTGACTATTTAAGCTTGTAAAATGCTCCTACTCAATATGGGTCATTGAATTTAAGTTAATGTCAAATCTGATGTGGTTAAACTTGAAAATCTGAGGGCTAGTTGTGGTTGCATAATTCTTTATTTCTTTTGCAATGCGTTAACCTATTTTGTATTTTCGATATATTATTTCGTTATAATGAAATGCTAATGGACTATACGGTGTCATTAGTCTGAATCGAGAATTTAACAGAAAAAAATGATATAAAAATATTCTTTTTTTTTCTTCTTTTTTTTCTTTACAAAATGAAGTAGTGTCTTCCGTGTAACATTTTTAGGAAATTCATCCATCATCGAGTTATAATCATGGTCCTTTAAAAGCTTTAAAAGACTTCAGTGCAGATGCAAGCACTCATTGACTTGGAGTTATAGGCTCTTTAGCTCAAAGTCCATGAAGGCTTGTATTTACAATAAAATCCCCATGATCACTTGATTGACTATAATCACAACTGAATGATGGATGGATTACCTTAATGATTATAAATTCGAAAGTTTTAGTCTAATACTTTCAAAATTATTTTAAATCAAGTTAATTTAAGGGAGCTTTAAGCTCTATTTGGACTATTTAGCTGAGCGAGGGACTTCGGATTTTTCATGTGAGGAAGCCTTCCAGCTGGCTTGCCGTAGGTCAATGGTTCTACCCGGGTACCTCTGTGTACTCGGGGTCTTCCTCCACCTGTTATTAGCTGGACGTTGCTATATGATTGAAATACTATCAATACAACAACTACAACAACTGAGTACCCCATTAATTTCTCCTGAAGCAAATTCAATTTGTCCCTCCCTAGTCTTTACATTCTGTCAAATCATTATTGCTCGTTGACATTGAATATTAAAAGCGTGGATTCATGAACGAGAATAACCTGAATTCGACTTCATGATTAGTTTCCGTGGAGATTGAGATTTGTAGAATTTCACTAAAATTAGCCCCACCCCCACCCAACCAACACACACACCACTCGCAAATGTTAAATAAATGATTTACCATCTCTTGTCCCCTTTGTCTAAACGTTCATTGAATGGTCCAGTAACTCAAGAATAATTCATTGCATAAAAGGAAAATTATACAGTATCAGGAAAGAAGCGCTATCCCAATACAACACGCATCAATTTATCACAAAGCTCATATTGAATAATTATACACACAAAAGTATCGGACCAAATGTAACACCAACACCAAGTACGGACCTCTTCCAAATTGCAAGCAAAAAAGAGAAATTTGAAATTTTACACAGCTTATCAGCTGGACATAAACTTAGCAATACAGTCAAAGATTAGAACATTTCCATTTATAAAGGAATGCAAAAAAAAAGAAAGAAAGAAAGAAAGAAAGAAAGAAAGAAAAAAAAAATTCGCGAAAGAACTTATTCAGTGATAACAACAACTCCAAACAATTTAGGACATGAAGTAAAGATCCCCCATTTTTTTAATATGCCAAACATTTACAAATACTAACCTATCTTTATTTTGGATATTGGAAAATGAGTATAAATAATAAGTTACAACAGAAAGTATTTCAACGTAATGCATTTTTGACATCATTTAAATATAACTAATCCAGTTACATCCAGTTACTTCGTGACGTTTCATGTAAATAGAAATGGGACATTCATCTTCATAACCAACCCTTCCTGGGCGAGGCGGATCACATTGATAATAGATTGCATAGTAATACGTTATTTTCTCTGCATGCAATATGCAAATGAATATGCCATAATGACATACGTGCATGATTCATAAGATGGATGAAGGAAAAGGACGATGGATGCATTGTGTTTAATTTATACAATGATACACAAGCTGGACAAACTTTTTTTTAAATAATTTAGGAAGACAATTACATACTGTTGAAATCGATTTTTTATATTAATAGATCACGGCGGGATGGTAAAATTATAGGAAGTGTGTATTAAATGTCATTGAACATTCAGATTTTAATTGCAAAATATGCCATGAATATTAAACTTGTTAAGAAAGGCATGCATTCAAGGATATGTTAATGAGCTTTGATTATTTTGAAATCCATGTAAAGACACACGTATGTTCAATGTCGAAATTGTGATTTTTGGGATAGAAGAATGTTTTCGTGGACCAGCAGTGGCGCCTTTTTACTTCAGGGTTAAATGTGGAATAACAAAGACCAGACAAATCGAGTAACAATCAATAGGTACCTACAATGTGTGTGTGTGTGTGTGTTGGGGGGGGGGGGGTCTGCGTGTGTGTGTTTTCTAGAACGTAAAATAACAGTATCATAAAAAGAACAGTTAATATATTACATACAGTGAGTATCATCTCTCTCATTTGAAGTTGAGACCTGCATATGTCGAGTCGTGTAATGATTGTATTGGTTTTACAGAATTTAGCATACCGAGGATTTGTTGAATATTTTCTATTTCCACATAATCATATAGATGAAAATTGCACTATAAAGAAATTATTAAGAAAGTTTTTTTTCTAGAATAAATAATATAAACCGGTTCCGGTGACGCAGTTGGTAAAGCGTCCGGGAGACCGTGATTTAATGTCCGGTTGAAACAAAACGGTACTTGAGTATTTTCCCCTGGCTTGGTGCCTGCGATTTGAGGATAGCTGCAAGAACGGGTTGATGACGTAACTATCTTGTCTACGTTATGATATTACAGCGGGACAGCCGAGTGTCTGTCTCATGCAGAGATCCTCTCCAAATGACTGGAAAACTGACGACAAGCAAAACACTAAACTAAAATAGATGCGTTTCCCCCTGTATTGAATTTCTATATTGAACTGTCATTCAAATAAAAATGCCGCCTCAATCAAACGGCTTAACCCTTTAAAAGAATCATATCTAAGAAAGTTAAATGACACCGACAAGCGAGGATAAGTCAATAAATCAAGAATAGATGTAAGTTTCACGGTATGGGATGTCAGGCACTTTAATTTCAGATTATGAATCCAAGTGCATTTGAATATATACAGTTTGTCAATCCATACATATAGAAAATGGTGAGCACATCAAAATAGGAATACATTATCTGTTGTCTTTATGTCAAGATTGTTCCTGGATCAGAGAGTACAATTCATGGAAGTAGATAACGGCACAATTTTCAAATAATTGTACTATCTTAACGTTGTCATTTTCTCATTTTAGATCATTTGATTGGTAATGGAAACGGTATGAAAACGGCAACTTGTAGTACAAATAAATCAAATGTAGATAGCAAATAATTTTCGTAGGGTCAGAGATAAATACATTCTCCGGATCTTGTGGGACGTGACACCGTCTGACTGATACGACTCATTTGCATAATGTTTCCGAGGAGATATACAAGTTCCCATTTGAAACTGGTGATATAAATGAAAAGTGGCAGAAAAAAGAGAAGCTGCAACGGAACACAGGAGAGAGAGAGAGAGAGAGAGAGAGAGAGAGCCGTGGTCATGTGGAAACATATCTGACTGCGGATCCGAATGAACCGTCAAGAGCAACGAGTTTGAGTAAGTGTAAGAACTTGTTTTAATCGTCGCAAAACCCATACGTTTAAACTAAGATGGACACTGTGCATGGGATGTTATCATAATAAGGGAAGTGGTGTATGAGCGTAATGTTTGCACGTGAAACTCGTGCGGAAAATTATCAGCCCTGCACTGTATGATCAAGGAAATCAAAGAGGCCAAAACGTTTGGCAGAGAAACTAGGTTGATTGTTCACAAAATGTTCTGATATTCTTTTGAATTTTTATCGTAGTTACGACTGAGTTTGGTTTATATTGCGACGTCCTGCTAATTCCAGGCGTTCTTTATTGTTTGTTTATTGGGTGTTTGATTTTTGGGTTTAACATTCCGCCGACAGTATTTTAGTCCATTTGAGCCTGTGTTTACTTGAGACAGATACAGTAATGTCATACTGCAGTACCCCTCTGTAGATATGCGGCATGATACCAAACGAATTCACATTATCCTGACACCGGGCCAGCCTGTCCTGATATTACCCTTATATGCTGAGCACCAAACGAGGAAGCTATACCAGTACCATTGTTTACTATGGTATGTCTCCCGAGGTTGACGTTCTAGCCTTTCGGCCACCGGGGACCGTAATTTCAGGTTTTGGAGGACCCCTCGATAACAAAGAGGCACCCGGGTAGAAAAAGCCAGATGGCTTCCTTACATACATGATATCTTCTTTTGTTGCTCTTTTTTTAATTTTAATTTTTATATCTCCTCACGCGTATATGGCTATGTGATTACTTGTAAGTATGGTCTGCTCGGAAAAATCCATGTGGTCAATCCAGGATTCGAACCCACAGTGGTAAGGGGCTGTGTTAGTGTTAATTAGAGATTACAATCACCCGGCCACGGAGGCCCAGCATTTGAAATTTGAATGCACATGTATATAGCATGGATATTAATTTTGAGACCGTCCGAGTTAAACAAAACGACAGAAAACGATTAGTTGTATAATTGCACACTTGAAATTTTAATATTTTTAAGTTATAAATAAGATCAGTGGGCCACGTGATGTCATTTTAAGCTGACATAAGCAGGATCATTTGCTTCGATTCGGAAAAGAAAACTGTTTTAAGCAGTTTATTTCTATGCCAATTGTAATGGGATATAGGGCATACGATGTGGAAAATTTTGCTCTACACAAAGACCCTAATGCTTCTCTCGTCAGCTGTACAGTACTTCCTTACACTCGGGAAAACATTATTTGTGATGTGTTTTTCGTGATAGGAAACAAATGATCACGAACGCTGAATTTTTTACCGAATGTTTTGAAATCATGTACATCTGACAAAAGAATAATAAATCCCTATGTGTAGAGCACAAATTATCTATTCGAACGCGCTATATTTCATTAAAATTGGTGAAGAAATAAAATACTTACAACAGTTTTTTTTCCCGAATTGAGGCAAATTATGCTGATTGTGTTAGCTTAAAATGAGTAAAGTCACACTGAGATTATTGAGATAATGTTTCGCTATCTAGTAAACTGAAAGGTCAAATAAAAGAGAAATTAAAAAATGGTTTTGCAAAAAAGAAGGGAAGTGCCGGCTCTATCTATATCTGCATGCACGACCATCTCGTGATAATCTGTAATATTTTTTGCGGGGGATATCAGCGAAAACCCAGTTCTGGTGACAGTCCGTCAGAAATAATCTTTTCTGCCTATGAAAATACGAGTAAAAATTAAACCCCCATTAGAATTCTGACCTTCGATTTAGTATAATACCAATTTCAGATACAACGATTCATAAGTTCTATTCAAATGTTTGCGTGCGCAGGAAAACATGCCAAATATAATGCTTTCATGTTTTTCTCTAGATAGAATGTGAATTCAGAATCTGTAATTACAATCAACTTTTATGATTTTAATCTGTAATTACAATCAACTTTTATGATTTTAATGACCGTTTCTTTTTGCGTCGTTCTGTAGAAGAATTTTGGATTCTACATAATTTGCTCGCTCAGAACTGCCTGTCAGCACATATCAGATTGGTTAATTGTCCAATGCATCATAACCGCTGCATGGAAGCAACCTCTCGTGGAAACACGGTGTTCTCACTGACATATATTCTGACTAGTGGCTACAACATGACATATCACATGTCCGAATGAATAAAAGCTTTTCCTCCATATCTAAACCTGCAAGTATATGACGTATGTGGTAAAATATGGTTAAAGCACCCCAGTTGGGCCTTTTGCTGACTTGCCGTCTCAACGCGAAGATATTTTTTGTCGGTTTTTCTCTTTTTAATGCAATGTCCTGCCTCTGCATTTTATCTTTAATTGCAACTCCTTTAGGTGTGTATATACAATGTTACATACGTTGTATTTCCCTATTACCTTTTTTTAAATATCAATAATTGATCAAATAACGCAGTATTTAACCTACAGATTGCAATGAACATTGGCTTTTCCAAATACTCAATAAATTAGAAAAGTAAAGTGAATATAATTGTGAACATCTGTGATTAAGGTTAAATCCCTGTAATGATTCCGCTACATTTCGGACCTCATGGCCTTTCACGGAGATAACCAAGATTTCTTAATGTATCATTAGGGTACATTGGTTATCTTGGTGGAGTTTATGTGGTCAAAGACAAAGCGGAACCATTACAGGGACTTTATCTTAAGTAATGCGATTCAAACTCATTACATAATTATGCTTTAAACAATAGCTCAGAAACACGTAATTGTTTAAATATTGTTTAAATATTTAATTTAACATATTCATGTATGTCGATTTTACAAACATTCGCTTTATGCATAAATTATGGTCCCTTTTTAACATTTGACCTTGATAATTTTATTTTTATTAAGCTGATTCTTTTCGATTATCTCGTGGACAGTCATGAATACCTGCCTCTTACATACGACGTGTGACAGAAGTTTTAATCCACAGTCAAGTAAATCACCACACTTTATTAGAAGGATACTTCCTTAGTACCATTTTTAGTTGATGGGTTTGAGATTCCATTTATTACCACGGATACTGCGGGATTTCTGTCAAAAGAAAATCAAAATATGTCTTGGGGCTACTCTAACACATTGACTCCTAAAGTATTTGACGGTTGAAATAATGCGGTGGCTTTGCTGTTGGCCGTAGATTTTTAGACCGTCGCCGTTGCAAGTTGCAAATCTGCCTTAGATTAGCACACAACATAATTCTGAATTATGACCTTTTCCCATTAGATTTTACGGGAAAGAAATGGTTGATACAAACAATGTGTTTGGGTGTTTGTTGGGTTTAAAGTCTCGCCGACAGTATTTCAGTGATTTGGAGAACTATGTCTACTTGAGCCAGATATAGTGTGGCCGCACTGCAGTATCACGCCGTAGACATGTAGCATGCTACCACACCAAGTCTTATCATTCTGACACGGGCCAACCAGTCCTGAAACTACGTTTACATGCTGAGCGCCAAGCAATGGAGCAATACTAGTGCCTTTTTACGACTTTGGCATGTCGCGACCGGGGATCAAATCCCCGACCTTCCAGTTTCGGGGCAGACGCTCTAAACCACCAGGACGATTAAAGCAATGTTTTGTTATTGTTTTGTGGCATATACAATAAGTCACTAAAAAGCTGTCGCCTGATGGTCGCAGTGCCCAACGAGAGAGTGATTTTTTTTTTGTTTGAAATTCTTTCAGTGCAAGGTTATGGCTCCAAAGTCCGGCCCAAACAAGAAACTGTAGAAGAGAAGATATGTTCAAAATTCGGTAAACATATACAGGCATTTATTTGTCTCAACAACTGACGATAATCTAATCTAATAAAAACGGAACTGCCAAGAACTCATATGATATGCATGAAAACGGGTGAGAATCTTAAACAGCAAAATTCGAATCTTGATTAAATGCTTAACTGTTTATAAAAATTATATTTGTCTACATTCGGTGATATTTCTAGTATGAAAAAAAATGTCCATATACTTGAATCTTAACATAGCGAAGTCTGCATACTTCGTATCTTAACATATCAAAGACACTTGATTTTTGATGAAGTGGAAAGAAGTTATTTTTCCAAGCGTTATATACAAATGTCTGAGCATCATATTTCTCTATAACAGTAACTTCCATTGCAAAAGAGATGCGTCCTGTACGCTGTCATGATAAAATCAATGCGTATTTTATTCCCAGTATTTTTGGAGAGAGCTAAAATAAATCAGATAATTCTGATAGAGCCTCACCGTAACATCATTCACATCTGAAATAAAACTTAATTTCTGAAAAATCAACTCA
>CM037781.1:56247066-56297066 GCA_021229015.1 Solen grandis | reverse complement strand
TCTACGGCGTGATACTGCAGTGTGGCAGCACTATATCTATCTCAAGTAGACATCGTCTCCAAATGACTGAAATACTGTCGGTGGGACAATAAACCCAACAAACAAACAAACATGACATAGACATGTTTAATGGAGTTCGGAGTGGAAATCGGACTTAGGATGAGGGCTGTTCAAAAATAAATACATTGTTACCTTGAATATTGCATGTCTTACATTTAATTGTAAGGTTTTACCCTTGACAGGGTACAATTACATCGTAATTTATATTGTTACAAGCAAGTTGTTTTTATTTCTCTCTCTCTCTCTCTCTCTCATTTATGATTTAAATATACTTTCGCGTCTGATTTTATTAAACTTATCAAATTATTTTTCTTCACTATCTGCAGTTTTCATTGCTTTCCCTCCCTCTCTTCAAGTGTGTGATTATTAAAATATGCTTTTAAGAATAACTTTCAAACCAATTTCGATTTCTACCATCTTTCATTGTTACCCCTTCCTTACACCTCTCTCTCCCACCCCATTCTCTCATTCTCTCTCTCCCATTCTCTCTATTGCTTGTCTGGTCGTGTTAAACACCCCACTAATAGTTATTTTACAGTCATTTGCAGACTCTTGTTCTTTGAGACAAATATAGTGCTGCCACATTGCGATATCAAGCCGTAGACAAGGGTCGTGAATCAAACCAGTCACATTATCCTGACACCGGTCGACCAGTCCTGGAACTACCCTTATATACTTAGCGTCAAGCAAAGAATTTATCGCAGTACTAATTAACGACTTGGTATGCCGCAGCAGGGGATAAACTCACACACTCGCACACACAAGCGCTTTGGAGGTACACGCATTGAATAAGATTCCGATGACTGCGAGTATATTTCAGAATGTAACGTTGCAATGAGAACTTTTTTTTTTTACAAAGTTCTGCTTTTCTCATAGTGATACTGAAAACTATCACTATGAGAAGAGCAGATACTTTGGTATCACATAGTCTATCACTTTCATGTTTCCAATACACTGGTCATTACAACGTAAAACCATGTATGTTTCCAATACACTGGTCATTACAACCTAAAACCATGTATGTTTTCAATACACTGGTCATTACAACGTAAAACCATGTATGTTTCCAATACACTGGTCATTACAACATAAAACCATATATTAAATCCAATTCTTCCAATAAAGTACGTCTGGCAACCAAGGTTAAAAAACCTATTAAATCCAATTCTTCCAATAAAGTACGTCTGGCAATTGTAAATGCGGTTTAAGAAGTTTCAGTTATTCCAATTGTTTTATATCAAATTGGATATGTTAACGTACAAACATCTTTTCTTATTTCCTTGATCACGCCGTCCTTAAAATTGCACTCAGCTACACGTCCTTTACTATAAAAACATGGGGTCACAAACATTACATGAAAGTTAATACACACAGGGTTTTTTATTATTTCACGGCTGAATTACAACAATTGTCGAGTCTGTGGTTACTTCATCTCAGTAGCATAAACCAGTTATGATACCACTTACATTATTTTACTCACTTTCGGTGGCTCTGGTGTCGGCGTATGTGTTTATTACTGTGTGTATGTTTGGTGTGTGTGTTGGGGGGGGGGGGGGGGGGGGGGGGGGGGGAGAAACCGGAGAAAACCCACATGTCTGGACGGGCGAACACTGTTCCTTCTCACGTATACGTGACCAGGAATCGAACCAAGGACGCATTGGTGAGAAGCGAAAGGACAAAGAGAAGAAAGAGAAGGAATAAAGAGAGAAAACAGGAACACACACACACACACACAAGATATGACACAGGATGTGACGAATGCCCCCGATATGCATATTCATGGTTTTGTGAAAAAAATCCTGACATTTCTTTTGACTTTTCCTTGACATTTTTAACAGTAAAATCACTGCAGCATTGTGCATGTACCAAATACACGATAGCTAAGAATCATATGCATAATTGAACGATAAGTCCCCTACCGGTCATGCATATTTTGATTATTTCCATTATCATAGCAACTAGTATTTTCATCCAAAAAATATCAAAGTGAGGTGCATAATCTCCATACTGCCATCATATACCAAGTTTCACCGAGCTAGCTTATAATATGGTTTTAAAGCTACCACAGCATCCCAATTTCTGGACAGCCGGACGGAGGGCAAACCAATGCTGCACAATCAGGGCTTATGGCACTTGACCTCTTTGTGTAACCATTACCTTGCAGCTTTGGACCCGGGTATCGTATACAACACATTGTATCATTACGGTACACATTTATGAAAAAAAAAAAATCTGCTGAGGAGTGACAAAGATATGGAGCAGACACAAAAAACAAACCCTTTGAATTCTAAGTGTGACCTTGACCTTGGAACTACAGACCTGGGATTGCATGACATGTTTCTTCATGATGGTGAACATTTTTGCATGTAATTCAAAAGGTCATCAAAGAATGTGAGAGTTATCGAGAAGACACAAAAATAGACCCTATTTTTGACCTTTGAACTATAATTGTGACCTTGAGCTACAGACCTGGAGAATGCGCGTAACACATTGTCTTATGGGGATGAACATATCTACCAATTAATTTCAAAATTGATCAAGGAATGTCAGAGGTATGGAGCGGATTAAAAAGATAAACCCCATTTTTGACCTTTGAATTCCGAGTGTGATCCTGACCTTGGAGCTACAGACCTTGGGATTGTGACACATCGTCTCATGATTGTTAACATTTCTGCCATGTTATTTTAAATTCCATTACAGTATGTCAGAATTATGGAGCAGGAAATAAAAACAGACCCCGTTTTTGACCTTTGAACTCTTGACCTTGGAGATACAGGCCTGGGATTGCACGTGACAAATTGTCTCATGATGGTGAACATTTCTGCCTAGTAATTTCAAAATCCATCAAGGAAAGTCAGAGTTATGCAGCGGAAACCAAAAAAATTACCCCATTTTTGACCTTTGAACACTTAGTGTGACCTTGACCCTGGAGCTATAGACCTGGAGACTGCACGTGGCATATCGTCTTATGATGTTGAACATGTCTGCCAAGTTATTTTAAAATCCATCAAGAAATGTCAGAGTTATGAAGCGGAAACGATATCCGGACGGACGTACGGACAGACGGTGCGATTACTATATGCCCATCTTCGGGGGCATAAAATACTACTTGCTTGTAGCAATAAAAATCGTGATGCAGTTTATCATATTAAAGGTAAAACCTTACAATTATTTGTAAGCTATGCAAAAATCAATGTAATATAATTTTGGAACAGCCCTCGTTTTAAGTCCAATGTCCGCTTCCAAACTCCGCACCCCTACCTCCGTTGAAGATGTCTAATACCAATAAATGCTGGAATTATTCCCTCCTTTTTTGCTAATCATCTAGAGAGATGATGTATTTAACTAAACTTACCTCTGTTTCAGTGTCATTGTCATTGTAAAGGTTGACGGTGTAGTTTTCAATCCCGGTCATTTTTGTTAAATTGACCATGCCAACTTGAACCGTAACAGCATTTGTATTGAATGGTATCGTGATTTTAACAGTCCTGTCAGTCGGAGACATCTGGAAAGGCGTCGAGGAATTTGTCCTGTAAAAAGAACATATTTTTGAGAATGTACTTAAAAAATAACGTTGCGAAAGAATCGAAAGTAGGACTGTTATCGAAAATAATGCGCTTAAAAACTGAGAAGAGATGCAAAAAAAAAAAAAAAAAAAAGCCGTCCAGACAAACACATACTGATCAGGAATTTACCGATTGGTCTCTGAATGATGTTTTGTTATCACAAAAGAGTGTGATTTAGATTTTCAAAAACATAAAATTAATGCTATTCCTTATCAATTATCCCTATTATATGTAAGGATCCTGGACCTTAATTTGGTAATAATATTCAATTGACATGAGCTTAACTCTTCTACAGTACCGAAGGAGATTTTATATAAGATCTTATTTTATTTCAATCGTTTTAAAAGCCATGGGTGAAAATATTTACAAAAAAAAAAAAAGAAAAAAAAAAGAGAGATATTACGATTTTCGAAAAACAAAAAATAAGCTATTTCTTTCATTCCTATTATTATAGTCCTTGAACTATATTTGTAATAATATGATATAAGTTTGTACCACAGCATTTTTTCGAAAACCGACTAACGAATTACTTCAGAAAAATGAAAGAGATGAACTGTTCTTTTTTAAATAAATTGCTAGATATGAAAATCAATTTTTTTGATAACTTACTTCAAATTAATGGCATTATAATCACTGGAATTTGGTTCGAAATATATTTTATCATCTGACAATACAGTAAATCTTCCATTGCTTCTTTATCGGTACATCTCGTCGATGTCTGTAGTTGTAGTGGTTGACGGTGTTGCAGTGGATGATGGTGTTGTAGGTGGTTGAACGGTGTTTGTAGTGTGATTGTTGTGTGTTGAAGTGGTTGACGGTGTTGTAGTGTTGATGGGTGTTGTTAGTTTTGGTTGATGGTGTTGTAGTAGTTGACGGTGTTTGTAGTGGGGGTTGTAGTGTGTGGTTGTAGTGGTTGATGGTGTTGTAGTGGTTGATGGTGTTGTAGTTGATGGTGTTGTAGTAGTTGACGGTGTTGTAGTAGTCGACGGTGTTGTAGTGGTTGATGGAGTTGTAGTGGTTGATGGTGTGTAGTAGTTACGGTTGAGTGTTGACGTGTGTAGTAGTACGTGTGTGTTGAGGTGTTGTAGTGGTTGATGGTGTTGTAGTGTTGACGGTGTTGTAGTGGTTGATGGTGTTGTAGTGGTTGACGGTGTGTATAGTAGTGTGTGGTTTGACGGTGTTGTAGTGGTTGATGGTGTTGTTGAGTTGGTTGATGGTGTTGTAGTGGTTGATGGTGGTTAGTATTGACGGTGTTGTAGTAGTTTAGTTGAAATGGGGTGGTTGTAGTGGTTGATGGTGTTGTAGTGGTTGACGGTGTAATAGTAGATGACGGTGTTGTAGTGGTTGAAGGTGTTGTTGTTATGTGGTGTGACGGTGTTGTAGTGTTGACGGTGTGTAGTGGTTGACGGTGTTGTAGTAGTTTTGACGTGTAGTTGTAGTGGGGTGTTGACGGTGTTGTAGTGGTTGTTGTACTTGGTATTGTTGGAGGTTCTGTTCGGAAAAAAAATCAGATATTATCAATAAGAACATATCATAGGAAATCAAATAGTTGAGATAGCGAATGTTAAGAAAAATAATGCATGTTATCATACATTTGAATAAAAATTAAATTTAATGTGTATTGATTCTTTCTTTCTTACACTTTCTAGTTTGAAATTATCAATATTACACAAAATGGATTTGTGAGGATTAAGAGCACGCAGTCATACAACACATATATATTTTTTTTCCTAGAAACATATTAAATCTTACTTCCCAATGATTTGTGTGTGTGTGTGTGTGTGTGTGTGTGTGTGTTTAGAAAGTATTTAAAGATGAAAATTTTCCCTTCATGAAAGAAATACAAGCCCTTAAATATTTTGTCATTTATTTCTATGCATCAATAACGATATCATTCTTATTTTTATCAAAAATAAATTATTAAAAATGACCATTGTTTTGCCAACATTTCAATTATGATATTTAGCATAGTTTAATATTTTGAGTCGCCACCTGAAAGCGTTATTGATAAAGAAATTTTCGAGCTATCCCGCTGTCGTTATTAGTCACGTGGTTATTAAGAATGACCAGAAAGGATTCTAAATCAAAGCGCTGAGCGCGCTGAAAGACTGCATGCGATCAAAAAATATGAGGGATGAATTATAAAACCTGTACTTTATACATATTGAAACTGTTTATAGATAAATGATTAACCACTATAACAGTTCGTGTTTAAAAAAAGTCTTCATAAATGTTGGAGAGTAATTCAAGGGCCATAACTCCTTGTCAGCTGGGCCGATTTCAGCCAAGATAGAACAAATGAGTATGCTTGAGTTTAAACATAGATATTTTTTTTAATTTTCCGATTTTTAAGGGCCATAACTCTACACCTATTATTCAAATATCAGTCATAATTAAACTTGTAATTTCATGTTTCTAGTACATAGTAACCAAACCTTTATGTGTATTTGAAAACATCTGATAAAAATGGATTGAAATTTGAATTGACCATACAATATTAAAATATTTGAATACAACAAAATGAAAGTGCAGATACACATGCATCTACATCTCAATTTAAACCTCCAATGAACATTTTAGGAATGTCGCTCTAGACATTGGTAGCGGACTTCAACTCCGGTGTCAAAATTGGCATCATATGAATATCAAAAACATTGCATTTACATAAAACTAACGCGTCCTTTAGAAGGAAGCTGTACTTAAAGATCTTCTTTTTTCAGCATTCACGTGCGCACTGGAAAGCGATGGAGGGATAACGATAACACCATAGCATGATTGCGCAAACGCGAAGATGCAATTATGATAATACGATAGGACAATAATGAGAACGCCATAATGATACCGGTACAGTACAACAGTATGATATTAGATCGTGAAAACGCGACAGCACTATGTTGAAACACGATACTACGTTGCATTATCAATATCGCACTATCGTATTGTCGCATTTCATGAATAATATACTTATGTACACAGTGACCTTGACCTTTGACCTAGTGACCTCAAAATCATTAGGGTTCATCTGCTGATCATGGCCAATGTCTCTACCAGGTTTCACGAACCCAGGCCCTGCAGTGCAGTTCTCCAGTTAATGATTGGACAAGGATTTCACACTAATTTACACAGTGACCTTGACCTTTGACCTCAAAATCAATAGGGTTCATCTGCTGGTCATGGCTAATGTCCCTTTCAGATTTCACAAACCCAGGCCCTGCGGTTCTCCAGATAATGGTCGGAAAATTTCGGTCGTACGTACGGACGGATGTACAGACAGCAGCAATGCTATATTCTGCCCATTTTTCAAGTGGGGGCATAAAAAAAGCTACCGCCCGACCCACATTTCAGTATAGTTCATCTGTATATAACGCCCTTCGGTTTGTCAATAATATTACAATTTGTTATGTCAAATGAATTCTGGGACAAATTCCAAATGCAGCATGTGGCCCTAAGTACATTTAAAAGATTTATGTAAGTGCACCCACTCAAGTCCTGGTCTGGCTGTACATTTCTCTTACCTGATCATTTTGCTCTTACTGTTTTTAAATGTGTTGCCATTGGATTAAAAAAGAAAAAGATATTTGTTCTCAATCCTTTTTACCTTAGAGCCCAAATAATTAAGAATATGAGCTAGGTGGATGTTATTTTCTATGGTCTTTTAAAAATCCATGAAGTATTAATAAGTCATTAGAACAAGTGGTCATTATGAATTCATTCTCATGACCACTCTTACTTAAACCATTTGAGGGGTCATGGGTTCAAATCCATGGCTGGATTTAAAGTTTTTCTTAAATTGTTATATTACATTCACATCATTCAATAAAATGCCTCTTGTCTAAACACACTCTATCATTGTTCATAATTATTCTGAATTAATTCAATGTGTGATCCAGTTAGGCTTTATGCATATAGATCAACCGAAACCCTGCATAAATATAGTTCTAGTATAAAGCTTAAATAGTAACAGAAATCCGGAAGGTACGAGGACGAGCGACAGAAAGAAAGACGAACAAATAAAAAATGTAGATGTAGACACTACTAAATAATAAATACAAAATAAAAGGTAACACCATTGTTTTGAATCTAAAAGACTAGATCTAGCTGACTGTTATGGCGATAAAAAATAAAACAAATTAAAGAGCAAACCTTTAAATCACAATAATAGGAAATCGATCGGTCTGATAGATACTGATTTTCAAATTACTGAATCTTTCTTACTAATTGATAGATTCTCTTCAAACTTGACTGGAAACTATGTTCTCGCATTCCATTGTCATTCGCTATCAACGTAGATGGTGGGGTGGTAGTTATTATAATGATGAAATACAAGAAAAACCGAAATGTATACAAGAAAAACCGAAATGCACTTCTTACTTTATAGCTATACATCTTTAACTAAAAGCTTTCATCAAAGATGAATAAAGCTTCGAGATTTCATCACACGTTTGATTGAAATTATATCATATGTTGTTTTTTCTTTTAGTTTTGGTAAAATTTATGCTTTTGTGGCTTTTATTTTGGCGGTATGAATATGATTTCGGTAATTACATTCGGTATACCAAAAGAAGACCTAGTTTGACAGATGCCGCTTACGTTACATGTTTTAAATAAAATACTGTAGCGAATATACTGAATAGATAATTACATTTTGTCTAGTGCTGAACGAAATTTTGAAAATATTGGAGTTTCCTCTCTTAACCGACAGGTTTCAATATGAACTATTGTTAACCTCAGAACTTCTGCGTAGTAATGCCACGAAATGTTAAAATTGACGTGTCACCTGTCGTCAATCGACCTGAAAGTGTGGTACTAGACTGTTTGCGCATGCGCATGCAGTCTAAAAATGATTATCGGGTTAAGTAAAGTATTCCCTCTAATGCTACCCCAGTTTTAATCAGATTCTCATTTGTTTGGATTGTTAACATTTTCTTTACCGTTCTTATATTAAACGTTTTCTTAGATTTGCTTATATCTATTAGAGTATAGGCAGTTAAATGTTACCCATCTATGTAATGAGAATTATTTTTATGATTTGTGTAATGCCATTTTATTATTCCACCTTTGTGGTGAGCCCTGATTATAAGATTTGTGTTTTATTTGCGGTTTTACATTACCTTTCTTTGTTGTGTGCCTTGATTATATGACTTGTATTATGTTAATACTTTTTTTCTTTATTTTATCTGTATTTCGTCATTTAAAATAAATGACATTTCTGTGGCATTAATATCAAAGTAGGCTCTCAAATATGAACTTTATCTCGTGGCACTTTAAGAGAAGATTCAAATAATACTGACGCTGGTGAAACATTTATAACATAGAACTTTTACTGGAGCTATTTTATAACCAACAAGGGGACGGCATGCGACGGCAATAGATGGAAAAAGAAATGTTTGTGAAAAATATATGCCCCCCTCATATGCCATAATATGTATATAGCTATATTACATGCAAGGAGTTTGCCTTCATAATGTTGGCTTGTCACAAAAAATTCTCAAACTTCAAACATTTGAGTGAAAATATAATGTGCTAAAATGTGGAACTAAACGTTTACTGAAATAAAACCAGACACAATGAGATTTTGAGTTATTAGTCAGACAGTGCTTAAATCGCACAAAATATTTATAAGAATCCAACTTATTAATTTGAAAACAGGGTTTTCTACATTTATAAGCAACAACTACATGAGGTTAGGACCTTAAAAGTAAAAATAAAATAGAAGTTATCACTTGGGCAAGACATTTATATAATGAAAATATATCAACATGTGACATTGTGAACTTGACCTTTGAGGTAATGACACCAAAATCGATAGGGGTCATCTACTAATCGTGAGCAACAACCACAAGAAGTTTGAGACTAAAGGTCAAATAGAACTTAAGTTATCACTCGGACAAGGTCTGGTATTATACATACACAACATGTGACCTTGTGACCTTGACCTTTGAGGTAATGACACCAAAATCAATAGGGGTCATCTACTAATCATGAGCAACAACCACATGAAGTTTGAAAATTAAAGGTCAAATAGAACTTAAGTTATCACTCGGATAAGGTCTGGTCTACCGACAGACCGACGGACATGAGCAAAGCAATATACCCCCTCTTCTTCGAAGGGGGGCATAACAAAATGATTCCCATATAGCCCATCTCCAAACAGACACGCATACACATCTTTTCCAACACAGGGGAAGGCTTGTTTAAATATAGCGAAAGCATGCATTCTATAACACACTGTTGATGATTATAAGTGTTATACTCCTTTTGTCAACATAAATAGTTGAAAACCTCCAAATATAATAAAGGTTGCTTATTGAAACAACACTCTTGCTTGTGTATTTATTGTTTATATTCCATCCGGGAGAATATAAAAAAAATAAAAAAAATACGAGTATAATCAGTTTACTCCTATCACTGCAGCTTATAAATAACCAATGACATCAATTTGTTTGTTTATTTGGCTTAGCGTCCCATTGGGAGTACTTCAGTCATTTGGAGACTATGTCTACTTGAGACAGACACAGTGCTGCCACACTGCAGTTTCACGCCGTAGACATATGAAATGATACATCATTTTGTCACATTAACAAGACAGCTGGAAAAGCAATCCTGGAAGTACCCTTCAATGATTCGGGCCAATCGATGAAGTCATTCCCGTTTAATATTTTACAACATCCACATCGATTTATCTAAATAGCAGTATAAAACATGTGTAAATATCACTTTTGATTATATACGGCAGTTAGCTTGATAACAACACTTCCAAAATACATGTACATCCTAAATCATATTTTACAATAAAGCGTAAGGATATCGATCAAGTCCATTATCTGCATTTGAAATTAAAAGGCGGTAATCCAAATGAAGAAGCTGTTACGTGGTGCATAACTGTGATTACTATACGTACCAAGGGAAGTAATTGCTGCGGGAGTTCGATATCGACAATATAAAATTATATGAACCGAATAACGTCATATTGAATTATAAAATTAGGTATCCATTGTGTGTATAAATGTCCAGCTAATCGTGAGTCTCGAAAGAAAAAAAACTTCTTTTTATTAGTTCTTTATTTTTGAATGTGATTTTTGTAGAGACATGAAAAGTTCCTCAAATAAGACGAGCCACTATGAAAATCGCTCCTTTGGCTTTTCAGGTCTACTTTATTATAATTGACATATAAAGTGTTGATATATAGCAATACTTTACAATATCTCTGTTGAAAGGATGTATAAATACTTCAATCAAGTAAAGTGAATATTATCTCAAATATTTTAAATATCAAATAACCATAATTTAGCACTATGTGAACGATCATTTTTTGTGGTAAATATGTGGCAACCCCTGTTTTACAGATAAAAACTATCATATATAAACAGAAATAATTTTTTGACTTTTTGTAAAATCTATCTTACGAGTATGACGGCGGCATTTACATATATATTTATATTTTCCGGAGTAGTAATGGGAACATACATTTTTTATTTAATGGTGACTTTAATTGTGATTTTTTTTAATTTGATAAGCCATATTGTGGTCTTACAGGGCACCCTACCCCTTCACTTATAACATGCACTCATACTTTTGTTGAAAAAGATCTTATTGTTCACTACACAGAAATCAAATTCGACCACCAAAGACAAAACCACAGCCGTTTTACATCTTGACAAAAGTGACATTGAATGGTGACCTTGTAAATGCTCTCGTGTTTGACGCGTAGTATGACGCCTTGGTTATTGTTATAGTAGAATGTGATCTTGCATGGTTATGTTCTTTAACCTTTGCTGGAACTTAGCCATGCAAGGTTATTCCCCTTCGTTTTATCACGAGGTTTTCGCTTTTAATGGCGCCGTTGATGTGTTGTTGCACCAACAATTCTAGATGCATTTTATGCTGGTTATATATCATACCAGCTTGCAAATCGCTTCTGCTCCATGCAAGAGTATTGTCGCTTATGCATATGGCCATATACTGAATGAGATGCATTTAATTTAGTTATTTACTGGGTCCTGTTCCAGGAAAAATGTGCACGAATGTGACAAATTAAGTAGCCTCACCTATTAAGCGTAGTTGATATTTATGTAAAAAAAGGGTAACTAACTAGTTATCTACTATAATATGTTGTGGTTAGAATTAAAAGCCGGAAAATGTTTTTGGGAATCCATGTGTTGAATAAATGTAATTTTCATGATGTATTACAGTTAATTGAATTTAATTTACGTTTAAGTCTTACATTAGTTTGGGTTATGTGGATGTTGATAATTGTATATTCTGTTAGTTTTTATTTAGTTTTATGCCTTTGCAGGCTTTTATCTGAATCGAAGTATTAATAATCAAAGAAACGGATGTTTGGTAATAATTCTGTTGCCACAGTACATGAACAGCTGTTTTTCAATCTGACTACACAAGACGAAGTCAAGGCCTACACAAGCAACCCACTATTATTATGTACGAGAAACACTGTTCTTTTAACGCAAGCCTTTAGACCAAATTATTTAAAACAGATTAATCAAGATAAAGTCACTACAAATTCAACACCAGAATGACACACTCACAACACATATATTGAACTTGGTAACGGCGATTGACACAACAAGTTCTACACTTTATTATAAACATGATTTAAAACAGAAACAATAAACACTTTACGACTTTGTGCATCAATTTGTGTCTATATGTATAAGTAAAATTAAATGTTAAAAACATACTTTGAAGATACGATAACCGTTATTTAAAATGGACATACCTTCGTAGCAAATTGTCAATGCTGCGTCCTTGATATAAGCTTGTGTTTTGTCATACACGTCAGTAAATATTACTTGCACCATGTCCGTAGCTGTATTCGGCGGAAAACTGAACATCTCCTCCTGTACTTCATATGGGTTTATGATGTCCTTAGTCTTGAATTAAAAATGAAAAAAAAAGTGAGAATGTAACATTCAGAAAAATACAACAGCAATACCATACTGGCCTTGGATCGTTTACCTGAGTAGCATCTACCTAAATAAGGCACTCTGCGATCATTTTGATATGTTTATTTGAAGAAAAAAAGAAAGAAAAGAAAACACACAGGCATACAATTTGGAATCCTCAGTATCTAACAGATCAACATTGTTTTCACAACTATATTAGAGGACCAAGAGGTCATCATTTCTGCGAAATGAAATCCTAATTATTGCATTTGAAAAAATATTATCTTATAATTCTATAAGGTAACTAGTCCACTTCCTGACGGCCTTACTTTTAGAAGACCAGTAAGCCACATATTGTTTGAAAGGTCAAACCTCTGGCTACGCACCTCGGCCATACACTTATCAAGAAAAAACAACAACAATAATTTATAAATAATAAGCAGTAACAAACACTATGAGTTACTGCAGCTGAAAATACACTGAAAGTCTGAAAACCTAACTTTTAATTTTAGATACTAAAGGCTAAGGAAATAACAAGTATCTGATTACCTGAATATGACCTTGACATTTGCCATACTTACATAATTAAAAATTATACTGCACTGTCAGTGACATTTCATGTAAAACGGTCAAGATGGAAATGATGCAGTTTGTACAAATTTTATTTCTCTTAAAGTGAGTTTAAAAACGCTATATAACATTAATTAGATTCATCTGATGTCAGATGTCTCAAAATCAAAAGATGACTCATATCCTATAACAGTGTGGCCATATCACGTGGTATATGACGTTATTTTAAGCTATATTTGCTTCCATTCGAAAAGGAAAACTGCTGAAAGTAATTTATTTCTTCGCCAATTTTAATGGTGTATAGTGCATGCGAAGCGGAAAAGTGTGCATTACACAAAAACCCTAATGATGCTTTTGTCGATGATGAACGGTGTTTCCTAGCATTTGGTAAACATTATTAGCGATGTGCTTTACGTGTTAGCAAACACAATTTCAGGAACTCAGAAGGTTTTCCCGAATGTTAAGAAAATATGTACATCTGACAAAAGAATCATCGTGACATATGTGTAGGGCACAATTTTCCACTTCGCATGTGCTATATACCATTAAAATAAATTGATAATGAAATAAAATGTGTAATTAACCACATAAACGGATGCATGTACCAAGCCTCTGTGATACAGTCTGTAGAGCAATGTCTGGCATACAAGCCGTGATTAAATCATGTATAAAACATACCTTTTGTTATATTTTGCTTATATTACCTCTTTTTTTTCTATTTAGGTGGCTGGCATGTTTACACCTCCAAAATCTAACAAAATGTAAAGTTTTTTAGTATAATTCTGAGTCACATACGATTTAAACCTGTAATGGAGAAGGTATTCGCCAGCGGTATTGTGGCTTTAACTGTGATTGATTGAGTGTTAGGATGGTTTGTGGATTTAAACGATTTAAATTGGCATCAATCGGCACTGTCGTGAATGATGTTTTATTACAGTTTGCATTTAGAAATTACTGATTCTGATTTAGAACTCAATGCTTTCTAGTAAAAGATTGAGGAAAAGCAGCATAAATGTAGATTTCAGGAAATATTAAGAAATGGTCAGGAAAACGAATTACCACGCAAACATCCTAACTCTGCTTTCTTGGTTACTCTCATAATATATATTGCGTAATATTAATCTTACTTGAAAGAGTGCGTACAGTGCATTTGTCCTAGCAACACGAAAATGCAGAGTATAGATCTTGTAAATATAAGATACTCAAGTCGTAATTACGAGACATTTATCTCGTTATAACGAGATCTTTTTTCGTAATAAGGAGATCTTTTTAATTCATAACGAGATATGTTCTCATATTTATGAAGATTTGTGACGTAATAGCGGCATCCTTTTGCGAAACAACGACATAATTATCTCGTTATTAAACTGTTTATAGAAAAGAGATACTTATCTAGATATTTTTCTTATTTTATTTAATTTGGCACTTTTGGACTTTCGTTTTATAAAAAACTAGAGCTATCACTGAAGGTGATTGATACCCCCACTATCTTGCTATTTGCTAGTCAATAACATATTAATGTTATTTACCAGCTGACATACCCATCAAAGTCTGTGGCAAAAATATGGTCCTGGAATGCAGGACAAAATGCAGCCTGTAACATTTGTCATATAAGTTTGATAATTTTAGAAGTAGTCTGGATTTTAAGTACAACAAAACACAAAGTCAATAAGTTAACAACAGTTTATAAATATTCAATGAAATAAAATCATGAGGGTCTTTTAATTATTTTAAGAACATAATGGGGGATAAAATGAGCGAAGTTACAGCCCATACAAGCATATTGGCATTGATTTACCATAGTTGACCTCTAAGTATGACCTTGACCTTTGAGCTTGCAATCTGGTTTTTTAATGTGACACTCGGACATAATATTGTAAACATCTGTAATAAACTATTTGGAAATCCAGCGATCTTATGTCAAGTTACAGTCCGAACATGCAAATTAAAAATGCTTTTCTATAGTTGATCTCTAAGTATGACCTTGACATTTGAGCTAGCAATCTGGTTCTTTCGCGCAACACTCCGTCTCAACTAGGTAAACATTTGTGTCGAAACTATTGGAAATCCTTTGTAAAGTTGCAGCCCAGACAAGCATATTAGCATTGATTTCTATTGTTGACCTCTAAGTATGACCTTGACCTTTGAGCTAGCAAACTGGTTCCTTCGCACGACACCTCGTCTTAATATAGTTAACATTTATGCCAAACCATTTGGAAATCCAGCGATCCTTTGTCAAGTTAAAGCCCGAACAAGTATATTAGCATTGATTTCTATTGTTGACCTCTGAGTATGACTTTGACCTTCAAGCTAGCAACATGGTTCTTTCACGCGACACTCCGTCTTAATATACTAAACATTTGTGCCAAACCATTTGGAAATCCAGTGAGGCATTGTTAAGTCACGGCTCGGAGAAAAGAAATCGGGACAGATGGACCGACGGCAAAGTGACCCCTTTAAAGTCCCTTCGCCGCCCGGGGGGGGGGGGGGGAAGAGTTGGAATGGGGTTATAATGAGATTTATATTTTCTTAAAATACAACTGTTACATTATTTAAAAAGTTAAAAGTAGTGATACTTACATAGTTATCATTATTCAAAACGATTTTGTATCCTCCTAGAAAGTGTGTTGTAAATGAAAGTGTTAGGACTTCTACGGGATCAAGGAAAGCATATGTGATTGACGAATCGTATTCCTCAATCTTGTAGACAGTACTGTTACCAAATTCCGAAATAAGAGCTTCAAGAGGGTCTTGTGTATTTGGAGCACTAGTTACTAAAACCCTTATTGTTGTCACATTTTCCCTCGTCACAGTTATTGGGTCTACACATTCTATAAGATAATAAAACAAATATTAAATATCAGTGTGTTGTCCAATCTGATTCTTTGAGACAAAATAGGTGTGGAAATATTAAAAAAATAACCAGTAGTTTTACAAGTAAGGATAGATTACATTGAACACTGAGTAAGAGAACATTTGCACTTAGCAACAGCCCTGTTATAAACAGTAAACTTTCACATAAAATACATTTTGTAGATACGCTTGAACTTTATTTTATATCTTAAAATTCCATTTCAAAATTGCTAAATCATTCGGAAACACTCCTTGTTTTTGAAAAATGGATTCATAATAAATTTATTTGACTTTTGTAGACCAACATAACATACAAATTTGTTTTCTGAAATGCAATTTTGTATTTCAACATTTCAATATTTTAACAAGTATTTAATACTGAGATTGACAAACCATTTATTGACTGAAATCTATTGATAACCTCCCCCTGATAATTTTGTTTACATGCCTTATCTCCTATGAAAACATAAAATTGTTATCATCTCCATTTTTTCTAAGGTGAGATTTGGATTTCTTAATGAATTTTGAAACTGAATTATATAAAATGGCTTTCTACTGTGAGTTTTCCTAAAGAAGTAAACAAATTTAAAGGAACTGTATATTTCCAAAAGGTTTCAATGGAAAATTAAATATGGATATCTCCACCAAAAATAACAAAACTTTTTATATTTACATTTATTTACATAAACATTTATTGTTACAAAGGGTCATAGAAATATTACCATCCAGCAACCAGAAAAGAAATATGTCCATAAGGATGGGTGTACCTTAAAACACTGCTATATACTTGTCAGAGGACACCTTGACCAGCAAATAAGCTGCTAGCAGGTGGATCGGATTTTGTTATGGTAATGGTAGGCCGTTTCTGTAAGAACTCACAAGTGGTAAGGTCTGATAAGAAGCTGGACCAGCAAAATTGATGAGCATCGAAATGATTTACACATTAACTTTTACATTTTTCTCTGTAGGTAACGGGTGCACATATGTTTCTTTTTCGAATGAGCGTTAAAAATAACGTCACACAGGGTGTTATTTTAGTTTTGAAGTGTATATAATGACGTCACACAGAGTGTAATTTTAGTTTTGAAGTGTATATAATGACGTCACACAGTGTGTAATTTTAGTTTTGAAGTGTATATAATGACGTCACACAGAGTAGTTTTAATTTTGAAGTGTATATTTGTAAAACGTGATAGACATATATCAGGATTAAAGATATAAATGGTGTGTAATTCGATTGTTATGTCTAAAGGAAGGATAAATAATCCGTAAAAATTGGAAAAGCAATGGAAACGATACTGTTAAAAGAAGCGCAAAAAGAGAGAAACCCGTACGGGTGGTAGTGGCGTAATATGCTAAACTGGACATATATAATGCTTTAAGGTGATGCTAGCGAGCTTGAGTAAGATTGCAGGACAGTGGGGAAGAGATAATTTTTATGAAGGCCTCCCTAGGAAGAAAGATATAGTTAATTCCCTTTTATGAATTTATACTCGCTTAGATTTTGTAGAGAAGGAATATGATAGTACATGTATAATTATACTTTAGGGAGAAGAGTGTGGCATATTTTGATAAGGAAATGAACATTATTTTGGAAGCGCTGGTTAAGGAGATGGACGAGAAAGTAACAACAGACAAAAGATGAGGTTTACGGTGCAGACATAGTCTTAACACTTGATGCAGACAGAGTAACAGAATTATGGAAGGAACACGACACTCTCTGTGGGTGGGGAACTAGCCTATTTTAAAAAAACATGAGAAACAACGTATCTTCATATGGGTACCGGGGGCCAACCCATAGGGTTGCAAGGTTTTACAGACTATCAGCAAAAGAGCCTATAACTAGATATCAATTGATGCTAGCATCAGCACTTAAGTCTTTAAGGCTTTTGCAGGACAATGATTATAATTTAAGGATGGATGGATTATCTAAACATGTTTATAAACGGAGCAATGCTTCCTTAAGTTAGAAATCAATAAATAAATGATGTTTGAAGAAGTTTCATTTTTCTGTTTTTCACTTTGCTTAATACCTTCATAATTATGAATTATTTTTATGTAATTAAGGATTATTTAATAACTAGGTGCATAATTACATACCTTAACTGATGTCATGTATTTTGCATGAAATTTTGAAGTTTGTATAACTAAGTATTCGTGACAATTAAATGCTCAAATTTAGATGTATTAAGACAATGTGGCAACGTACACGTTTTGAAAGACTCTTCTAATCTGTTTAAAATATTTCATCCTAATCAAGTACATGATAATGTAAGTCTTAATCTAGCTGATCATGTCAATGGGTGCTAGCATCAACACTGAAGTTTTTTAAGCATTTGAAAGATCATGATTATAATCTAATGATATATGGATTACCTTAAACAAGTATTTAAAAGAAACGATGTTTCTTTAAATTCAATTATTATAAAGAAGTTTCATTTTTCTGTTTTCACTTTAAAATTGTTATTCTGCTTGATATCTTGACAATTGTAAATTATTTGTATGTGAGTAATAAAAGAGTATTTAATAACTACACGTACATGCATAATTACATTTCTTGACTGATATCATTTAATTGGAACTGGAATTTTGGATTTTGTATTACTAAGTATTCGTGACAATTGCACAAGTATTCAAATTTAGCTGTATAAAGACAATAGGACAATGTACACGTTTTAATAGACTCTTCTTTTCTTCTTAAAATATTACAAAATACATAATGATTAACCCGTACATGACATTGTCATCTTTTATTTATGGTCTGATGAGCAATTTCAGTAACAAACCTCGAGAGTTCAAACCTCTTGATAAGTAGAATTACCTTGAGGTGTGGAAGTTGTGGTTGAAATTGTTGTTGTTGCTGTTGTTGTTGTAGGTAGCGTCGGCGTCACTGGTGTTGGTGTGGTGCCACTTTCATCTATGAAGTATATGTATATATCTAAACTACCTATAATTCCTGAGGCGGCACACTTATATAACATTTAAGTGTGAAGAAGACTGAAGAAAAAGTGAATATATAGAAACAGGGAACTTTTGTTTTCATACATGTATAGATAATACATGTTTATCATACTGATCTAGATATTATTTGTTCATCATATTGATGAAGATCATGTTTGTCTATCATATTGACGAAGATGATTATTGTTCATCAAGTAGATGATACTTGTTTAAAATATAGATAGAGATAAAAAAAAATTGTTTATCATGTTAATATTATCTTATTTCATCGTTTACTTATCACATTTTCTCGAAATCATTGAATAAGATGAAATTCTACTTTATATACAGTGTAGTGTAAATAATGCTTTGAATACATTACTGGTAGCATCAACGTAGCTGTGTGAGGGCCCCTAAGGCCAGTGGTAAAAAACATGACTGTGGTTCTGACAGGCAGCGGGTTCGAACCCCGTAAGAGGCAAAAATAGTTCATGGCCAGCCAAGGCGCAAAGTACTGGTCCAACTCAGGAAATGTTGAAAGGATTAATATAAGTTGAGAGAAATTATTCCCTAATGGAGGGAAAATAAATGTTTGATCTAACCAGATGAGATTTTTACATCTATTTTACAAACCAACCTTAAAGATGGTACTTATAAATTATATCATATACCAAAGCAGACTCGGAGATCAAGCGTAAAACTTCCTGATCCAGAATGCGTCTGCGTAACGGTGATTACAACCTTTGCTACATCAGTTGCATCATAAAAGTATATAGCATCACTGGCGGTTGTACTCTGCAATTATAATGTCAAACAAATATTTAGAACTGGCAACAGAAACAGTCATAGAAATGATAAAAATATTATATGGGCTTATATTTTGGAGTTAATCGTTGCTGCAAAAGCATTCATATCATATAACACGACATCCAGCAAATTACAAGTGGACGAAGACAAAGGCACTAGGATAAGGCAATAGATATACCTAATGCAAGCTGGACGGTTACCTTGAAGTTCTTCCATGACCAGAGAGAGACTTGAACGCACAGCAGTGAGGGGCTGGTTGTTAGTAACGTTTATTTACCTATGGCCACAGTGTGAAACAGTGGGAATCTAAACCGAGGGGTGAGAGTGAAGTGCATATAAATATATAAGCACTTAGCCTAGTTTCGCTCTCACCCCTCGAAATGTATGTTGTTTGTTTGGTTGGTTCTCAGTCTTTTGGACATTGTCATCATAGATCAGTAATGGTACTGTCTCATCAAGGTGCAGACAAGTTGTATGATACCACAACCAGTCTTACTATCCTGTCATAATAGACATGACCGTCCCCGGTGGCCGAGTGGTTAGAGCGTACGCCTCGGGAGCGGGAGGTCGTGGGTTCGATCCCCGGCCGCGACGTACCAAAGTCGTGAAAAATGGTACTGTTATAGCTCCCTTGCTTGGCGCTCAGCATATAAGGGTAGTTGCAGGACTGATTGGCCCGGTGTCAGGATAATGTGACTGGGTGTGTTATCATGTCACATGTCTACGGTGTGATACTGCAGTGTGGCAGCACTATATCTATCTCAAGTAGACATCGTCTCCAAATGACTGAAATACTGTCGGTGGTACGTTAAACCCAACAAACAAACAAACAAACATGACATAGACATGTTTAATGGAGTTCGGAGTGGAAATCGGACTTAGGATGAGGGCTGTTCAAAAATAAATACATTGTTACCTTGAATATTGCATGTCTTACATTTAATTGTAAGGTTTTACCCTTGACAGGGTACTATTACATCGTAATTGATATTGTTACAAGCAAGTTGTTTTTATTTCTCTCTCTCTCTCTCTCTCTCTCATTTATGATTTAAATATACTTTCACGTCTGATTTTATTAAACTTATCAAATTATTTTTCTTCACTATCTGCAGTTTTCATTGCTTTCCCTCCCTCTCTTCAAGTGTGTGATTATTAAAATATGCTTTTAAGAATTACTTTCAAACCAATTTCGATTTCTACCATCTTTCATTGTTACCCCTTCCTTACACCTCTCTCTCCCACCCCATTCTCTCATTCTCTCTCTCCCATTCTCTCTATTGCTTGTCTGGTCGTGTTAAACACCCCACTAATAGTTATTTTACAGTCATTTGCAGACTCTTGTTTCTTTGAGACAAATATAGTGCTGCCACATTGCGATATCAAGCCGTAGACAAGGGTCGTGAAATCAAACCCAGTCACATTATCCTGACACCGGGTCGACCAGTCCTGGAACTACCCTTATATACTTAGCGCCAAGCAAAGAATTTATCGCAGTACTAATTTAACGACTTTAGTATGCCGCAGCAGGGGGATAAAACTCACACACTCGCACACACAAGCGCTTTGGAGGTACACGCATTGAATAAGATTCCGATGACTGCGATTATATTTCAGAAATATAACGTTTGCAATGAGAAACCTTTTTTTTTACCAAAGTATCTGCTTTTCTCATAGTGATACTGAAAACTACCATTATGAGAAGAGCAGATACTTTGGTATCACATAGTCTATCACTTTCATGTTTCCAATACACTGGTCATTACAACGTAAAACCATGTATGTTTCCAATACACTGGTCATTACAACCTAAAACCATGTATGTTTTCAATACACTGGTCATTACAACGTAAAACCATGTATGTTTCCAATACACTGGTCATTACAACATAAAACCATTATATTAAATCCAATTCTTCCAATAAATTACGTCTGGCAATTGTAAATGCGGTTTAAGAAGTTTCAGGGGGGGGGGGGTGAGTGAGGGAGAAACCGGAGAAAACCCACATGTCTGGACGGGCGAACACTGTTCCTTCTCACGTATACGTGACCAGGAATCGAACCAAGGACGCATTGGTGAGAAGCGAAAGGACAAAGAGAAGAAAGAGAAGGGATAAAGAGAGAAAACAGGAACACACACACACACACACACACACACACACACACACACACAAACAAGATATGACACAGGATGTGACGAATGCCCCCGATATGCATATTCATGGTTTTGTGAAAAAAATCCTGACATTTCTTTTGACTTTTCCTTGACATTTTTAACAGTAAAATCACTGCAGCATTATGCATGTACCAAATACACGAAAGCTAAGAATCATATGCATAATTGAACGATAAGTCCCCTACCGGTCATGCATATTTTGATTATTTCCATTATCATAGCAACTAGTATTTTCATCCAAAAAATATCAAAGTGAGGTGCATAATCTCCATACTGCCATCATATACCAAGTTTCACCGAGCTAGTTTATAATATGGTTTTAAAGCTACCACAGCATCCCAATTTCTGGACAGCCGGACGGAGGGCAAACCAATGCTGCACAATCAGGGCTTATGACACTTGACCTCTTTGTGTAACCATTACCTTGCAGCTTTGGACCCGGGTATCGTATACAACACATTGTATCATTACGGTACACATTTATGAAAAAAAAATAATCTGCTGAGGTGTGACAAAGATATGGAGCAGACACAAAAAACAAACCCTTTGAATTCTAAGTGTGACCTTGACCTTGGAACTACAGACCTGGGATTGCATGACATATTTCTTCATGATGGTGAACATTTTTGCATGTAATTCAAAAGGTCATCAAAGAATGTGAGAGTTATCGAGAAGACACAAAAATAGACCCTATTTTTGACCTTTGAACTATAATTGTGACCTTGAGCTACAGACCTGGAGAATGGGCGTAACACATTGTCTTATGGTGATGAACATTTCTGCCAATTAATTTCAAAATTGATCAAGGAATGTCAGAGATATGGAGCGGATTAAAAAAATAGACCCCATTTTTGACCTTTGAATTCTGAGTGTGATCCTGACCTTGGAGCTACAGACCTTGGGATTGTGACACATCGTCTCATGATTGTTAACATTTCTGGCATGTTATTTCAAATTCCATTACAGTATGTCAGAATTATGGAGCAGGAAATAAAAACAGACCCCGTTTTTGACCTTTGAACTCTTGACTTTGGAGATACAGGCCTGGGATTGCACGTGACAAATTGTCTCATGATGGTGAACATTTCTGCCTAGTAATTTCAAAATTCGTCAAGGAAAGTCAGAGTTATGCAGCGGAAACCAAGAAAATTACCCCATTTTTGACCTTTGAACACTTAGTGTGACCTTGACCCTGGAGCTATAGACCTGGGGGATTGCACGTGACATATCGTCTTATGATGGTGAACATGTCTGCCAAGTTATTTTAAAATCCATCAAGAAATGTCAGAGTTATGAAGCGGAAACGATATCCGGACGGACGTACGGACAGACGGTGCGATTACTATATGCCCATCTTCGGGGGCATAAAAAACTACTTGCTTGTAGCAATAAAAATCGTGATGCAGTTTATCATATTAAAGGTAAAACTTTACAATTATTTGTAAGCTATGCAAAAATCAATTTAATATAATTTTGGAACAGCCCTCGTTTTAAGTCCAATGTCCGCTTCCAAACTCCGCACCCCTACCTCCGTTGAAGATGTCTAATACCAATAAATGCTGGAATTATTCCCTCCTTATTTGCTAATCATCTAGAGAGATGATATATTTAACTAAACTTACCTTTTCAGTAAATACATCTGTTTCATTGTAAAGGTTGACGGTGTAGTTTTCAATCCCGGCCATTTTTGTTAAATTGACCATGCCAACTTGAACCGTAACAGCATTTGTATTGAATGGTATCGTGATTGTAACAGTCCTGTCAGTCGGAGACATCTTGAAAGGCGTCGAGGAATCTGTTCTGTAAAAAGAACATGTAACATATTTTTGATAATGTACTTAAAAATTAACGTTGCGAAAGAATCGAAAGTAGGACTCTTTTATCGGAAATAGATAATGCGCTTCAAAAACTGAGAGAAAAAAAAATGAAACTGCCGTCCAGACAAACACATAGTGATCAGGAACTAACCGATTGGACTCTGAATGATGTTTTGTTATCACAAAGAGAGATATTACGATTTTCGAAAAACAAAAAATAAGCTATTCCTTTCAATCCTATTATTATAGTCCTTGAACTATATTTGTAATAATATGATATTAGTTTGTATCACAGCATTTTTTCGAAAACCGACTAACGAACTACTAGAGAAAAAAATGAAAGAGCTAAACTGTTCTTTTTCAAATAAAAAGCTAGATATGAAAAATACTTTCTGAATACTTACTTCAAATGATTGGCATTATAATCACTGGAATTTGGATCGAAATATATTTCATCAATTGACAATACAGCAGCTTTTTCCAATGCTTCTTTATCGGTACACTGTCGATTCTGAGTTGTAGTGGATGACGGTGTCGCAGTAGATGATGGTGTTGTAGTGGTTGACGGTGTTGTAGTGGTTGATGGTGTTGTAGTGGTTGACGGTGTTGTAGTGGTTGATGGTGTTGTAGTGGTTGATGGTGTTGTAGTGGTTGATGGTGTTGTAGTGGTTGACGGTGTTGTACTGGTTGATGGTGTTGTTGTGGTTGACGGTGTTGTAGTGGTTGAAGGTGTTGTAGTGGTTGATGGTGTTGTAGTGGTTGACGGTGTTGTAGTGGCTGACGGTGTTGTAGTGGTTGACGGTGTTGTAGTGGTTGACGGTGTTGTAGTGGTTGATGGTGTTGTAGTGGATGACGGTGTTGTAGTAGATGACGGTGTTGTAGTGGTTGATGGTGTTGTAGTGGTTGACGGTGTTGTAGTGGATGATGGTGTTGTAGTGGTTGACGGTGTTGTAGTGGTTGACGGTGTTGTAGTGGATGATGGTGTTGTAGTTGTTGACGGTGTTGTAGTGGTTGACGGTGTTGTAGTGGTTGACGGTGTTGTAGTGGTTGACGGTGTTGTAGTGGATGACGGTGTTGTAGTAGATGACGGTGTTGTAGTGGTTGACGGTGTTGTAGTAGATGACGGTGTTGTAGTAGATGACGGTGTTGTAGTGGTTGACGGTGTTGTAGTAGATGACGGTGTTGTAGTGGTCGATGGTGTTGTAGTGGTTGACGGTGTTGTAGTGGTTGACGGTGTTGTAGTGGTTGACGGTGTTGTAGTGGTCGATGGTGTTGTAGTGGTTGACGGTGTTGTAGTAGTTGATGGTGTTGTAGTGGTTGACGGTGTTGTAGTGGTTGATGGTGTTGTAGTAGTTGATGTTGTCGTAAAAGTTGATGTTGTTGTAGTTGTTGATGGTGTTGAAGTGGTTGTTGTACTTGGTATTGTTGGAGGTTCTGTTCGGAAAAAAAATCAGATATTATCAGTAAGAACATATCATAGGAAATCAAATAGTTGAGACAGCGAATGTTTAAAAATAAGACATGTTATCATACATTTGAATAAAAATTCTTTCTTTCTTACAGTTTGAAATTATCAAAATTACACAAAATGGATTTGTGCGGATTAAGAGCACGAAGTCATACAACACATATATAAATTTTTCCTAGAAGCATATTAAAACTTACTTCCCAATGATGTGTGTGTGTGTGTGTGTGTGTGAGTGTTTAGAAAGTATTTAAAGATAAAAAATTTCACTTCATGAAAGAAATACAAGCCCTTAAATATTTTGTCATTTATATCTATGCGTCAATTACGATATCATTTTTATTTTTATCAAAAATAAGTTATTAAAAATGACCATAGTTTGGCCACATTTCAATTATGATATTTAGCATAGTTTAATATTTTGAGTCGCCACCTGAAAGCGTTATTGATAAAGAAATTTTCGAGCATCCCGCTGTCGTTATTAGTCACGTGGTTATTAAGAATGACCAGAAAGTATTCTAAATCAAAGCGCTGAGCACGCTGAAAGACTGCATGCGATCAAAAATATGAGGGATGAATTATAAAACCTGTACTTTATACATATTGAAACTGTTTATAGATAAATGATTAACCACCTATAACAGTTCGTGTTTAAAAAAAAGTCTTCATAAATGTTAGAGAGTAAATTCAAGGGCCATAACTCCTTGTCAGCTGGGCCGACTTCAGCCAAGATAGAACAAATGAGTATGCTTGAGTTTAAACATAGATATTTTTTTTAATTTTCCGATTTTTAAGGGCCATAACTCTACACCTATTATTTAAATATCAGTCATAATTAAACTTGTAATTTCATGTTTCTAGTAAAACTGATAAAAATGGATTGAAATTTGAATTGACCATACAATATTAAAATATTTGAATACAATAAAATGAAAGTGCAGATACACATGCATCTACATCTAAATATAAACATCCAATGAACATTTTAGGAATGTCGCTCTAGACATTGGTAGCGGACTTCAACTCCAGTGTCAAAATTGGCATCATATGAATATCAAAAACATTGCATTTACATAAAACTAACACGTCCTTTTGAAGGAAGCTGTACTTAAAGATCTTCTTTTTTCAGCATTCACGTGCGCACTGGAAAGCGATGGAGGGATAACGATAACACCATAGCATGATTGCGCAAACGCGAAGATGCAATTATGATAATACGATAGGACAATAATGAGAACGCCATAATGATACCGGTACAGTACAACAGTATGATATTAGATCGTGAAAACGCGACAGCACTATGTTGAAACACGATACTACGTTGCATTATCAATATCGCACTATCGTATTGTCGCATTTCATGAATAATATACTTATGTACACAGTGACCTTGACCTTTGACCTAGTGACCTCAAAATCATTAGGGTTCATCTGCTGATCATGGCCAATGTCTCTACCAGGTTTCACGAACCCAGGCCCCTCAAAATCAATAGGGTTCATCTGCTGGTCATGGCTAATGTCCCTTTCAGATTTCACAAACCCAGGCCCTGCGGTTCTCCAGATAATGGTCGGAAAATTTCGGTCGTACGTACGGACGGATGTACAGACAGCAGCAATGCTATATTCTGCCCATTTTTCAAGTGGGGCATAAAAAAAGCTACCGCCCGACCCACATTTCAGTATAGTTCATCTGTATATAACGCCCTTCGGTTTGTCAATAATATTACAATTTGTTATGTCAAATGAATTCTGGGACAAATTCCAAATGCAGCATGTGGCCCTAAGTACATTTAAAAGATTTATGTAAGTGCACCCACTCAAGTCCTGGTCTGGCTGTACATTTCTCTTACCTGATCATTTTGCTCTTACTGTTTTTAAATGTGTTGCCATTGGATTAAAAAAGAAAAAGATATTTGTTCTCAATCCTTTTTACCTTAGAGCCCAAATAATTAAGAATATGAGCTAGGTGGATGTTATTTTCTATGGCCTTTTAAAAATCCATGAAGTATTAATAAGTCATTAGAACAAGTGGTCATTATGAATTCATTCTCATGACCACTCTTACTTAAACCATTTGAGGGGTCATGGGTTCAAATCCATGTCTGGATTTAAAGTTTTTCTTAAATTGTTATATTACATTCACATCATTCAATAAAATGCCTCTTGTCTAAACCACTCTATCATTGTTATAATTATTCTGAATTAATTCAATGTGTGATCCAGTTAGGCTTTATGCATATAGATCAACCGAAACCCTGCATAAATATAGTTCTAGTATAAAGCTTAAATAGTAACAGAAATCCGGAAGGTACGAGGACGAGCGACAGAAAGAAAGACGAACAAATAAAAAATGTAGATGTAGACACTACTAAATAATAAATACAAAATAAAAGGTAACACCATTGTTTTGAATCTAAAAGACTAGATCTAGCTGACTGTTATGGCGATAAAAAATAAAACAAATTAAAGAGCAAACCTTTAAATCACAATAATAGGGAAACTCGATTATCAAATCGATCGGTCTGATAGATACTGATTTTCAAATTACTGAATCTTTCTTACTAATTGATAGATTCTCTTCAAACTTGACTGGAAACTATGTTCTCGCATTCCATTGTCATTCGCTATCAACGTAGATGGTGGGGTGGTAGTTATTATAATGATGAAATACAAGAAAAACCGAAATGTATACAAGAAAAACCGAAATGCACTTCTTACTTTATAGCTATACATCTTTAACTAAAAGCTTTCATCAAAGATGAATAAAGCTTCGAGATTTCATCACACGTTTGATTGAAATTATATCATATGTTGTTTTTTCTTTTAGTTTTGGTAAAATTTATGCTTTTGTGGCTTTTATTTTGGCGGTATGAATATGATTTCGGTAATTACATTCGGTATACCAAAAGAAGACCTAGTTTGACAGATGCCGCTTACGTTACATGTTTTAAATAAAATACTGTAGCGAATATACTGAATAGATAATTACATTTTGTCTAGTGCTGAACGAAATTTTGAAAATATTGGAGTTTCCTCTCTTAACCGACAGGTTTCAATATGAACTATTGTTAACCTCAGAACTTCTGCGTAGTAATGCCACGAAATGTTAAAATTGACGTGTCACCTGTCGTCAATCGACCTGAAAGTGTGGTACTAGACTGTTTGCGCATGCGCATGCAGTCTAAAAATGATTATCGGGTTAAGTAAAGTATTCCCTCTAATGCTACCCCAGTTTTAATCAGATTCTCATTTGTTTGGATTGTTAACATTTTCTTTACCGTTCTTATATTAAACGTTTTCTTAGATTTGCTTATATCTATTAGAGTATAGGCAGTTAAATGTTACCCATCTATGTAATGAGAATTATTTTTATGATTTGTGTAATGCCATTTTATTATTCCACCTTTGTGGTGAGCCCTGATTATAAGATTTGTGTTTTATTTGCGGTTTTACATTACCTTTCTTTGTTGTGTGCCTTGATTATATGACTTGTATTATGTTAATACTTTTTTTCTTTATTTTATCTGTATTTCGTCATTTAAAATAAATGACATTTCTGTGGCATTAATATCAAAGTAGGCTCTCACATATGAACTTTATCTCGGGGCACTTTAAGAGAAGATTCAAATAATACTGACGCTGGTGAAACATTTATAACATAGAACTTTTACTGGAGCTATTTTATAACCAACAAGGGGACGGCATGCGACGGCAATAGATGGAACAAGAAATGTTTGTGAAAAATATATGCCCCCCTCATATGCCATAATATGTATATAGCTATATTACATGCAAGGAGTTTGCCTTCATAATGTTGGCTTGTCACAAAAAATTCTCAAACTTCAAAAATTTGAGTGAAAATATAATGTGCTAAAATGTGGAACTAAACGTTTACTGAAATAAAACCAGACACAATGAGATTTTGAGTTATTAGTCAGACAGTGCTTAAATCGCACAAAATATTTATAAGAATCCAACTTATTAATTTGAAAACAGGGTTTTCTACATTTATAAGCAACAACTACATGAGGTTAGGACCTTAAAAGTAAAAATAAAATAGAAGTTATCACTTGGGCAAGACATTTATATAATGAAAATATATCAACATGTGACATTGTGAACTTGACCTTTGGATGTTGACACCCAAATCAATAGAGGTCATCTACTCATTATAAGGAACAGCCACATATAGTCTGAAATAGGACTTAAATTTTATCTGGACAAGGCCAAGTCATCAAACATATATACAAATGCAACCTTGTGACCTTGACCTTTGAGGTATTGACACCAAAATTGATAGGGGTCATCTACTAATCTAGCAACAACACAGAAGTTTGAGACTTAAAGGTCAAATAGAACTTAAGTTATCACTCGGACAAGGTCTGGTATTATACATACACAACATGTGACCTTGTGACCTTGACCTTTGAGGTAATGACACCAAAATCGATAGGGGTCATCTACTAATCGTGAGCAACAACCACAAGAAGTTTGAGACTTAAAGGTCAAATAGAACTTAAGTTATCACTCGGACAAGGTCTGGTATTATACATACACAACATGTGACCTTGTGACCTTGACCTTTGAGGTAATGACACCAAAATCGATAGGGGACATCTACTAATCATGAGCAACAACCACAAGAAGTTTGAGACTTAAAGGTCAAATAGAACTTAAGTTATCACTCGGACAAGGTCTGGTATTATACATACACAACATGTGACCTTGTGACCTTGACCTTTGAGGTAATGACACCAAAATCAATAGGGGTCATCTACAAATCATGAGCAACAACAAATGAAGTTTGAGACTTAAAGGTCAAATAGAACTTAAGTTATCACTCGGACAAGGTCTGGTATTATACATACACAACATGTGACCATGTGAACTTGACCTTTGAGGTAATGACACCAAAATCAATAGGGGTCATCTACTAATCATGAGCAACAACCACAAGAAGGAGACTTAAAGGTCAAATAGAACTTAAGTTATCACTCGGATAAGGTCTGGTATTATACATACACAACATGTGACCTTATGACCTTGACCTTTGAGGTAATGACACCAAAATCAATAGGGGTCATCTACTAATCATGAGCAACAACCACATGAAGTTTGAAAATTAAAGGTCAAATAGAACTAAAGTTATCACTCGGATAAGGTCTGGTCTACCGACAGACCGACGGACATACGGACCGATCGACCGACATGAGCAAAGCAATATACCCCCTCTTCTTCGAAGGGGGGCATAACAAAATGATTCCCATATAGCCCATCTCCAAACAGACACGCATACACATCTTTTCCAACACAGGGGAAGGCTTGTTTAAATATAGCGAATGCATGCATTCTATAACACACTGTTGATGATTATAAGTGTTATACTCCTTTTGTCAACATAAATAGTTGAAAACCTCCAAATATAATAAAGGTTGCTTATTGAAACAACACTCTTGCTTGTGTATTTATTGTTTATATTCCATCCGGGAGAATATAAAAAAAAAATAAAAAAAAATACGAGTATAATCAGTTTACTCCTATCACTGCAGCTTATAAATAACCAATGACATCAATTTGTTTGTTTATTTGGCTTAGCGTCCCATTGGGAGTACTTCAGTCATTTGGAGACTATGTCTACTTGAGACAGACACAGTGCTGCCACACTGCAGTTTCACGCCGTAGACATATGAAATGATACATCATTTTGTCACATTAACAAGACAGCTGGAAAAGCAATCCTGGAACTACCCTTCAATGATTCGGGCCAATCGATGAAGTCATTCCCGTTTAATATTTTACAACATCCACATCGATTTATCTAAATAGCAGTATAAAACATGTGTAAATATCACTTTTGATTATATACGGCAGTTAGCTTGATAACAACACTTCCAAAATACATGTACATCCTAAATCATATTCTACAATAAAGCGTAAGGATATCGATCAAGTCCATTATCTGCATTTGAAATTAAAAGGCGGTAGATAACAAACGTGGCATGACGTGACGTATATGCCCAACACGATGATACCGACAGTTATATATTATACTGATAACAACAGGAGTTTTAAAAACAATCGTGGTGCATGAAGCTGTGATTACTATACGTACCAAGGGAAGTAATTGCTGCGGGAGTTCGATATCGACAATATAAAATTATATGAACCGAATAACGTCATATTGAATTATAAAATTAGGTATCCATTGTGTGTATAAATGTCCAGCTAATCGTGAGTCTCGAAAGAAAAAAAACTTCTTTTCATTAGTTCTTTATTTTTGAATGTGATTTTTGTAGAGACATGAAAAGTTCCTCAAATAAGACGAGCCACTATGAAAATCGCTCCTTTGGCTTTTCAGGTCTACTTTATTATAATTGACATATAAAGTGTTGATATATAGCAATACTTTACAATATCTCTGTTGAAAGGATGTTTAAATACTTCAATCAAGTAAAGTGAATATTATCTCAAATATTTTAAATATCAAATAACCATAATTTAGCACTATGTGAACGATCATTTTTTGTGGTAAATATGTGGCAACCCCTGTTTTACAGATAAAAACTATCATATATAAACAGAAATAATTTTTTGACTTTTTGTAAAATCTATCTTACGAGTATGACGGCGGCATTTACATATATATTTATATTTTCCGGAGTAGTAATGGGAACATACATTTTTTATTTAATGGTGACTTTAATTGTGATTTTTTTTAATTTGATAAGCCATATTGTGGTCTTACAGGGCACCCTACCCCTTCACTTATAACATGCACTCATACTTTTGTTGAAAAAGATCTTATTGTTCACTACACAGAAATCAAATTCGACCACCAAAGACAAAACCACAGCCGTTTTACATCTTGACAAAATGACATTGAATGGTGACCTTGTAAATGCTCTCGTGTTTGACGCGTAGTATGACGCCTTGGTTATTGTTATAGTAGAATGTGATCTTGCATGGTTATGTTTTTTAACCTTTACTGACACTTAGCCATGCAAGGTTATTCCCCTTCGTTTTATCACGAGGTTTTCGCTATTAATGGCGCCGTTGATGTGTTGTTGCTCCAACAATTCTAGATGCATTTTATGCTGGCTATATATCATACCAGCTTGCAAATCGCTTCTGCTCCATGCAAGAGTATTGTCGCTTATGCATATGGCCATATACTGAATGAGATGCATTTAATTTAGTTATTTACTGGGTCCTGTTCCAGGAAAAATGTGCACGAATGTGACAAATTAAGTAGCCTCACCTATTAAGCGTAGTTGATATTTATGTAAAAAAAGGGTAACTAACTGGTTATCTACTATAATATGTTGTGGTTAGAATTGTATCTGTATGAACAGAATGATTTGTGTGTGTGTGTGTGTGGGGGGGGTGTTTATACATTACATTGCACGTGAAAATAAGCAAATGCTACTGCCTAGGAAAATGCTTTTTGGGAATCCATGTGTATGAATAAGCTGTAATCTTTGCATGACTGTATTATCAGTTAATTGAATTTAATTTACTGTTGTGGTTTGATTATAAGTGTCCTTACATTAGTTTGGGTTATGTGGATGTTGATAATTGTATATTCTGTTAGTTTTTATTTAGTTTTATGCCTTTGCAGGCTTTTATCTGAATCGAAGTATTAATAATCAAAGAAACGGATGTTTGGTAATAATTCTGTTGCCACAGTACATGAACAGCTGTTTTTCAATCTGACTACACAAGACGAAGTCAAGGCCTACACAAGCAACCCACTATTATTATGTACGAGAAACACTGTTCTTTTAACGCAAATTATTTAAAACAGATTAATCAAGATAAAGTCACTACAAATTCAACACCAGAATGACACACTCACAACACATATATTGAACTTGGTAACGGCGATTGACACAACAAGTTCTACACTTTATTATAAACATGATTTAAAACAGAAACAATAAACACTTTACGACTTTGTGCATCAATTTGTGTCTATATGTATAAGTAAAATTAAATGTTAAAAACATACTTTGAAGATACGATAACCGTTATTTAAAATGGACATACCTTCGTAGCAAATTGTCAATGCTGCGTCCTTGATATAAGCTTGTGTTTTGTCATACACGTCAGGAAATATTACTTGCACCATGTCCGTAGCTGTATTCGGCGGAAAACTGAACATCTCCTCCTGTACTTCATATGGGTTTATGATGTCCTTAATCTTGAATTAAAAATGAAAAAAAAAAGTGAGAATGTAACATTCAGAAAAATACAACAGCAATACCATACTGGCCTTGGATCGTTTACCTGAGTAGCATCTACCTAAATAAGGCACTCTGCGATCATTTTGATATGTTTATTTGAAGAAAAAAAGAAAGAAAAGAAAACACACAGGCATACAATTTGGAATCCTCAGTATCTAACAGATCAACATTGTTTTCACAACTATATTAGAGGACCAAGAGGTCATCATTTCTGCGAAATGAAATCCTAATTATTGCATTTGAAAAAATATTATCTTATAATTCTATAAGGTAACTAGTCCACTTCCTGACGGCCTTACTTTTAGAAGACCAGTAAGCCACATATTGTTTGAAAGGTCAAACCTCTGGCTACGCACCTCGGCCATACACTTATCAAGAAAAAACAACAACAATAATTTATAAATAATAAGCAGTAACAAACACTATGAGTTACTGCAGCTGAAAATACACTGAAAGTCTGAAAACACCATATAACTTTTCACTTATTTTAGATACTAAAGGCTAAGGAAATAACAAGTATCTGATTACCTGAATATGACCTTGACATTTGCCATACTTACATAATTAAAAATTATACTGCACTGTCAGTGACATTTCATGTAAAACGGTCAAGATGGAAATGATGCAGTTTGTACAAATTTTATTTCTCTTAAAGTGAGTTTAAAAACGCTATATAACATTAATTAGATTCATCTGATGTCAGATGTCTCAAAATCAAAAGATGACTCATATCCTATAACAGTGTGGCCATATCACGTGGTATATGACGTTATTTTAAGCTATATTTGCTTCCATTCGAAAAGGAAAACTGCTGAAAGTAATTTATTTCTTCGCCAATTTTAATGGTGTATAGTGCATGCGAAGCGGAAAAGTGTGCATTACACAAAAACCCTAATGATGCTTTTGTCGATGATGAACGGTGTTTCCTATCATTTGGTAAACATTATTAGCGATGTGCTTTACGTGTTAGCAAACACAATTTCAGGAACTCGAAGGTTTTCCCGAATGTTAAGAAAATATGTACATCTGACAAAAGAATCATCGTGACATATGTGTAGGGCACAATTTTCCACTTCGCATGTGCTATATACCATTAAAATAAATTGATAATGAAATAAAATGTGTAATTAACCACATAAACGGATGCATGTACCAAGCCTCTGTGATACAGTCTGTAGAGCAATGTCTGGCATACAAGCCGTGATTAAATCATGTATAAAACATACCTTTTGTTATATTTTGCTTATATTACCTCTTTTTTTTCTATTTAGGTGGCTGGCATGTTTACACCTCCAAAATCTAACAAAATGTAAAGTTTTTTAGTATAATTCTGAGTCACGATTTAAACCTGTAATGGAGAAGGTATTCGCCAGCGGTATTGTGGCTTTAACTGTGATTGATTGAGTGTTAGGATGGTTTGTGGATTTAAACGATTTAAATTGGCATCAATCGGCACTGTCGTGAATGATGTTTTATTACAGTTTGCATTTAGAAATTACTGATTCTGATTTAGAACTCAATGCTTTCTAGTAAAAGATTGAGGAAAAGCAGCATAAATGTAGATTTCAGGAAATATTAAGAAATGGTCAGGAAAACGAATTACCACGCAAACATCCTAACTCTGCTTTCTTGGTTACTCTCATAATATATATTGCGTAATATTAATCTTACTTGAAAGAGTGCGTACAGTGCATTTGTCCTAGCAACACGAAAATGCAGAGTATAAATCTTGTAAATATAAGATACTCAAGTCGTAATTACGAGACATTTATCTCGTTATAACGAGATCTTTTTTCGTAATAAGGAGATCTTTTTAATTCATAACGAGATATGTTCTCATATTTATGAAGATTTGTGACGTAATAGCGGCATCCTTTTGCGAAACAACGACATAATTATCTCGTTATTAAACTGTTTATAGAAAAGAGATACTTATCTAGATATTTTTCTTATTTTATTTAATTTGGCACTTTTGGACTTTCGTTTTATAAAAAACTAGAGCTATCACTGAAGGTGATTGATACCCCCACTATCTTGCTATTTGCTAGTCAATAACATATTAATGTTATTTACCAGCTGACATACCCATCAAAGTCTGTGGCAAAAATATGGTCCTGGAATGCAGGACAAAATGCAGCCTGTAACATTTGTCATATAAGTTTGATAATTTTAGAAGTAGTCTGGATTTTAAGTACAACAAAACACAAAGTCAATAAGTTAACAACAGTTTATAAATATTCAATGAAATAAAATCATGAGGGTCTTTTAATTATTTTAAGAACATAATGGGGGATAAAATGAGCGAAGTTACAGCCCATACAAGCATATTGGCATTGATTTACCATAGTTGACCTCTAAGTATGACCTTGACCTTTGAGCTTGCAATCTGGTTTTTTAATGTGACACTCGGACATAATTTAAATAAAAAATTAGTCCGAACATGCAAATTAAAAATGCTTTTCTATAGTTGATCTCTAAGTATGACCTTGACATTTGAGCTAGCAATCTGGTTCTTTCGCGCAACACTCCGTCTCAATTAGGTAAACATTTGTGTCGAAACTATTGGAAATCCTTTGTAAAGTTGCAGCCCAGACAAGCATATTAGCATTGATTTCTATTGTTGACCTCTAAGTATGACTTTGACCTTCAAGCTAGCAACATGGTTCTTTCACGCGGCACTCCGTCTTAATATACTAAACATTTGTGCCAAACCATTTGGAAATCCAGTGAGGCATTGTTAAGTCACGGCTCGGAGAAAAGAAATCGGGACAGATGGACCGACGGCAAAGTGACCCCTTTAAAGTCCCTTCGCCGCCCGGGGGGGGGGGGAAGAGTTGGGATGGGGTTATAATGAGATTTATATTTTCTTAAAATACAACTGTTACATTATTTAAAAAGTTAAAAGTAGTGATACTTACATAGTTATCATTATTCAAAACGATTTTGTATCCTTCTAGAAATTGTGTTGTAAATGAAAGTGTTATGACTTCTACGGTATCAAGGAAAGCATATGTGATTGACGAATCGTATTGCTCAATCTTGTAGACAGTACTGTTACCAAATTCCGAAATAAGAGCTTCAAGAGGGTCTTGTGTATTTGGATCACTAGTTACTAAAACCCTTATTGTTGTCACATTTTCCCTCGTCACAGTTATTGGGTCTTCACATTCTATAAGATAATAAAACAAATATTAAATATCAGTGTGTTGTCCAATCTGATTCTTTGAGACAAAATATGTGTGGAAATATTAAAAAAATAACCAGTAGTTTTACAAGTAAGGATAGATTACATTGAACACTGAGTAAGAGAACATTTGCACTTAGCAACAGCCCTGTTATAAACAGTAAACTTTCACATAAAATACATTTTGTAGATACGCTTGAACTTTATTTTATATCTTAAAATTCCATTTCAAAATTGCTATATCATTCGGAAACACTCCTTGTTTTTGAAAAATGGATTCATAATAAATTTATTTGACTTTTGTAGACCAACATAACATACAAATTTGTTTTCTGAAATGCAATTTTGTATTTCAACATTTCAATATTTTAATAAGTATTTAATACTGAGATTGACAAACCATTTATTGACTGAAATCTATTGATAACCTCCCCCTGATAATTTTGTTTACATGCCTTATCTCCTATGAAAACATAAAATTGTTATCATCTCCATTTTTTCTAAGGTGAGATTTGGATTTCTTAATGAATTTTGAAACTGAATTATATAAAATGGCTTTCTACTGTGAGTTTTCCTAAAGAAGTAAACAAATTTAAAGGAACTGTATATTTCCAAAAGGTTTCAATGGAAAATTAAATATGGATATCTCCACCAAAAATAACAAAACTTTTTATATTTACATTTATTTACATAAACATTTATTGTTACAAAGGGTCATAGAATATTACCATCCAGCAACCAGAAAAGAAATATGTCCATAAGGATGGGTGTACCTTAAAACACTGCTATATACTTGTCAGAGGACACCTTGACCAGCAAATAAGCTGCTAGCAGGTGGATCGGATTTTGTTATGGTAATGGTAGGCCGTTTCTGTAAGAACTCACAAGTGGTAAGGTCTGATAAGAAGCTGGACCAGCAAAATTGATGAGCATCGAAATGATTTACACATTATCTTTTACATTTTTCTCTGTAGGTAACGGGTGCACATATGTTTCTTTTTCGAATGAGCGTTAAAAATAACGTCACACGGGGTGTAATTTTAGTTTTGAAGTGTATATAATGACGTCACACAGAGTGTAATTTTAGTTTTGAAGTGTATATAATGACGTCACACATAGTGTAATTTTAGTTTTGAAGTGTATATAATGACGTCACACAGTGTGTAATTTTAGTTTTGAAGTGTATATTTGTAAAACGTGATAGACATATATCAGGATTAAAGATATAAATGGTGTGTAATTCGATTGTTATGTCTAAAGGAAGGATAAATAATCCGTAAAAATTGGAAAAGCAATGGAAACGATACTGTTGAAAGAAGCGCAAAAAGAGAGAAACCCGTACGGGCGGTAGTGGCGTAATATGCTAAACTGGACATATATAATGCTTTAAGGTGATGCTAGCGAGCTTGAGTAAGATTGCAGGACAGTGGGGAAGAGATAAATTTTATGAAGGCCTCCCTAGGAAGAAAGATATAGTTAATTCCCTTTTATGAATTTATACTCGCTTAGATTTTGTAGAGAAGGAATATGATAGTACATGTATAATTATACTTTAGGGAGAAGAGTGTGGCATATTTTGATAAGGAAATGAACATTATTTGGGAAGCGCTGGTTAAGGAGATGGACGAGAAAGTAACAACAGACAAAAGATGAGGTTTACGGTGCAGACATAGTCTTAACACTTGATGCAGACAGAGTAACATAATTATGGAAGGAACACGACACTCTCTGTGGGTGGGGAACTAGCCTATTTTAAAAAAAACCCTGAGAAACAATGTATCTTCATATGGGTACCGGGGGCCAACCCATAGGGTTGCAAGGTTTAACAGACTTTCAGCAAAAGAGCCTATAACTAGATATCAATTGATGCTAGCATCAGCACTTAAGTCTTTAAGGCTTTTGCAGGACAATGATTATAATTTAAGGATGGATGGATTATCTAAACATGTTTATAAACGGAGCAATGCTTCCTTAAGTTAGAAATTCAATAAATAAATGATGTTTGAAGAAGTTTCATTTTTCTGTTTTTCACTTTGCTTAATACCTTCATAATTATGAATTATTTTTATGTAATTAAGGATTATTTAATAACTAGGTGCATAATTACATACCTTAACTGATGTCATGTATTTTGCATGAAATTTTGAAGTTTGTATAACTAAGTATTCGTGACAATTAAATGCTCAAATTTAGATGTATTAAGACAATGTGGCAACGTACACGTTTTGAAAGACTCTTCTAATCTGTTTAAAATATTTCATCCTAATCAAATACATGATAATGTAAGTCTTAAGCTAGCTGATCAGCTTTCTTTGTCGTCTGATGAGCAATTTCTGTAACAACCCTCGAGAGTTCTAACCTCAAGACAAGTAGAATTACCTTGAGGTGTGGAAGTTGTGGTTGAAATTGATGTTGCTGTAGTTGATGTAGTAAACGACGGTGTCACTGTTGTTGGTGTTGTGCCATTTTCAGCTATAAAGAAAACATCAATTTTTATAAATATATGAAGTCAGATTTTTTTCTTCAAATAGTCAACGTATTTACATATTTTAAAAATCATCATCAGCGTCATCATTTTGTATGGATACTTATGTTAGTATTTGCAATAAGTGTGCTTTTAAACTACATTTTACTTCGGAGACGATGCACTTACATAACAATGAAGATTGAAGATAAAGTGAATATAATTATATAGAAACAGGGAACCTTTGTTTTTCATAGATTTATAGATAATACTTGTATATCATACTGATGCAGATGATACCTGTTTATCATATTGATGTAAAAATTTTTATGATAATAGTACTTGGTTATCATATTGACGAATATCATATTTGTTTCTCATACTGATATAGATAATACTTGTTTCTCATACTGATATAGATAATACTTGTTTCTCATACTTAAATAGATGATAAATGTTTCAAATGTTGTCGAAGATTATACATCTTTGTTGAGTTGATGTAGGTGATATTTCAACTTCTTATAACATAATGCTATAGGTAAAACTTGTTTACTATATTGATTTAGTTCAAACTTGTTTATCATATTGATGTAGATGATGCTTATCTTTATTTAGGCGTAGATGATACTTGTTTATCATATTGATATAAATTACATTTTTAGCATGTATATATTATGTTATGTCATCTACTAGTCATGACCGTCAATCAGTTTTATTGGCAAAATCGGCATTGTGTCTTTGGCCATTTACAGGAACATATACATATGGCCAAGACCTGTAAAAATACAAATGAAAAAAAATATCATATACACATATATCCATAAATGAATCATATATTAAAAAAATCACAACGGTTTAAAAAATATTTTCATTTTTAAAATTATAATAATTCGCCCTGTCTTAATTCTGAGCATTAAATATGTATCTAGTTATGTCAATGGTAGTTTTACTATTCTGGCAGCTTAATAATCTTTCCAAAATATGCATGTTAGGCCAGTTTGACTGAAAGCCATTAATTTTCCTGAGTTCCCTATAAAATGGACAACATAATAAGAAGTGAAATTCAGATTCAACAACGTTTTGGTTACATGAAGTACAGTACCTATTTTCTCTTGAAATATTCTCATATCTACCTGTTTCAATGTTTAATGAATGAGAGCATAATCTAAATCGTGTTAAAGATATTCTATGTTTGTCATTTTTAACAAACTGTAGGTAATTTTTAATATAAATTATCTTTTAAAACGTTTATAATGATACATTTTAGACTGACTTACTAGGGTATCATTCCACTCCTGGATATATTGATCTCTTAATCTATGTTTTATAATACTCGAGAAATTGTTGTTAATGTCCACAGTGTGACACATGTAACCAAGACCCAAATTATCTAAATTCTTTCTAATGGTAATGCACCAATACGTGGAAGTAACTGATGCATTATTTTCAATACTATTTGTATATTGTTCATTAAAAATATAAAAGGGTAAAGAATCTGTGTTACTCAATATTCTAAGCCAGTATTTTAAATACCGTTCTTTACTAAATAATGACAAAGGAAATATCCCTAGTTCTTCTGTGAAGTTTGTTTTCAAACACCAAGTATATGCTTACATAATTTCATGTGTAACTTATCAACTTCTTAAAAATCATATATACCTCAGATATCAGACCCGTATAGAATAACTGATGCAACAAGAGTATAAAAAAGGTAAAACTTAGTTTTAATATCTCATTTGACTCTTAAAAAAACGGATAAAAAATGATTATAAGCTTTAAGTGCTTGCTCATTTAAAATCTTAACAGCATTATTAAAAGTACCATTGTGAGCAAAATTTATACCCAAATAAAAAAAATCAACAATGTCAATAGATTCATTATTTATATTCCAAATGAATTCGAACTGGCCTTTTCTCTTTTCAAAAATACAAATTTTCGTCTTCTAAGTATTCATTTTTAACCCCCATTTACTTGAGTACTTATAAATAGCGTTCAATTGACTTTGTAAACTTTCACGATTAGTTGTGAACAGGGCAATATCGTCAGCAAAGAGTAACATATATACATGTATATATAATTTATCAATATCGTTATTTGTAAGGTTTTCAAAATCAACTGCATTTATAATGTAATTGATGAAAAGAATAAATAACAGAGAAGACAGGGGTCTCCTTGTTTTACACCAAGTGACACATCAAAAAATCTGAATATGACATATGACCAATGACCCTATGAAGTTTAAGAAATGTGGGTCTAAGCGTTCTCCAATATTGATCGGAAACTATTTTCACATTCGAGATTACTATGACCTTGACCAATTAACCCAAAATCAATAGGGGTCACCTAATAGTCATGTCCATATGACCATATAAAGTTTGAGGAATGTGGACCTAAGCGTTTTCCAGAAATTGATTAGGAAGCAAAGTGGTCTACCGACGGACCGACATACATCCGACGGGCCGACATTTGCAAAACAATATGCACCCTCTTCTTCAAAGGGGGCATAAAATGCGTGAGCTGAAAAACCCTTAATATTCTAATCATTAGGGTCTACATATAAAGCATATTACCTAAACAAACGAGCACATTCAACTGGAATTCTGCTGTTCCTCCATCTCTTTCAACAACTAGTATCTTAATGTACGTAACATCAGATTGATCTGGAAAGCGAATCTCTCTGGCGCCTGATTCCGTCTATAAATAAAGAAAAGTAAATGCATTCATGTCCCAAAAAGACTTGGCATTCACTTTTTTTCGTATATTTACAATGGACAAATCCTAATGTTTTACCTAGCTAAATTTCAAAGTTTACAGTATGAACTTTGCAATTGAAAATACACCCCTCGGTTATATCAATTATCCAAACACTTTGTGTTAAAATTTATGTATACAAAAATTATTACTTTTACAACGATTACAAATTAGGTTATCAAAGTGTTTATGAATAGTCTAGATGACTCTGGGCACGGTGTTTGAGGTAATAACTGTTGGAGTTAACTGGAGAACCCGGAAGAAAACCCAATGCGAATGGATGCCTCTCATGTGACAAGTACCCGGTACGCATTGGTGGTGGGAAGCAAAGCGCTTTATACCACTACGATATCCAGGCACCCTTTAATACAAGGGTAGATATCAGGTTATCAAAATACTGCTTCTTTGATATACGCTCGTGATCTAAAGGAATCTATCGTTAAATGTTTTCTCACATAAACAATTTATCAATTGTTGAGATAAAAACGACGACATTCATCGTTTTTACTGGTAAAATTGTTTTCGATTGATATTGAAAGTCTATATATATATTTTTTTAATAAATTGTTTTCAAATGGAGATAATAAACATATGATGCAGAGCAGAGGGTTTTCTTTATTAGAGGCTGAACTGTATGGTAAGTCTATAAAGCTTCAATGCCAATGTAGTTCTTGCAATTATATTTCAAGTTACATCTTCACCTAATGTCAAGGAACTATATTCGAATTGTGACCATGTCAACGACTTATCAATAGTGACTCAAACTAATCCATGCATTATTCAATCTACAGCATGTCAACTATTGAAGACATGAGACCCAATATAGGAATTGGATTATCTTATAGTTGTTGTTGTTGTATTGGGGTTTACCGTCGCTGCGATAGTATTTCAATCATATAGCGACGTCCAGCTAATTACAGGTGGAGGAAGACCCCGAGTACACAGAGGTACCCGGGTAGAACCACCGACCTACCGCAAGCCAGCTGGAAGGCTTCCTCACATGAAAAATCCGAAGTCCCTACCGGGATTGGATTATCTTATAATTTGATTTGAAATTATCTGTTATCAGCGCAGAAAAAGTGGAGTGAATCACCCGCTGTACTCACAATGCCTGGCGTCCATCCATCATCGCCATTACGTTTCAAATATACAGTGTATGACTCTACATCAACAGGGTCAACGAGACTGACAATTCCAACCGTAACCTGCTCATCTAATCTTAGTACTATAGTTACATTTTGCTCATCTGGATTCATGACAAAAGGTACAGGTGAGTCTGGCCTGAAAAATAAAGTTATCGAAATTGAATGTAAAACAAACAAGAAATATCTTTAAAAAAGATATTCGGCGTAGGATGAAAGAAAAACGAGATTTCCAGTCTTCTAGAACATTCCGAGGAAAAGCGCGCGAAAGACCGACGCACAACAAATTTAGTACGCTCTAGAAATGGTTCAGTATTTTTTCTATGAAATATACTTATTTATAGACGGTAATACAAAAAATTATATCTGTAAATAGGCTTGTTTGATATTTGTTCATATCATTATTGCATATGACAATTATGATATAAAAGCGTTATTAGTTGTTTTGGTTTTGGCGAATTAATTTTCAATGAGAGCATCTCGGCAGGCTGGAATAATTCAATATACATAGTAATTAAGGGTTTCATGTCATAACACGGTGGATCCTTTTTTGTTGTTTTAAATCATTTTCACAAAGTAGCATTCTTCAATTGATGGAAAAGGATTGTATTTAACTTACTGAAATCACTTTCATGTTTACATGAAAAAGAAAAGTAATAACACCAAGCTGAATGATATATACAAGCTGCACCCCTTATTTACAGTAATTTTATAGTCCATAACGATGCGTTAACCAATAACAGGAGTCCTTTTATTCAGCTTAGAATTATTTACCGCTGTTAGCGTACATTTGATTGGTTTAAGATGCGAGTTGAAATCGAAATTATACAGCTACGCCGAAAAATGATGCAAATAATATAGATAAGTATACAGAATGAAATAGCAAAAGGTTGGTGATGGAGAATTCTTACTGACAACGGTTGCATTTGGTTATTATACATTATTACAGACTGATGGATTCATATCTTATAGAGTCTTAATTAAACTTTGTAATGGAGTGACCCTCATATTATGTTTCAGATCGAACTGTCTGTTTAGCTACTTAAAACATACTTTTTTTCTATAACGATAGTTTATTTTTGCCATTTCACATGTTAGTGGGGAGAGTTAAAAGATAACAAAATATTTATTCGATATGCAGAACGAATTTTGATGTGAAGTTTCAATTTTGCATCTGGCGTTACAATTTATGTTCCTCTTGGAGAGGCGAAATATCACCATGAAATCGTTTCTCGGCCCTCATCTCGTAAAGCTTATTTATGTCAGAGTATTGAATAAAAGAGTAAAGGCAGTTATGAGGTAGCATATCTAATACTTAAGAATTCTTTAAAAAATAGGGCAAAACGAGAAGAACTAAATTCAATGAGCTACAAAATAAATTTTTGTGTTGTATGTGTGTGTGTGTGCCAAAAGTTTTTCTAACAACAAAAATGTTCATACAAAAACATGCATGCATTTTAAATGTATGACGATATATACAAATATGCTACTTACATCAGATTAGAGGCATTATACCCTGAAGAATTAGGGGTGATGGTAATGTCATTAGGCGGAATAATATATGGATTAGTCATTCCCTGAATATCTTGGCAGACCGACAGTGTTGTGGTTGTTGGAGTAGTTGATAGTGTTGTACTGGTAGATGGCGTTGTTGTGGATGTTACTGTTGGCGTCGTAGTTGTTTCTTACATAATCGGAAAAGAAATTCACACATCAGTATGTACATATTGTGACGATGCGTCGTTACAGGTATAAATACAATCTCTGACAACTGCGTCAGGGAGTCGACTCTTTGGCTCAGTGGTTAGAGTATTAGACTTGCACGACGGCAGACCGGGTTCGATCTTGGGCCGGGTCGAGTTTATTACAATATCAAGCATTTTTCTTGAGGACGAATTCTATGTTTATTTCGAAAATATACTTAATGTAGAATACTAGTAAATTGATAGTAATATTTTAAGGTGTAGAATAATGGAAGGGCAACCAAGTCAAAATTTCATTCCGCTGGTTTCTTATTCTGCTTTTGTTAAATACAACTGCATAACTGTGTTTTTAATCAAACTGCACAATGTTGTAATACTTGTGTTTTATTAGGAATTTACAGTCCACCATAACGTTTTACTTCAATCTCGATAAAGCAATTGCAAACTGCATATTGTTACATGTGTAATTTGCGATTTCTGTTTTGCCATTTTGCTTCCGTTTAATGCTTAACCGTATTCCAATAAACGTAATCCGACTGCGACACTACAAGTACTTGCTCCTCCAATTGTTTGTTGCTCTGTCTTTAAACGGCGTCTCGCTATAAATTAGCTTGTATATTAACTTCAAGTATGGCAAATCAGAAGGAAGAAATGAAGACTTTATGCATGGCATCATAAATGCACCACACACAAAAAACTTCATCTTTCTAAGAAAGGTTAAAGATACATCGGAAAAGATTAGCACTGCAGTTATCGGTATTGACTGACAAAAAAATACCGATTTCAAACAAAGCTAGAAATTTAGTTTCAAAATCGAATTAGAATAAGCAAAATGTGGAAAGCGGACTGAAGTACTAGTCATGACCATGACCTATGGAGTTTTAGGAATGTGGGCCCAAGCGTTCTCCAGATATTGATAGGAAACGAAGTGGTCTACCGACGGACCGACATACATCCGACCGGCCGACATTTGCAAAACAATAAAACAGGCGTGAGCTGAAATATCCTTAATATTCTAATTATTATGGTCTACATATAAAGCATATTACCTAAACAAACGAGCACATTCAACTGGAATTTTGCTGTTCCTCCATCTCTTTCAACAACTAGTATCTTAATGTACGTAACATCAGATTGATCTGGAAAGCGAATCTCTCTGGCGCCTGATTCCGTCTATAAATAAAGAAAGGTAAATGCATTTATGTCCAAAAATGAATTGGCATTCACTTTTATTCATATATTTACAATGGACAAATCCTAATGTTTTACCTAGCAAAATTTCAAAGTTTACAGTATGAACTTTGCAATTGAAAATACACCCCTCGGTAATATCAATTGTCCAAACACTTTGTGTTAAAATTTATGCATACAAAAATTATTACTTTTACATCGATTACAAATTAGGTTATCAAAGTGTTTATAAATAGCCTCGATGACTCTGGGCACGGTGTTTGAGGTAATAACTGTTGGAGTTAACTGGAGAACCCGGAAAAAACCCCAATGCGAATGGATGCCTCTCATGTGACAAGTACCCGGTACGCATTGGTGGTGGGAAGCAAAGCGCTTTATACCACTACGATATCCAGGCACCCTTTAATACAAGGGTAGATATCAGGTTATCAAAATACTGCTTCTTTGATATACGCTCGTGATCTAAAGGAATCTATCGTTAAATGTTTTCTCACATAAACAATTTATCAATTGTTGAGATAAAAACGACGACATTCATCGTTTTTACTGGTAAAATTGTTTTCGATTGATATTGAAAGTCTATATATATATTTTTTTAATAAATTGTTTTCAAATGGAGATAATAAACATATGATGCAGAGCAGAGGGTTTTCTTTATTAGAGGCTGAACTGTATGGTAAGTCTATAAAGCTTCAATGCCAATGTAGTTCTTGCAATTATATTTCAAGTTACATCTTCACCTAATGTCAAGGAACTATATTCGAATTGTGACCATGTCAACGACTTATCAATAGTGACTCAAACTAATCCATGCATTATTCAATCTACAGCATGTCAACTATTGAAGACATGAGACCCAATATAGGAATTGGATTATCTTATAGTTGTTGTTGTTGTATTGGGGTTTACCGTCGCTGCGATAGTATTTCAATCATATAGCGACGTCCAGCTAATTACAGGTGGAGGAAGACCCCAAGTACACAGAGGTACCCGGGTAGAACCACCGACCTACCGCAAGCCAGCTGGAAGGCTTCCTCACATGAAAAATCCGAAGTCCCTACCGGGATTGGATTATCTTATAATTTGATTTGAAATTATCTGTTATCAGCGCAGAAAAAGTGGAGTGAATCACCCGCTGTACTCACAATGCCTGGCGTCCATCCATCATCGCCATTACGTTTCAAATATACAGTGTATGACTCTACATCAACAGGGTCAACGAGACTGACAATTCCAACCGTAACCTGCTCATCTAATCTTAGTACTATAGTTACATTTTGCTCATCTGGATTCATGACAAAAGGTACAGGTGAGTCTGGCCTGAAAAATAAAGTTATCGAAATTGAATGTAAAACAAACAAGAAATATCTTTAAAAAAGATATTCGGCGTAGGATGAAAGAAAAACGAGATTTCCAGTCTTCTCGAACATTCCGAGGAAAAGCGCGCGAAAGACCGACGCACAACAAATTTAGTACGCTCTAGAAATGGTTCAGTATTTTTTCTATGAAATATACTTATTTATAGACGGTAATACAAAAAATTATATCTGTAAATAGGCTTGTTTGATATTTGTTCATATCATTATTGCATATGACAATTATGATATAAAAGCGTTATTAGTTGTTTTGGTTTTGGCGAATTAATTTTCAATGAGAGCATCTCGGCAGGCTGGAAGAATTCAATATACATAGTAATTAAGGGGTTTCATGTCATAACACGGTGGATCCTTTTTTGTTGTTTTAAATCATTTTCACAAAGTAGCATTCTTCAATTGATGGAAAAGGATTGTATTTAACTTACTGAAATCACTTTCATGTTTACATGAAAAAGAAAAGTAATAACACCAAGCTGAATGATATATACAAGCTGCACCCCTTATTTACAGTAATTTTATAGTCCATAACGATGCGTTAACCAATAACAGGAGTCCTTTTATTCAGCTTAGAATTATTTACCGCTGTTAGCGTACATTTGATTGGTTTAAGATGCGAGTTGAAATCGAAATTATACAGCTACGCCGAAAAATGATGCAAATAATATAGATAAGTATACAGAATGAAATAGCAAAAGGTTGGTGATGGAGAATTCTTACTGACAACGGTTGCATTTGGTTATTATACATTATTACAGACTGATGGATTCATATCTTATAGAGTCTTAATTAAACTTTGTAATGGAGTGACCCTCATATTATGTTTCAGATCGAACTGTCTGTTTAGCTACTTAAAACATACTTTTTTTCTATAACGATAGTTTATTTTTGCCATTTCACATGTTAGTGGGGAGAGTTAAAAGATAACAAAATATTTATTCGATATGCAGAACGAATTTTGATGTGAAGTTTCAATTTTGCATCTGGCGTTACAATTTATGTTCCTCTTGGAGAGGCGAAATATCACCATGAAATCGTTTCTCGGCCCTCATCTCGTAAAGCTTATTTATGTCAGAGTATTGAATAAAAGAGTAAAGGCAGTTATGAGGTAGCATATCTAATACTTAAGAATTCTTTAAAAAATAGGGCAAAACGAGAAGAACTAAATTCAATGAGCTACAAAATAAATTTTTGTGTTGTATGTGTGTGTGTGCCAAAAGTTTTTCTAACAACAAAAATGTTCATACAAAAACATGCATGCATTTTAAATGTATGACGATATATACAAATATGCTACTTACTTCAGATTAGAGGCGTTATACCCTGAAGAATTAGGGGTGATGGTAATGTCATTAGGCGGAATAATATATGGATTAGTCATTCCCTGAATATCTTGGCAGACCGACAGTGTTGTGGTTGTTGGAGTAGTTGATAGTGTTGTACTGGTAGATGGCGTTGTTGTGGATGTTACTGTTGGCGTCGTAGTTGTTTCTTACATAATCGGAAAAGAAATTCACACATCAGTATGTACATATTGTGACGATGCGTCGTTACAGGTATAAATACAATCTCTGACAACTGCGTCAGGGAGTCGACTCTTTGACTCAGTGGTTAGAACAATGGACTTGCACACCGGCAGACCGGGCTCGACCCTGGGCCGGGTCGAGTTTGTTTTCAATATCAAGCATTGTTCTTGAGGTCGCATTCTATGTTTATTTCGAAAATAAATTTAAAATATACTTAATGTAGAATACTAGTGAATTGATAGTAATGTTTTTAATGTGTAGAATAATGGAAGGGCAACCAAGTCAAAATTTTATTCCGCTGGTTTCTTATTCTGCTTTTGTTAAACTGCATAACTGTGTTTTTTAATCAAACTGCACAATGTTGTAATACTTGCGTTTTATTAGGAATTTACAGTACACCAAAACTTTTTACTTCAGTCTCGATAAAGCAATTGCAAACTGCATATTGTTACATGTGTAATTTGCGTTTCCTGTTTTGCCAATTTGCTTCCGTTTAATGCTTAACCGTATTCCAATTAACGTTAACTGCGAAACTACAAGTACTTGCTCCTCCAGTTGTTTGTTGCTCTGTCTTTTAGCGGTGTCTCGCTAAAACTTAGCTTGTATATTAACTTCAAGTATTGCAAATCAGAAGGAAGAAATGAAGACTTTATGCATGGCATCATAAATGCATCACACATAAAACCTTCAACCTTCTAAGATAGGTTAAAGATACATCGGAAAAGGTTAGCACTGCAGTTATCGGTATTGACTGACATTGAAGTACCATTTAAAAGTGTGTTGAACGTACTGACACTGACTTTTCTATGGAACAGAATCAGGACAAAAATTACACCCTGTCTTCTTAGAAGTCCTTGCTTACATGTCTCATTCTGACTCCATTATACGTATATGTGAAATGTAAATTTACTTTCAGACTGATCTAGATTGTTAGTGGTTTGCATAGGTCTACTTAAGTGCAGACTGGTCTGATCTTAGATCAGTTTACTTTCAGGGGATTTAATCTGGGTTTATACTAGTTTCAAAAGTTAGTAAAATTGCAGATGATCTGGTTTTATACTGATTACATAAATCAGTTTACTTGCAGGCTAATCTTGGTTTGAATTTGTTGCATTTGTATAAAACCAGATCATCTTGCCGATTAACTGACTATGCAATCTGTATAAACCCAGATCAACCAGTATATTACAAATTTTAATTGCAGGCTGATCTCCGTTTACACTGGTTGCAGACGTCAGTTAACTCCAAAGTTGTTCTAGGTTTAAATTT
>CM037781.1:56197131-56246966 GCA_021229015.1 Solen grandis | reverse complement strand
TATCATAGGTGCGAAACATAATTTGATTCTAGGCATTGGTTTAAGAAGAGAAGAAATAATATGTAAATATGTTTGTAGTAAAATGAGCATAGCACTATACTACAGTCAAACCTACCTTAAGCAGTCAGTAAGGGGAACAAGAGAAAGTGACCACTTAACAGAGGTGGCTGCTAAATGGAGGTTAAACATATTACAATATACAAAAATATGGGTAATAATAATAATAATTTGGTAATAATAAAAGTGCATGTTGACCATTATATACAGGTTGAACTGTATAATCCAAGTCATATGTAAACCTATCTGTAACTTTGTTACTAACTAACTGACCCTCCGGGGCCCTGACAAAATCCCACCTTGAAATTTTGTGTCATTAATATTTTCAATCTTGTGCAATGAAGATATGGAGTGACTGCGATCACCTACCATAGTAACTATGGTCAATGATAAAACACACTTAAGTTCATCTATAGTCTGGTTACTCTGGTCACATTCTTCAATCTGGAGGGATGAAGACTACAGAGGTGCTCCGAATATCAAATATAGTACAACCAGAGTAAATCGATGGTTGAACCATAGTTAATATTCGGATAACCTTTGTACATTTTTCTCTCCTTTCTACTGAAGAGTTTGACCAGAGTAACCAGACTATAGATGAGCTAACTGCGTTTTATCATTGACCAGTTACTATGGAAAGTGATAGAAGTTGCTCATGATTAAGTCAAGACTGCAAAAGAAACAAACAAACAAAAATATGTGTGGAAATTTGTCTGCAAAAGTAAATTTTAATGGGTTCACTTGTTGCAATCATGAAATTTTTAAAGCTTTCAATATTCATTCATGAGAAAATAGAAAAAACTCTCTATAACTGTCATTTGATTCTTTCTTAATACTTAAAATTACTGACAAAGTCATTCCTATGTGACCGCCATGCTATGCAAGCAACACAATGATCAAATACTGAACAATGATATTTTTTTCCTTTAATTCAAATTCCAATATTTTCCATTCCTTTCCAAAACATGCAACTGAGAAGATATTTATTCTACTATGTAAAACAGATATTCAAATTCACTATCTTTGTCTCATTACATTGCTTCATTACCATAAGACACCAGTTCACTTAATGTCCAGCCTTTTCAAATACTGTAAGCCTAATTTCATTCCCATATCTGACTATGGTGACTCTTCAATCTGCTAATTCATTACTTTGTCAAAATATGTCAGTCATGGATGCTCATGCCAAGAAAATGATTAGCAAGTAACTAAGTTTTTCTCATAAAAAACACGGGGAAACTCTCATATTTAGTTGCTTTTGTTATGGCCAGCAGGCTGACTGCAATGTAGTTGAAGGAGGAGAGACACTTATTTTAAAACAAGAGTGCCATAATGGCCCTAGAAAACTGGTCACCTTCAGCAGCATATAGTATATATCAAAGTGCTGAAAGACTGCGAAGCTATCAGAAAACAGGAGAAACATATTATAAAACATACTTTATACTTATGTAGGCTGTTAAGTGATAAAATACTTCAGCAGTGACCAGATTTAAATTTCAGACATAATGAATTCTAAAGATTCTATACAGATTATATAAGCATTGAGTTACTCACAATTATTCAATTGATAGTGAATATATGGAACTCTTTGTGCACTGGTCAGACTAACGGCAGTTCCAGACAGAAAATACTGGAGAGTGTGACACTGGGGTTATCAGTGGAGACACAGTAAATCACAGGAAATCATATAACTGATAATCTCATGTTTCAGTCAAGTCTCATTCTATATATTACCGTGGTTTGTATGTTTTCCAAGATTCTGGGTCAAGTTGCTCAGACAAAGTGTTGAAATGTCACATTCCCATTTTCTTCGTGCTCTATGAAACGATTTTACAAATTTGTTGCAAAGGAAGTGTTTTCAAAATGGTGTCTAACGTATAGAAAATATTTATCTTCAATTTGAAACTAATATTAATTTGCAAGATTTAGCAAATAATCAATGCATTTACAGTGGGGCTCACGTTCAAGTTGGCATATTTTTCGTGTATCGTGCGTGTAACGTGCGTTCCGTAACCGTGTATCGTGCGTGTATGGTGCGTGCGTTTATCGTTCACGATTCTAACTTGTTTCGTGTAACGTGTAACGTGTTTCGTTTATCGCATCGTTTGTACCGTGTGAATCGTTCTGCACGATATATTTTGTGGACCGAGAGATTGCGATTTAATGTGCATTCAAAATACAGATTTCTACTCTTGATTGTTCGTTATATTTAAAATTGCATAATACCTAAAAGTGATACAGTTAGAAGGGTGACGTACATGTGTTTTCATTGTCATTCAAATTCAAAATATGAAAAATAAATAAATAAATAAATAAACATTAAACATAAACGTACCTTTTTTTCCAGGTGATCCAAATATATCCTAAAATATTTCAATGAATGTAACCACATCAGGATATATTACGTCACGGTTTTGACAGCGAAATAAAAATGTAACAAATGACCAACATTATCGCAAAATTTACTGTTTGAATTTGGCATTCTACTTAATTCATTGGAGATAATTAGATAAAAATTCGCAGGTGACGCCCCTGACACGTTTGACAAGAACTTCCTGTGTACTATCCTTGGTGTTTCCAGCTTGACACTACACAGCACAGGAAACGATTTCAATCACATTGTGTCGAGACTTTACCTTACCGGGTGTACTTATATTTACGAAATTAACAGTTTTTTTTTTACATTAAAAAAATAAAGTTTTTTAATTTTAAGAATATGTAAGGTTATTTTTTTACAAATCCTTTATTGCACATATATATATATTAATGTAAACATTATTAAAAAAAAAAGAAAGAGAACAATATTTACTATATCGGAGGAAAACATAGAAAATAAAGTAAAACTAAGTTTTTAATATTAAAATTAATCTGAAAAGGAAATCGGAAGAAGAAGTGAGAACAGAGAAAACATCGAATTACAAAGCGATCAAAAAATAAAAGGGAAAACCAGGCTGTTTAAATTGGAAAAGAAATGAGAGAAAGAGATAATCTCACAAATAAAAAGAAGTTTGCCAGGTAAGTATTTAAGTATCGCCAGTTATTAACATAATAAACTGACAAATTAACCTGAATTAAGTTTGTCATTTTCGTTCATAATATTATTAAAAACAAATATATTGGCACAAAATATACCGCCTGCTATTATGCGGTAAAAAATCAACACCTTGCCGCATAAAAGAAAGTACATTTTAGCAACTAACGAAATTCATCTCGGGTTTCGTGTAAAAGACATAACGTCTACTCAGCCATATTATTACACGGTGTTATAAACCAGTGATCACCAGTCAATAGGACGTTACAGGAAATGGATTTTGTGACTTATCATTATACAGTGTCATATGTGAGCGGATGCAGATACTGTCCCTTCTGTGTCGAGGGTCTGGCCTGGTTATCAAAATTAGGTGCAGGTACTTGTCGTTTGTGTGTACAGAATATAAAAGATCATTTACTTTTTCCCCATGTACATAACATACAACACGAAGAAAAACCTAATAACAACACTGCCATATAAACATACATTGCTCCTGTCAATCTTATATAGACAAATAATGAATCAGAGTGGAAAACGGGTGGAAACTCATTTAGACATCAGAGAATAAATAGTTTATGGATTAAGAATATAACGAAATATATATAGAGAGCGTCATGATAAATTATGGAAAATATATATTCTAAAAAAGTACATCGGCATATGAACACACACACACATCTTATTTCTTCTTTGTCAGATACTTTAATTTATACATTTTTAACAATTAAACATCTCTTATGAAAGTTGAGATATAACATTGGTCGGTCGGCTTTTGAGAGGAGCTGTCCGATTAAGGTTTTCTCACACGAAGCCAAAATAATACATAACATGCATACAATTATATAACCTACTTTAACAGAAACTGAAGAAAACACATCTTTGTGATCCCCGTAAATATTTATTATGTTTGTGTGTGTCTGATAAAAATCACTGTGAATCGTGTATAGATAATTTGATATCAGTTGTTTTTTTTCTTTAAAATTATGTCATACAATTTTGTTATGCAGATTAATCTCTATTTTAATTGTAGTTAATGACGAATTTCGGTCATATTGCTACTGATATTATACAATAAATAAATGCAGATTGGAAAATTAAAATCATACCAGCACGATTTGTAGAAAAAAAATGCTAGTTATATATAAATAGTTATATAAAAATGCTAGATATACATGTAATAGATATAATATATAAGTAGACTATCCATGTCACAAAATAAATATCCAAGAAAAACATATTTCTTTCAATCTAAAGGTCTTGCTTTAATTATGTACTTTCTATTCGGCACGTGCCAATCCTGTGACAATGTGACGTAATTTGCTTTCATGTTAAATAGGATGTAAACTGTGACATGCGCTGTTATGTAAACAGCATAGGTAGGAATCAAGTGAATTAGCATATAGCACATCTATATAGGCACATAGCACAACAATACACAGCAATACAAAAGTGTCACCAAAACTGAACCCCTCTGTGTCTAAATATCCACTCTACACACCTAGGAAACTAACATACTGCAAGAATGTGAAACTGACGACAGTTAGCGGTTTCTTTTTCCAGCTGAGAGTTTTGTGTAAGCGGTTGTTTGATGGTTTTATAGCAGATCTATGAGTTGACATTGTATGTGGTGTAAGATTTCTTTTCATTTTGCAACTTAAAAATATTTGTCGTTCTTCATGTGAAGGATAGAAACACGATTTATCTATAAAAAAAAGTCTTCAGTGTTGTCATAGATACTAAGGAAAAACTTAATAAGATGAACTTATTGATCGGTTGCGTTTTTTGAATTTATTCGATAAACTGATAGGAAATTAGGAATTAATTGCCGAAAGCATAACTTTAAATACTCGCTTTTCCATACATATCCTGGTGATGGTACAGGTAATTATAAAGATAAAATGGGCTCGATTTTTCCACTCCTAAAACTATTGAATGTTTTTATCCGTCTTTTGAAAATCATTTGGGGTTGGTTGTTTTGTCTGTCTTCCAATAATGAGTAATCATACATTGTATAAACAGATTCGTATAATCGTCAATTCTATTCGTTTTCTTATTAAAGAATTAGGAAAAAAATATTGATAAGTGTCTATGGACGAAAACAACTACAGCTAGTATATGTGGCTAAAATTATAGATTACCAACAATACGATACGATTTTTTTAATTCTGTGTTCAGATTTGTTTCGGTAAATGGCCAGATCGGTAATTAATTAAATAAAAAGGTAACTCCTTTGATGTTTCATTTATTGATTATATATGGAATTTTGTTCCCAAACTTTAATGATAGTGTGAAAAATAGATCATACGCATTGAATGGAGTATGCATTCATACATTGTACATGAACGTGATCATATAAGAATAAAAAAGTAATCATTTCTTTCAGATCTTCGACGTATCTAAAAGAACAAACATGAAATATAAAGTTTACTAGCAATTACATGTAGTTATTATAAATTTAAAACGAGAATTTAATACGATCGCTTGTCTCTTGATTCCTTCTTTAGTTCTCTTGTTAACTAATGACGCATAGAGAAGTAGTCTATGGACGAAAACAACCGAGTTGACCGAATAAGCCGGCAGCGTTTGCATCGTGCATCGTCCGTATCGTGTGGACCGTGTATCGTGTATATGAACCAAACGTGTAACGTACGTGCACCGTGTAACGTGCGTGTAACGTGCGTTCCGTGTCCGTGTAACGTGCGTGTAACGTGCGTTCCGTGTGCCAACTTGAACGCGAGCCGCACTGTAAATGGCATATGAACACTAATTTTATAAATCTAAACAGAAACAACAAACAAAACATTTTGTATGTCCACATTTAATGAGCATTTTAGTAATATCCATTCTGAATATGAAAATCAAAAACCTTGTCGGCCATATTTGTTCACCATGTTACCAGAGGAAGTTACCGCATCAATCTCCAAATAGGATAGAAAGATGTGTAAGCAGCCGGGTAGCTCATTCGGTAGAGCATTCACCCTATAAGCAAAAGGCTCCAGGTTTGAGTCCTGGTTAAGTTGCATATTTTTCTCACTCTGTGACAAATGTTTTACCGAAGTCAGTGAAACGCTATTTAATTGGTTTAAAATTGAGCACTTGTTCATACATATAAAATACTTAAAAGGTCAATCTGACGTGATTCTAATGCTATGTTGTCAGATCTTAATCACGGATGTTAGAGGAGCACAAATTATGACATGATTTCAATGAGATTGATCCAGTGCTGGAATAATTCATATGTAGTTATTTTTGCATTAAATGGCCATTCTTGATCTGTTATTTCAAATGCTGCAAGCTGTTGTCACAATTTGACAAACTTGTTATTTACCTTTGTTTTGGCAGACATTTTACGCTTGCATAAAACCAAGCTTATAACACTTATAAATATCCACACAAGGGGTCTGCTAAGATCATATGTTGTCTGTGGAAATATTCCAGTATCACAGCCTGGTTTCACTTCCTGAATCTGTCAGTCTGTTTTTCAACTGTCAGTCTGAGGGGCTTAGTTAAACCTGATTAAAAATTTTAGTCTTAAATTTAACATCCATTTATGTTTCCATCCTTCTGTCTTCAACAAAGTCATAAAGATTCAGTAAGAGTTTACCATGAATACAAATCCCTATTACCTTGATATTGGATATTAGTGAGTTTGGCAGATGATCAATGGCATATCAATCCTACCTCAAGAAAATGTAACACTTTTATCTTACAAAGAAAACCCCACACTTCTGACAGATCACAGCACAAAATGAATAGAAACAGGGTGTTTTTTCTTTACCTGACTAATTATGATGTAAAACTTCTAATATCGCAGATAGCTATTTCACACTGACTAATATACCCTGGCTGATCTATCCAAAATATATATGAAGTCATTTTCATTTTCGGGTGCTTAAGGTTTGGCATGAAACTAATCCACTTCCTTCTATATCAATATGTATTTAGAGGAGTCAGCAGTCAACATGCTAGTGAACTGACACACGGAAGTGATAACAATTAAATACTGTATCATAATGACCATCGGGTACAAACTTTATTACATTATGTACATTTTTTATTATGTTGTGTACACACTTTATAATGTCATGTACATTCTTTATCATGTTGTGTACACACTTTATAATGGCATGTACATTCTTTAGCATGTTGTGTACACACTTTATAATGTCATGTACATTCTTTATCATGTTGTGTACACACTTTATAATGTCATGTACATTCTTTATCATGTTGTGTACACACTTTATAATGTCATGTACATTCTTTACCATTTCGTAAACATTTTTGATTATAAGAAAAAAATAGGTAACAGCGTAACTGTGACCCATTTCTTGTTCTGTATTTGTGAACAAAATGAATTGGATTTAATTATTTTAGCCAAAACAGTCACCAACAAATAAATAATATACATACTGAAAACAAAACATGAACAAAAATCAATCTATAGGATGGTCAGCTTTAATGTCTCTTTTAACAGCATATGTCTGCAGTTGTGAATAAATTTTACCTTCTTCACTCCCTAATAAGTACATTATGTTGCTTGTAGCTATACCAGCCCTTAATTGTCCCCTCTTCTCCTGACTGATTAGTGAGAATAGCTCTAAGTTGCACGGCAGATCACCGCCGGGCATACTGTATTTAATTCGTAGGTTGTCAATGGACATGGATCTTGAGGTTTAAAATCCTTTCGGTTGCAATTGCGGCATATTTTCGTTATAAAACATGAACTTTTTGCCTAGAATTGAGGGAGCATGAATGAAATAAAAAAACAAAGGGATAACACGCAAACAAATCCAAAAATGAATTGCACTCAATGCTGGATATGAAGACAAAATATGTAGCAATTCGGAATTGATCCTTTCGTATCCCATTCTATTTTTATCATGATTAGAGATTATTTTTATTAACATCATCAAAATGTCCATTTCAACATAAAAACGTACTCTATCAATTTTAATTATAAACTGAAATTCACAAGTTGTGTCAATTTGATAAATCTCGTTTTGAAATGAGAGTGGCACAAAACCATTAAAAGAATCAAGATTTTTCATCATATTCTGAACTGGGAGACCCGACATCGCCTACTATATTTTGATTAACGAAATTGTAATCTACAACTGTATTAAAAAGTCTATACACGGTAAGTTGATCTTAATTGTAATCACAAAGCTACATTAGATAGGGTTTATAAAATTTATATAATATCCTATTTTTCAGGTTATTGTTTAGATCCCAGAAATGAAAGTACATTTCGGAAAGGTTCGGACTTTTACATTGCTTTGATGGTTAACGATTATTTTAATGATGCTTGAGATGGTTACAGTATTTATAGGCAGATCAAAAAGTATTTGGTGAAATTTGTGAAAATACATAAGATATAAATTTTAAAAATATCTTCCTAAAAAAAAAAAAAAAGGGGGGGGGGGTAGTCAAATAAATTCTACATTCTTTGGTTTAAATTCATTTTAAATATGTGCAGCTTTGTGTTCAGACAGATGTGAATGCCTAGTGTAGCTTCGTGGTTCAGAGTATGATAAATTTATGGAAAAATAAATATAATGGGTAAAAAAAAGAAGATGGGAAACAATTTCTGTAATGAAATACATTTAATAATGCTTTATTGCAATACATTTTGTTTTTATTTACACCTATATAATGTCACAGGGTGAGAAAGATGTGCAGCCTGACCGTGACTTGAACCCGGGGCCCTTTTTTTACAAGGCAAATGCTCTACCAACTGAGCTTCCTGGCCGCATACACATCTTTCTATCCTATTGTGAGTAATTGGTACATTATCCCCCTTCATGAATTCTATTATTGTGTACCGGTAAATATAACCATGTGCAGGTGTAATTAGACAGACCTGGCACCTATGTCACAGTCGTTGGGTGCCTAATGTCACAGGGTGAGAAAAATGTGCAGCCTGACCGAGACTTGAACCCAGGGTCTTTTTATGCTTACAGGGCGAATGCTCTACCGACTGATTGAGCTACCCAGGCAGTAGCATCTACGGCATACACATCTTTATCCCCTACTGTGAGTAATATGCAGTATGCGAATCCAGCATTTCTGGACTCTCTATCTTATTTATGTGTTTAAATACCAAAGCAAATCTATTACTGATGTTCACACACTATATTTAAAATTATAAAACTAATTGTCTTCATTTTTCGACTTTTTTCAGCTTGCAATAACTAGAAAATAGGAATGGCTGCGGAAAACCTGGTAAATTGGACACTGACAATACATAAGCTCTAAAGGAAGGCCAGGGGCAACTATATCCAGTTTTCAAGCCAAAATCCAACATTCTGTTCACCTCAGCAGCTGCGTTAACAGCATCTCAAGCAACCAATGGACCATTTCATCATGGGCATGGCAATATACAGTATAATTTTGGCTAAACCATGACAGGTGGAAAATTTGATGCATATGTTTACTACCAAACTGAACACTGTGTGAATGTTATACCAAGATAAAGACTTGGTATTTTGAGAGGGTTTCTTGACTTACATATGTGAACATCTCCTTGCTTGCGTTTCACAACACTTCAACTCAGATTTCTCTTAACTAAAAGTTCAGAAGGTCTAAAACTCCCTTATTTATTGACCTAGTGATTAAAATATTTTTCATGAATGTTCTTATAGCAAATGGTATTTAATCTCATGCCCTGAAATGTAAGAACAAACTCTGAAAAAAAAAGTTTTGAACTTATAGATTTGCTTATTGAAGAGAAAATATGGGAGACCATTCCAGATTGTCAGTCATCCTTCTAAAGTGTAAGCACATCAGTTTGTTTCCAATTTTTCTTTCTTTTTTGTTTGGACCAAACTGATTCTCTTTAAATTGAAATAACTAAAATAACACAATTCTACAATTCTTTTTTGGAATATGAATCAATGACTTAAAATGATGTGTCTTTAACATGACCCTTCTTAGTAAAACATAGCACATTAAGATCAAGGTGAGCTATTCTGATCACCTTGTTTCTCATCTTCTGATGGCAACAATTTGCTTTAAAAGACAATCATATCTCCTGAAACTACTTGTAGGATGCCCATTTGTTGTTTGCATTGGCAACCAGCAAAATTTGATTTTGAAAAAATTTAAAAATCCTGTTCCCTGAAACAAAGGGCCAGGATAATTCAATTTCATCTGTTACAAATTGCCACCTCATGGCTATCTACTGTCATTGCTAAAATTAAGTTGTCCCTTAATTTTTTCCCCTTTGAAAGCAATGGCCAGAATTTAATTTGAATTTGCACAAATGGTTAACTCATAGCTTTTTACCATAATTGCTTACTTTAAGTTTATTCCTTAAAAATGGAGCACCAGTTGGTTGGCTAGTTTCCTAATAATTATACTTTAATATATTTATAAAAAAATCTTTCTAACTAATGGTCAGATTTTAATTTCATTTGGCACAAATTGTCACCTCATAGTTCTCTACCACATTGCTAAAATGAATTTTATCCTTTGAAAAATGATGTCTTAAGTGAGGGTAGCTAGTTTCTGTATGTACTCTTTATACATATAGTTAAATTCTAAATCATTCTCCTGAAGCTAGTGTTTAGAAATATATTTTTCCTAATGATAATGTCATGGTCCTTTCCTGCAATTTTACTAAGTTATTGATCCCATGGAAAATGAGACCTTATTTTCTATTAATTATATTCTGTATAAAAACTCTGAGCATTTATTGCTGCTGAAGGTAACCAGGTCAAATCAAGTGGTCTGAAATGTTATAATTAGGTTGTATGTTCTGCCCTCTATCGTCCTTTATTAAAAAATTGTGTTCCCTTCCTGCAGCATAATTCTCTTTATATTTAAATTAAGCTGATGATATTTGGTACATGTATCATTGACTTGGAAAGGATGTGTCGCAGGCAAATTTTTCTATTAGAACCTCTTTTCCTTTCAGAATTGGTGTCTTTTTTAAATAACAAATAAAAAGAAGAAGAAAATCTGCAGCAGCACTATGTTTCTATTAAAATTGTCTAATGTTGCAAATAAATATTTCCAAGAAGAGCTCTTCTCTTCAGAGTTTTTGCACTATTTGGAAAATGATGTCTGCAGTATTACTTTGTTCATATTTAAGATAGGCTCATGATATATGCTGAATGTAATGATGACTTGTAAAGGGGGCTATAATAAATTTTGGAGAATGGCCCTTTACTTTCATAGTCATTTACCTTTGTCTACAGCTAAAATCTCTTAAAATTTAGTAACAGCTCATGATATATGGTTCATGTACCAATAACATGGATATCATGTGTTATTGCTCTTTGTTAAAAAATGTCCACAACATATTTCACAATATATTCAAGTTGAAGTTTTGACACATCTTATTTCTAATTTTTGTTCCAATGACTTTCTCACAGTTTTTGCAACTTCACATGGACTAATCAGGCTATGTACTTTCTTTCATTTTTGTAAGCTCAACTTTTCGAAGAATAGGATGAGCTATTGTAGTCACACTGGCGTCAGGTTTTATTTAACGTTGACATTATCTCCACTATAACTTAACGGTTGTCCATCAAACTTCACACATATGTTTATCAACTCTTCCAAATATAATTGCATATTTATGGCCCTTTTTGGATTTTGAATGAATGTTAAACTTTTGTTGAACAATGCTATTAGCTCCAGCTTACTCAATGGATGTCTCTCAAACTTTACACATGTGTTTATCATCATCAGACCAACCAGTAGAAAACTTAAAAAAATGTTATTTTGTTTAACATTGCTATTTCTCCAGTTTTACTGGAAGGATGTCCCCCAAAATTCACATATGGCTTGATCATCATGAGATCAACCAGTAGAAATAGGACCTGCAACTCTTCCAAATTTTTATTTCCATTTATAGCTCATTTTGGACTTAGAAAAACGTTAAAGTTTTGTTTAATAATGCCGTTATCTCCACTTTAACTCAGTAGATGTGCCCAAAACCTTGCACATGCCTTGATCATCATCAGATCAACTAGTAGAAACAGGGACAGTAACTTTTACAAATATTTTCTGCAAACTTATGGCCCTTTTGAACTTTTTTTTTAAGTTTTGTTTTTAACATTGCTAATATCTCCACTTTTGCTAGATGAATGTCTCTCAAACTTTACAAGTGTGTTTATCAACATCAGACCATTTTGTATTATGTTATGTACATTAGGTATTATGTTCTGTTTATTACTTATTGTGTATTGTGCAATGTAAAATTCCATTTTGCAGACAGTAAGCAGTAACAAAAGGATATTTTTTGGAAGTATGTTTTTTGTGACCTTGACCTTGAACCATCTAACAGTAAACACATATCAAAGTTTTATCTTCACAAAAGGTAAACATGTCCCAAATTTGGTCAAGAAATGTCACTGACATCAAAAGTGATTAAAGAAATCACTTTTTGAGGACAGAAGGACAGTCGACCAAACCAACAGACCAACTGAAAGTGTTTCCAGTATATCCCTTCAACCTTTCTTTTGTGGGGATATAACAAATTCTTTGTTGAACAGACTGTAGAGTTTGAGCTTCAATATTGTATGAGCAAACAGAGGAGAGCCTGGAAGAAGCTTCTAATCTGGGTCTGCTCAGTTTGTCAAGGCATCAAAACACATCTGGTTCAAGATAATGTGGTCTAACATGTTTACACGGCATCAAAACACATCTGGCTCAAGATAATGTGGTCTAACATGTTTACACAGCATCAAAACACATCTGGTTTCAGATAATGTGGTCTAACATGTTTACAAGGCATCAAAACACATCTGGTTTCAGATAATGTGGTCTAACATGTTTACAAGGCATCAAAACACATCTGGTTCCAGATAATGTGGTCTAACATGTTTACAAGGCATCAAAACACATCTGGTTCAAGATAATGTGGTCTAAGATGTTTACAAGGCATCAAAACACATCTGGTTCAAGATAATGTGGTCTAACATGTTTACAAGGCATCAAAACACATCTGGTTCAAGATAATGTGGTCTAACATGTTTATAACATGTTTACAAGCATCAAGACACATCTGGTTCAAGATAATGTGGTCTAACATGTTTACACAGCATCAAAACACATCTGGTTCAAGATAATGTGGTCTAACATGTTTACAAGGCATCAAAACACATCTGGTTCAAGATAATGTGATCTAACATGTTTACAAGGCATCAAAACACATCTGGTTCCAGATAATGTGTTCTAACATGTTTACAAGGCATCAAAACACATCTGGTTCAAGATAATGTGGTCTAACATGTTTACAAGGCATCAAAACACATCTGGTTCAAGATAATGTGGTCTAACATGTTTACAAGGCATCAAAACACATCTGGTTCAAGATAATGTGGTCTAACATGTTTACAGGTCCAGCTATCAGTGACTGGAGGTAAGAAGCCAATGAATGATGCACTATATAATATTGGAGTAGACATAAACTTCAGCTAAATAATAAAAGCACCCAGACACGGCTGTTCCCAAAAAGATCAATTTCACGCTAGTATTAAGTGCATTCCCCTAAATGGTTGTCCTGATACTACTTCTTGGGAAACAAGAAAGTCAGTAGAATTGACAGATGCTCCCCGAAGAACGTCATTGTTACAAATAAGGCCTTGGTCAATGGGTGGGAGGATATGTTAAGGACAGGGGTCAGGCCCTACCCCCAAAATTTTACTTAGGACCTTTCAGCTCAAAGCTGTTGAAATCCCAATCCTAAATCATATCTATTCTCCTCATCAGATGAGATGTTTTACCAACTCTAATTTGGAGACTTAGTAACAGTTTACTATTTAATATGATAATACGTGTTACTCATCAGATCTTTCATTGATTTTTTTAAAGTTTTTATACAACTGAAATTAAGTCATACATTTCAATGTGTGCTCATATCAAAGAGGTTAACCAACACTCTTGACATATGACTGGATATTTGAAATAGTGTATAATGGCCTAAACAACAATAAGCTGACATGATTATGATTGACATTACTAGCATATTGAATTTTGTGGGGTTTTGTTTAAATGATATCTCCTGTTAAATTAGGCAAATGACATGAATACCAGTCAACAACATGGTAGTAGGGGCCATAACTCTCTTAAAAATTGAGGAACCAGGTCACGTCGACGATATGCGTATCTACTCTTGGTAATAAAGCTTCCCATTAAGTTTCATTAAATTCAAGCCATTAGTTCCTGAGAAATAGCCCGGACAAGAATCATGCAACATGAACTATTGGCCAAAAAGTCAAGGGGCCATAACTCTGTGAAAAATTGAGGAACCAGGTCACGCCGACGATAGGCATATCTACTCTTGGTGATAAAGTTTCCCATAAAGTTTTGTTGAATTCAAGCCATTAGTTCCTGAGAAATAGCCCGGACAAGAATCATGCAATATGTACTATAGGCCAAAAAGTCAAGGGGCCTTAACTCTTTGAAAAATTTAGGAATCGGGTCATGCTGACGATATGCGCATCTACTCTTGGTAATAAAGCTTCTCATAAAGTTTCGTTGAATTCAAGCCATTAGTTCCTGAGAAATAGCCCGGACAAAAATCATGCAATATGTACTATAGGCCGAAAAGTCAATGGGCCATAACTCTTTGAAAAATTTAGGAACCAGGTCATGCTGAGGATATGTGCATCTCCTCTTGGTAATAAAGCTTCCCATAAAGTTTTGTTGAATTCAAGCCGTTAGTTCCTGAGAAATAGCCCATACAAGAATCATGCAACATGAACTATAGGCCAACAAGAGGGCCAAGATGGCCCTGTGTCGCTCACCTGAGTAAGATAGCTGTGTTAGGCATAATGACAAAAAATCTAGCATCTAAAAGTGTTTTTCTAACATTTGACTAAGTGACCTACATATTGATCCTACCTGAATTTGCACTCAACTGGGAATTCATGCAGTCATCATTCATATTAAGTTTAATGAAGACTGGGACAAAAATGTAGGCCTCTAGAGTGTTCACAAGGTTTTTCTTAGATTTGACCTGGTGACCTAGTTTTTGACCTCATGTGACTCATTTTCAAACTCATCCAATATATCAATTAGACAAACATCCTGACCAAATCTATTGAAGATTGGGCTAAAACTGTGGCCTCTAGAGAGTTCACAAGGTTTTTCTTAGATTTGACCTGGTGACCTAGTTTTTGACCCCATGACCCATTTTAAATCATCCAAATATCATTAGACAAACATCCTGACCAAAATTTATGAAGATTGGCAAAACTGTGGCCTTAGAGGTTCACAAGGTTTTTCTAAGATTTGACCTGGTGACCTAGTTTTTGACCCCTACTTACCCATTTTCGAACTCATCCAAGATATCATATAGACAAACACCCATGACCATTTTTCATGAAGATTGGGCTAAAACTGTGGCCTGTAGAGTGTTCGCAAGGTTTTTCTAAGATTTTCCCTGGTGACCTAGTTTTTGACCCCATTGACCCAATTTCGAACTCATCCAGATATCATTAGACAAACACCTGACCAATTCATGAAGATTGGCCAAACTGTGGCCTCTAGAGTGTTTACAAGGTTTTTCTAAGATTTGACCTGGTGACCTAGTTTTTGACCCCACATGACCCAATTTTGAACTCATCTGAGATATTATGTAGACAAACATCCTGACCAAGGTTTCATGAAGATTGGGCCAAAACTGTGGCCTCTAGAGTGTTCACAAGGTTTTTCTAAGATTTGACCTGTGACCTAGTTTTTGACCCCACATGACCCAATTGAACTCATCGAGATATATGTAGACAAAATCCTGCCAAATTTTATGAAGATTGGGCTAAAACTGTGGCCTCTAGAGTGTTCACAAGGTTTTTCAAGGATTTGACCTCGTGACCTAGTTTTTGACCCCACATGACCCAATTTAGAACTCATCCGAGATATCATGTAGACAAACATCCTGATTAAGTTTCATGAAGATTGGGCCAAATTTGTGGCCTCTAGAGTGTTCACAAGGTTTTTCTAAGATTTGACCTAGTGACCTAGTTTTTGACCCCACATGACCCAATTTCGAACTCATCCGAGATATCATGTAGACAAACATCCTGATTAAGTTTCATGAAGATTGGGCCAAATTTGTGGCCTCTAGAGTGTTCACAAGGTTTTTCTAAGATTTGACCTCGTGACCTAGTTTTTGACCCCACATGACCCAATATCGAACTCATCCGAGATATCATGTAGACAAATATCCTGACCAAATTTTATGAAGATTGGGCTAAAACTGTGGCCTCTAGAGTGTTCACAAGGTTTTTCAAGGATTTGACCTAGTGACCTAGTTTTTGACCCCACATGACCCAATTTCGAACTCATCCGAGATATCATGTAGACAAACATCCTGACCAAGTTTCATGAAGATTGGGCCAAAACTGTGGCCTCTAGAGTGTTCACAAGCAATTGTTGACGACGGACGACGGACGACGGACGACTGACGACGCACGACGCACGACGGACAAAAGGCGATCACAAAAGCTCACCCGAGCACAAGTGCTCAGGTGAGCTAAAAAGTCAAGGGGCCATAACTCTGTGAAAAATTGAGGAACCAGGTCACGCCGACGATATGCGTATCTACTCTTGGTGATAAAGCTTCCCATAAAGTTTTGTTGAATTCAAGCAATTAGTTCCTGAGAAATAGCCCGGACAAGAATCATGCAATATGTACTATAGGCCAAAAAGTCAAGGGGCCTTAACTCTTTGAAAAATTCAGGAAGCGGGTCATGCTGACGATATGCGCATCTACTCTTGGTAATAAAGCTTCCCATAAAGTTTTGTTGAATTCAAGCCATTAGTTCCTGAGAAATAGCCCGGACAAGAATCATGCAATATGTACTTTAGGCCGAAAAGTCAATGGGCCATAACTCTTTGAAAAATTTAGGAACCGGGTCATGCTGAGGATATGCGCACCCAAATTTTTAATTCAAGCCGTTAGTTCCTGAGAAATAGTCCGGACAAGGAAAGTGTGACGGACGGACGGACGAAGCGGCGACTATATGTGTCACCTTTGGTGAGCATAATAAAAAGGGCATACTTTAAACTGTATGTAGCTCACTAAATTGTTTTCTGTAAGATGGTTTTGCCAATAAAACATCTGCACGAGTTGTATATAAGATACCATGCAGTCTCCAATATAAATTTGAATTTATTGTAATATAGATATAACAATATCCTTGTGCACAGTGTATAATTCAATACTTGTCTGCCCAAAACATCTGGTAGCTTCAGAGTGTGTAGTTATCTTACAAAAGATTATTCATGGGACATTTATAAACCGTGCACAAGAATTCTTAGCCAAAGTTGGAACCAAGCTATGGTTCTAAGATTTGTGTAATGTAGGAAGACAGGACCTTTTTTGACAAGTATTCAAACTGTGCACTTATCTTCATACATCCCAAATCAAACATGCAGGTAATCAGATTTTTTTCCAAAATGCTCTGACTTGTCAACTGATAAAGAAAACAATCAAAATACCATATCTGACACAATGGAATGACAGATGAAGTTGTTGAATTATTTCTGGCAGGGTCAGGAAGACCTTCAACCATTTAAATTGAAATTGGAAAAGTAACAAGAAATGTTTGTGAAACATATATGCCCCCCTCATATGCCATAATATGTATATAGCTATATTACATGCAAGGAGTTTGCCTTCATAATGTTGGCTTGCCACAAAAAATTCTCAAACTTCAAAAATTTGAGTGAAAATATAATGTGCTAAAATGTGGAACTAAACGTTTACTGAAATAAAACCAGACACAATGAGATTTTGAGTTATTAGTCAGACAGTGCTTAAATCGTACAAAATATTTATAAGAATCCAACTTATTAATTTGAAAACAGGGTTTTCTACATTGATAAGCAACAACTACATGAGGTTAGGACCTTAAGAGTAAAAATAAAATAGAAGTTATCACTTGGGCAAGACATTTATATAATAAAAATATATCAACATGTGACATTGTGAACTTGAGCTTTGGATGTTGACACCCAAATCAATAGAGGTCATCTACTCATTATAAGGAACAACCACATATAGTCTGAAATAGGACTTAAATTTTATTTGGACAAGGCCAAGTCATCAAACATATATACAAATGCAACCTTGTGACCTTGACCTTTGAGGTATTGACACCAAAATTGATAGGGGTCATCTACTAATCATAAGCAACAACCACATGAAGTTTGAGATTTAAAGGTCAAATAGAATTTCAAGTTATCACTCAGACAAGGTCTGGTATTATACATACACAACATGTGACCTTGACCTTTGAGGTAATGACACCAAGATCGATAGGGGTCATCTACTAATCGTGAGCAACAACCACAAGAAGTTTGGGACTTAAAGGTCAAATAGAACTTAAGTTATCACTCGGACAAGGTCTGGTATTATACATACACAACATGTGACCTTGACCTTTGAGGTAATGACACCAAGATCGATAGGGGTCATCTACTAATCGTGAGCAACAACCACATGAAGTTTGAGACTTAAAGGTCAAATAGAACTTAAGTAATCACTCGGACAAGGTCTGGTCTACCGACAGACCGACGGACGGACGGATCGACGGACGGACCGACCGACCAACATGAGCAAAGCAATATACCCCCTCTTCTTCGAAGGGGGGCATAAAAAGGGACCAGGTAAAATTACAGTTCTTGGACACTGCACTTCTCCTAATCGCCATCTGTCTATATATTAAGTTTCAAGTCAATACCTTGTATAATATTCGAGAAATGTTCTGGACAAGAAAAACAGAATTAACCACAGGGAGATAATGCAATGATTGGACCAGGGCAATAACACTACCATCCTTGAGACAACTCAAGTGATATTTATGACACGCACCTCTCAACCTGATTAACAATGCACACACAAAATTCAAACCGAATCAGTTAAGAAATGTAGAAGAAGTTCGTGCAACAATATATCCAGAATCATATCAGGGGCAATATCTCTTCAATCCTTGTGACAAGTCAAGAGAAATTTATGTCACGCTTCTCTCCACCTGATTATCAATGTACACACAAAAACTGAACCAAATCGGTTAAGAAATGTAGAAGATGTTCGCATCACAAGATATTTAGAGTCGAATCAGAAGCAATAACTCAAGTGAAATTTATGTCACGCACCTCTCCACCTGATTATCAATGCACACACAAAATTTGAACCAAATCGGTTAAGAAATGTAGAAGTAGTTCACATCACAAGATTTTGGGATGGACAGACAGACTGACAGACCAACAGACTGACTCTTAAATACCCCCTCTCAAACTTCGTTTGTGGGGGTATAAAAACCCATCCAAGAATCACACACCACTGTTTGATAACTGAAATATATGCTTCATATTCTCAAACTTTAAGTAATCCTTTACAGAATAAATGTTTCTTTGAAACAAGAGGGCCATGATGGCCCTAAATCACTCACCTGAGATAAATAGCCTTAATTGCCAGTACAATACATATATCTTTAGAACTGAAGATGCTGAGGTGTAGACAGTGGAAGTAAGTGACAATATGAAACAAAGGGGGAATACGAGTGCAAAAGAGTGCCTATGGCAGCCCATCAAAGTAATTGTAAGAACAATGCAATGGTTTTGTGTGTGTAGGCGTATTAAGTTTAAAATAAGTAACAAATTTGACCAAGTTCCAATATGACCCTTGATGAATGAGTATCTAGATGTGTTTGGCCAGGGTAGATTTTACATTATACAAGTTTTGAGAAGATTAAAAGACATAGACAAAAGAAAAAATCATGCTGTATACTCATTTGGCTGGGAAGCAAAGAGACAAAAAAGCAATATATAGTTGTTTTTTTCATTGCTATTGCATCACAGATGCACAGGGTTAATGAAATGATGAACAATGTATAACATGATTGCCATATTCACGGGATGAAAATTACTTTGCGACTGTTAAAACAGTTGCTTTATGCTTGAACTTTTGTCATTGTTTCATGTCTTACATAAGAGAAACGAAACCGGATATGACCGGGGTGAATAGCGTCCTTGTATTTCATTGGCTGTTAAATAAATTAACCAAATGGGAAGTAATTACCAACAACATAATTAAAAGTTACATGTGCCGTTTGTTTTTTAAACTGTCTTTTATAACAACACGTTCTTTAAACTTTATTTAATTAATATAAGTTGCTTAGCAGCTTATGTATTTCCTTACATTTTTTGAAACATGCAAATGATTAAAATACCATTCACTAGATGATGCCATAGAAATGGAAATAATATCAGTTAACTTTGCTACTTCCTTACTACAACATGAGCATTAAAATCAAGTAACCAGAAGAGGGTCAAAAGCTAAAACTGTGTATGAATTGGAATTCTTACCATTTTCTTTTACTAATCTGAAGAATATTTTTAACTTTGATAAAGGGTTACCAAAGGAACATCTGTACTAAATGATTTTGAAATCTGGCCAGTTGTATTGATGGAGACATGATTTTAAAGATTTTATACATTTTTATTTCCATTGCCATGACAACAAGAATTCTTACATTGAAAATGATTATTTTAGCAACATCTGAGAAGCCTCACTCTGTTATCATCCTTGCAAATTCCAATCAAATTATATCAAGCAGTTAAAGCAAGATGACATTTAAATATTTCACTTAATACCATATTTAACATAAAATAGCCCTGCAATTTTCTTGACGAATCAGAATTTTTTTTAACAACTTTAGTGATGCTCCACCAAAGGATTATACCTGCCAAATTGAATCAAATTCTATCAAATTTCAAAGGAGATGTCCTTAAAGATTTCAATATATCAATATAAGGCAAATTAGCCCCGCCCCTGGTGGCCATGATTTTTTTACAGATCAGAATGATTTTAGCAGCTTTGTAGCTGCATCCAAGGATCATCCCTGCCAAATATGATCAAATTCTATACAGCGGTTTTTAGAAGAGATGTCCTTTAAAGATTTCGCTATATATAATTATAAAAGGCAAATAAGCCCCGCCCCTGTCGGCCATGTTTTTTTAGCAGATCCAAATAATTTTAGCATCTTTGGTAAAACTTCACCCAAGGATCACCCCTGCCCAATTTGATTAAATTATGTGCGGCGGTTTTACAGGAAGCGTTGTTTAAAGATTTCACAATATACATCATATAAGGCAAATAAGCCCCGCCCCGGGGACCATACTTATAAGCAGATCCAAATAATTTTAGCAACTTTGGAAGAGCTTCACCCAAGGATTATCCCTGTCCAATTTAATTAAAATCTGTGTAGCTGTTTCAGAGGAGATGTCATTTAAAGATTTCAAGTAAACAAAGAACCAAAACATATTAGTGGGGTGACAATCAGCCAAAAAGTAGCACCAATTTAAGGAGTAGGTGGCCATAAAGTAGAACAAGCAATGTTATATACCAAAATGTTTGCCAATGTCTGTACTATATGAAACTGCCAGCATAAATTGCCAACGCCTGGTGCGGACTAAATTGCAAGTTCAGTGAAAATATTTTATCTGTTTGTTACAGATTTATTTCCAGAGGTAGTTCAAAATATTTGCATGATTATTATTCCTTCCATAATGTACATCAAATTCACATACAACAACGGTAAATTCAAGGTAAAGGTCAGGGTCATTTCAGGGTCAAAGTACAAAAAATATTAAAAAATTTGATATCTCCTACCTACTTTTTATCATTTTATGCATTTTTTATACTCAAATGGATTACTTTTAGTGATAGAAATATTATTAGGTGTGTATTCTTTCATTTAAAACTGTTTTGTATGATATCTGTGTTTAGATTATGTATAAACTTTGGTAGTCTACACACAACACATTATCCAAGATGGCTGCCATTCAATTGCTGTATCAATGATCATTGGATGTTTCATTGATAAATACCATATATAAAGGTCAATCTTAAGTGTTTGAAACAAATTACTTTATTTTTGCATGTATGCAAAACTTACAAATTTGACTGACCATTCAAAGTCAAGTTCAAGGTCATTCCAAGGTAAAAACACATGAAATACCCCAAAATTCGTGATTTCCTCTCTTCCTCATTTCTTGCTTAATTTCTAGTCATATAATATAATAGAGATAAGTATATTAACTTAAATCAGAGGTGAACTATTCTGAATTATTTCTGAGGCTTGCCCCCATCTCAAACCCAGGACTTTCAGTTTCCTACCTTGGAATTTATTGATGGTTATCATTGATGTAATCATTGTAAGGTTTGAGTATGTGGATGCATTTTTGCTTCAAAATTATTCTTACAGATAAAAGACATTTCAATAACTCCCTCAACTGTGAATACAATTAGTGACAACAAGGTATGGTGATGTCATACAATTATCTGTGGTGCTGCAGCTCTGCCATTGACAAAGATAAATGTGGAAGATAAGAGAGAATCTGCCAGTACATAACAGCATCAACTTAAAATGCACACCCAAGTTCGTGATAAAATTCTAAGTAGTTTTATGGCCATGAAATCTACAAATCTGTGAGGCAGCTAGGGCCTCTAATCTCATGGCCATGAAATCTACATATCTGTATGACAGCTAGGGCCTCCAATCTCATCATGTGGGAAAGCATTAGTGTCCTCTGAACATCTCTTTAGATACACCATTTGTATGGAAGTTTATGTCAAACAAGAGGACCATAATGGCATTGATAAACATTGTATTGATAGTCTGTACAAGTTACTACAGTAGAAACTCACTTAGCGTGCACCTCATTAATACAGGCAACTTTGTACTGCGGACAAAATTGGCAGTCCGGATCATTTTGTTATATATCTTTATGTTCACTGGCCTCAGTAATGCTGGCACCTAGCTACTGCACATATGGGCATCAATTTCGGTTTCGAGCACAAAGTGAAACTAGCTTAAGCGAGCACTTGTCCAAGGGAGATAACAACTATTATCAGACTGGTTGCACAATACCTGTGTTACTTACACAAACCAGTCTTTCAATTCTGCAAACAATTCTGTGTTTTACATGTGACAGACATTTTGTTTTATTTTGATAGCAGTATACAAGATGCAAATTGACAACAGGCCTAGGTGTCAGTTATTCAGATATACATGTAGGGGACTCAAATGGGTCCCTTTATCACCATCGGTGTGTATGATATTTATGCTTTTTTGTCCATTAAACCAGTGACACTTTATGCAGTTTCCAATGCATTTTCCTTGCTTTGATAGCAGAACTGATGGTAATTAAAAGAGCAACTTATTCTAGAAATAAAAACCATAGAAATGACATAAAATATCCAGGTTCATTTGGTATGTCTGATTTTTAGGCCATATCGCTAACTGGTAAACTTCAAATAAGATACACCAATTAGCACATTCTTTTCGTAAAGTGTACTTTAAACAAGAGGGCCACAGAGGACCTGGATCACTCACATGAGTATAAGGTTATCCAAGGAACATCTGTACTAAAACATTTTGAAGTCTGGCAAGTAGTTTTGAAGGAGACGATTTTTAAAGTTTTCATTTTTTTTTCTTTCCATTGCCATGGCAACCAGAGTTCATCATGGATCAAGTTTATTCTAGCAACTTCTATTGAGGTTCACCCAAGGATCATCCCTGCCAAGTTTTATCAAATTCTGTCCAGTTGTTTCAGAGGAGATGTTGTTTAAAGATTTCAATATGTACATTTAATGCAAATTAGCCCAGATCCTGGTGGCCATGTTTTTTACAGATCTGAATAATTTTAACAATCTTGGTAGAGGGTTACCATAGGAACATCTGTACTAAAACATTTTGAAATCTGACCAGTAGTTTTGAAGAAGATGATTTTTAAAGTTTTCTTTTTTTTTTCCGTTGCCATGGCAACCAGAGTTCGTCATGGATCAAGTTTATTTTAGCAACTTTGTGAAGGTTCACCCTAGGATCATCCCTGCCAAGTTTAATCAAATTCTGTCCAGCGGTTCCAGAGTGGATGTCATTTAAAGCAAATTGTTGACAACGCACGACGGATGACGCCAGGTGATTCTAATATCTCATCATTAGCGTTTTGTGCTCAGGTGAGCTAAAAAAAAAAATCTATTATAAAAAGTTTTCATGTAAACGAAGAACCAAAACATAAAATGGCTTGTTTACTCGTACATTATCAATTAATCTTATACAATTACATGTATAAGCATAAAATGTATATGGTAGATGGGTTATCAAAGGGGCATAACACACTTCTGCTGATGTAAAACCTTGCTATTAAGGCCAAATTTCAAATTAAGGCCACTTGGCTCTGGTCCCAAAGGTAGCTAGGTTCTACTGTATATTGTAGCATAGTCATACTGAATACATTAACCATACAGTAATTCAGCAAGATCATTTCAATTCCATACATCAAACAGTATCTTTTGGCCAAATATGAAGGACGTAGCTTAAAAATACAAAAGTAAGTTATTTGGTCATGGTCAAGGTCATACATGGTCAAATGTAAATTTCACATTAACAAACAAAATGGTACCAGCTGTGCACCAAAATTGAAGGTTATAGCTCCCTTCCCTATATAAGCCTATGTAAAAAATAAGTGAACATTTGGCGTGTCCAATTTGGACCTCAGGGCCATATGATCTGAGCAAACTTGATAAAGGACAGACACCAAATATCTAAACTCTAGTCCTTGCAACAATATTTCAATAAGTTTTGGGTTGTTGTTTTTTTAACAAAAAAGATTAAAACAACATCTTTTAATGGACGACTGAAAATAAGCATACTGTCACCCTTTCTTTCTCTTTTCTACTATTTTGACCTATAATCTAACCTGTCTATGTACAGGCCTGACACTTTGTCGAAAAATAAATAAATAAATGAATTCGACCTCTCTACATATCATTTATATAAAAAGATTTCGATTTTTTTTTTCTTGAACATTTTTCTTTTCTTTTTTTTTTTGAATATTAGGGTCCTGCAGGGTCTATGACTTAAATAACAAGGAAGCAAATACAATCCAAAATAAACAAGAGGGCCGTGATGGACCTGAATCGCTCACCTGAGTACCATTGCTTCAACTGATGTCAAGGTTTTCAAACAGACAAGGATTCTGATATAACTTAATCTAAAACATTTTACCCCTGACAATATTACACACCAAATATCTAAGCAATGGGCCATATAGTTTCAGAGAAGACTTGGGCGCAGGGTCATTTATCACCGTAGGGCCAAGACTTTGAAAATCTTTGTAATGAACCATTAGATGCTACTACATACCAAAAATCTTAGCTCTAGGCCTTATTGATTCATAGAAGAAGATTTTTTAAGATTTTCCTATTTAACTTTATGTAAAACAAGTGACCCCTGGTGTGGGGTCATTTATCACCATTGGGCTATGATTTGTACAATCTTGGTAGTGGCCCATAAGATGTTTACATACCAAAATCTACTCTAGGCCTTATTGATTCATAGAAGAAGATTTTTTAAGATTTTCCTATAACTTTTGTAAAAAAGTGACCCCTGGTGGGGGTCATTTATCACATGGGCTATGATTGTACAATCTTGGTAGTGGCCCGTAAGATGATGCTTCATACCAAATATCTAAGCTCTAGGCCTTATGCATTCATGGAAGAAGATTTTTTAAGATTTTCCTATATAACTCTATGTAAAACAAGTGACCCCTGGTGCGGGGTCATTTATCACCATAGGGCTATGATTTGTACAATCTTGGTAGTGGCCCATAAGATGATGCTACATACCAAATATCTAAGCTCTAGGCCTTATGGATTCATAGAAGAAGATTTTTTAAGATTTTTCTATATAACTCGGTAAAACAAGTGACCCTGGTGCGGGGTCATTTATCACCATAGGGCTATGATTTGTACAATCTTGGTAGTGGCCCGTAAGATGATGCTTCATACCAAATATCTAAGCTCTAGGCCTTATGCATTCATGGAAGAAGATTTTTTAAGATTTTCCTATATAACTCTATGTAAAACAAGTGACCCCTGGTGCGGGGTCATTTATCACCATAGGGCTATGATTTGTACAATCTTGGTAGTGGCCCATAAGATGATGCTACATACCAAATATCTAAGCTCTAGGCCTTATGGATTCATAGAAGAAGATTTTTTAAGATTTTTCTATATAACTCTATGTAAAACAAGTGACCCCTGGTGCGGGGTCATTTATCACCATAGGGCTATGATTTGTACAATCTTGGTAGTGGCCCATAAGATGATGCTACATACCAAAAATCAAAAGGCTAGGCCTTGTGGTTTCGGAGAAGAAGATTTTTTCAAGTTTTTCCTATAATAGCCTATGTGAAATCAAGTGACCCCTGGGGGGGGGCCAATTTTGACCCCAGGGTCATAATTTGTACAATCCTGGTAGAGAGTCATAAGATGATGCTACATACCAAAAATCAAAAGGCTAGGCCTTGTGGTTTCAGAGAAGAAGATTTTTTAAATTTTCATTTTTAAAATCTATTTTTAGCTCCTGTGACCTAATTATGCGATGGACCAGAACCATTTATACAACTTTAGTAGAGCTTCATCCAAGGAACATTCCTGCAAAATATTTTTCAAATTGGCCAAGCCGTTTAGGAGGAGATGTTGTTTGAAGCAATTGTTGACGCTGGACGCACGGACGCCGGACGCCGGACAAAAGGCGATCAGAAAAGCTCACCTTGAGCACGTTGTGCTCATGTGAGCTAACAAGTGACCCCTGGTGCGGGGTCATTTATCACCATTGGGCTATGATTTGTACAATCTTGGTAGGCATCCACTTGACAATGCTTCACATTAAATATCTAAGCTCTAGACCCTGCAGTTTTGCAGAAGAAGATTTTTAAAGTTTGCATTTTTATAATCTATTTTTAGCTCCTGTGACCTTATTATGCAATGGACCAGAACCATTTATACAACTTTAGTAGAGCTTCATCCAAGGAACATTCCTGCAAACTATTTTTCAAATTGGCCAAGCCGTTTAGGAGGAGATGTTGTTTGAAGCAATTGTTGACGCCGGACGCACGCACGGACGGACGCACGGACGACGGACGACAGGCGCCGGACAAAAGGCGATCAGAAAAGCTCACCTTGAGCACGTTGTGCTCATGTGAGCTAAAAAGGTAGGAAAGAGACTAGTAATGAGAGAAAATCCACAGATAAGGAAAATTTTGACATTTCAAAGTTGTCTGCCAGTGATATTGAATATTTAAGAGACATTCTTGGTATAAATGGACAGTATGATGATAATACTGTTGACAGGGGTTTTCAATATTCAGCCAAAGAATTTAGTGGTTTGTCAAATATTCATGTTGAGTTGGATGCAAAAGATATATCTGATGATGATAAGGGTCCAGGTTGCTCTAAGTCAAACCCTAATTTTGTGGAAGCTTTATTTGATACTGTCAGTGAATGTTCAGCATCTGAAGAGTTTTGGGACTTGCCTAGATTGAAAGAACCTGAGAAAGGTCCGCCGGTATCTGACTCTTTAGCTAAGCTTATGGACATGGCTTGTACAAAAATGTGTGAGACAGAAACATTATTGAATAAGTACAAAGTCCCAGAGAATTGTGCTCAGGTTACACCTCCTTCAGTGAATTCTGAAATTTGGAAAATTATTGATAGAAGGGTTCAAACCCAGGACAAGTCTATTGTTGACATTCAAAACTTGGTGGCCACAAGTATGGCACCTATCATTAAATTGGCTGAAGTGTTACGAAAACAGATTTCAGAAAATGCAGAAGCAAAGGCTCTTATCGGAGATTCACTTACTTTACTGGGCCAGGTTCAATACAATTTGTCTGTGAGACGTCGTTACATGATAAGACCTAGTCTCAAAAAGAAGTACTCTTCATTGTGTCATATTTCCATGCCAATTACAAAGCAGTTGTTTGGTGATGATATCACCAAAGAAATAAAGAACTGTGATTCTATGTCTAGTATTGGAAGAGAGAGCTATTGGCAGCCGGGCAGAGGCTTGTACAGGTCCAGAGGTAGATTTCCAAGGAGAGGAAATCAGTCACAGAGGTTTCAGCCATACCCCAAAGATATTAAGGTATAAGCAGAGGAGGTCAGTCTGCAAGGCGACCTAGACGAGGGAATGCTGTAGCAGCACCCCCAAACGACCAGTCATAACTCAAGAGGTAAGTTTAAAATCTGTTGGAAAATTGAAAGAGTTTGTTCAAGAATGGCAAAAGTATACCTCTGACTCTTGGGTTATTGAAGCGGTCTCTGGGTATCGTATTGACTTTGATTATGAGCCTTATCAAAGTGTTGTTCCAAATGAAATACTATTTAATGAGATTCAGTGGAATGTAGTGAATGACGAAGTCATCACTTTGTTAGAAAAAGGGGCTATAGTGGAATCAGAACACGAAACGGATGAGTATATCTCGACTCTGTTTATTGTGCCTAAACCAAATGGGAAGTTTAGACCTGTAATTAACTTGAGATTTCTGAATCATTTTGTGCATTATAATCACTTCAAGCAGGAGACTTTCAAAGTAGTTCTGGACCTCATTCAGAAGAACGACTTCTTTACGTCTATAGATCTGAAAGATGCTTATTTTTCCATCCCGATACATGAAGACTGTCAAAAATATTTAAAATTTTTATGGGATGGAAGGTTGTACAAGTTTGTAGTTCTTCCATTTGGGTTAACCTCAGCCCCTTACGTTTTTACCAAGGTTCTTAAACCTGTGTACGCCTTTTTCAGGCAATTGTCTATTAGTAGAGGTGAAACGGTATAGTTCGGTACGGACGTACCGCGGTATTATGTCTAACGGTACGGTACACGGTCCATTTAAGTTAGGTTACGGTTCGTACCGAGGCCAAAAATCCAATGAAATGTTGCATAAGTAGGCATTTATCAGGTAAAATATGCTTAAAATACGAGATTGTAAGGGCAGCTGCAGTGAAATCATTAACAGTACCAGACTGCTTGATTGAAACAAGAGGACATTTCACGTAATGGCAACAACAACAACAACAAAGTCTAATGTCATCGTAACAATTTCCCTCGAGAACAAAATAATGAAAATATATTGCCTAGATATCCTCAACATTTTTTATTTCACTTTTCTCAATAACTGATATGTTTGTTTCATCAGTTTGCATTAAAAGTCAACAAATTACAGCTAGATTGGCGAACGTTCAGATGAGAAAAATTGCAGATTTTACTTTTGAAAAAGCAAATGGTAATCCTTTTAATCTTGATTTAAAGGTAAAAGAATATGTTTTTAATATTCTTCAGACTAGATACACGCATATCTTGAGCCTTGAACATAAAATATAATCAGACATGTGTGTTTGAAAATGTCACCAGTTTTCGCGGATTTTACTTAACTTTTTAAAACGCACAGGAAAAAGAAACAGAGCACATCAAAACTCTTTGTCAGATAAAAAACACACACACAAACAAACATTTATATCAACTCTCTCCGCTGAATATGTACTCTAAGAAAGGAACTATGCTTGTAAACAAAGTTTGAAACCGTAGGGTATTATTTTACATAATTGAATTGATCTCTTTTGTTTTCATAAATAGCCATGGATGATCTTAGAGTACTGTGTAAAAGGTATGTAAAATCAATGAAAAAATAGTATAAAAAGTATGTAAGGAATATGTGTGTGAAAAGTAGAATATTGATTTATTTTATCATACTAGTCTGATAATCAGTTATCAAACAATGTGAATACCAACAACATAATTAATCACACAAAAAATCTTACAACAGCATAGGCTGTTGAAATGGATTTTATATCAAAATAGATAATTTAATTTGATATAATTGCTATTGTTAAAAAATTCCTGATATTGGGTCTTATTGAAACCCTTGAGTGAGAATTAAAATTATCAGCAAGGAGAAGAAATGTACCGAAAATGTCCGGGACCGAAACCCCAATACCGTGTACCGAACCGAACCGTGAGGGTCCTGTACCGTTTCAGCCCTATCTATTAGGTGTTCATATTATATTGACGATTCTATCAATATGAATCAAGATAGAGTTGAGTGTCTTAGTAACTCAAATACTATGGTACATGTGTTACAGTCTCTTGGTTATACTATTAACTTTGAAAAGTCAAGTTTGGTCCCTTCACAAAGAATTATATTTTTTGGTTTTGTCATTGACTCTGTTGCATTCAAAGTGTACCTCACAGAGGTAAAGGTGTTAAAAATTATAGAGAAGGCTGAACTGCTTTTGAAGCAGGGGAAGGTGATAGTCAGAGACTTGGCCTCTTTTATAGGACTTGTTATTAATGCATTTTTTGCTGTGTACGAAGCACAATTGCATTACAGGAATATGGAGAGGAATAAGTTGATAGGACTTGGAGATAGTGGTGATTTTGACAACAAAGTCAATTTAACAGAGCCTTGTAGGGCAGATTTACTATGGTGGTTGAAGAATGTTTCAAAGAAAAATGGTAAGATTATCAGACAACATGATGCTAATTATCATTGTAGAACTGATGCTAGCTTAGATGGCTGGGGCTGCATAGATATAGGAAGTGATAGTCCTGCAAATGGCCGTTGGTCAATTAGAGAGTCTGAATTTCCAATTAATTATCTTGAATAGCTGGCCATATATTTTTCATTGAAAGCGTTATATAATGATGTTTGTGATTCACATATACAGTTTCAATGTGACAATGTTTGTGCAGTTACTTATATCAATGATTTTGGGGGTATGCATTCTGCAAGGATGGATAATCTGTCAAAAGATATTTGGCAGTGGTGTTTACAAAAGAATATCCATATATCTACTGTTTACATTCCAGGGGTAGAGAATACTGCAGATTTTTATTCTAGACATTTTTCAGACTTGACTGAATGGAAGTTGAAAACTCAGGTTTTTAACAGGTTGTGTGAGCATTTTTTCATGCCTAACATTGACCTTTTTGCTTCTAGGCTTAACAAGCAGTTAGAAAACTATGTTTCATGGTTTCCAGAACCTGATGTAACATTTGTTGATGCTTTTAGCAGGTCCTGGTTCAGTTTAACTCCGTATATTTTTCCTCCCTTTGGGATTTTGGGTAAAGTGGTTAATAAGATCATGAATGACAAGGTTAAGCAAGCCATTGTTGTTTTCCCATATTGGACTTCACAATCATGGTTTCCGCTTATAATAGAGTGTTTATGTTCTCATCCGGTTAGACTGCCAAGGCACAAGAACCTGCTGACTTTGCCACACAACGGAGTGATACATCCGCTGTCAAGGAGAGTGAATCTGGTCGCAGCGATTGTATCAGGTCAGCCCTCAAAGGTTCGGGAATTTCACAGGGTTTGTCAGACTTCATCCTCCATTCGTGGGCACCAGGGACACGTAAGCAATATGACCTTGCCTGGAATAAATGGTGTCTTTGGAACTATATCAGATCGAGTGATCCGTTTCAAACGTCTGAGTTAGTGGTCATTCAGTATTTGTTTTATTTATTTAACTTAAAGAAGTCATATTCAGTCCTTAACACACACAAGTCTATGCTGTTACAGACATTACCTTTTTTCAATAATCTGTGGTGTGAAAATGTTTGGCTGATAAAGAGGTTTATGAAAAGTGTGTTTCTAAGGAAACCTCCTAAGCCACGATATGTTTTTACTTGGGATGTGTTTACTGTTCTTACTTACCTGAAATCCCTGATGCCTTTGGATTCATTGTCATTGAAAATGCTTACTTTTAAAACAGTTGCGCTGTTAGCTTTGGCAACAGCTCCTCGTGCACAAACTATTGTTTCTTTGTCTTTAGATAATATGATTAGGAGACAACAGGCAGTTGTTTTTTCCTTTGATGAAGTATTAAAGTCTTCTAGGCAAGGACATAGTTGAACATTTTAATGATGTGCGTTGCATACATTGATGTTTTATATCAATAGGACTAAGAATGTTAGGAACACTAAGAAAGTGTTTATTTCATACGTTACATTTAGAGAAGTGTCAACTAGTACAGTTGCTAGATGGCTCAAAGCTGTATTGGAACTTTCAGGAATAGATATTTCTGTTTTTAAAGCCCATTCTTACAGAGGGGCTGCTTCATCTGCAGCTTTCTTTGCTGGATGTTCTTTTTGATAATATTCTTAAAACAGCAGATTGGTCTTCAGATAAGAACTTCAGAAATTTTTATTTGAGGCAACCTATTAAAAAGTCAGGTAATGGTGTGTCTTTCAGAGATGCTGTGTTTAAGTCATAGTTCTGAAGAACTGAATTGTGTTGTATGATTAAGTACAGTCTTGTTTACTAGAAATCGTAATATTTTGAACTGTGGGTTAATGCTTTTGGTGTTTATTTATATAGATATGATTTTGGGTTTTTTTTTATGATATCGTATTTTGACTGAAGGCTTTATGGAAAATAATGGACCCCCATCCAAGCTTTAGTGATGGATGGGGGGCATTATTGGAATAAAGCCGGAGGCCGAGCATGTATACACCCTCCCAGATCTTCAAAGTATTTAATTGCATAATTAAATTTATTACCCTCCCGATGAATAATGTATTTACAACAAAACATCTTTAAAAAAATGACATGTTCTTTGCGAAACCGGAAGTTGTTGTTGATTGGGTGTACTCGTTTATTCTTTAAACGTGCGAACACAGGGAACATGTTCAGAATGAAATTCTGTCGTATACATGCTCGGCCTCCGGCTTTATTCCAATAATGCCCCCCATCCATCACTAATGCTTGGATGGGGGTCCATTTTTCTCCGAAGAAGATAGCAGAAAATCTAATTAATCTGCAAACAACTTCTAAAGTGGTCCCATGCTTTCAACCATAAGTACAAATTATTTGTTCCTATAAAAGAACTGTTACTATATTTTACTCTCTGTTTTAACAATCAAAATATTTTTGTTTTATTAATCATAAGAATACTCTTAGACTTACTCGTATGTCATTACTATATTTTTTTAAAAGTCCATTAGTCTTTTAGTTGTAAAGAACAAACAAGAGGCCCATGATGGCCCTTAATCGCTCACCTGAGATAAATAGGTTGACCCAAGGAACATCTGTACCAATTTATTTTAAAATCTGGCCAGTAGTTTTGAAGAAGATGATTTTTAAAGTTTTCATATTTTTTTTCTTTTTGTTGCCATGCCAACCAGAGTTCTATATGGATCAAGTTTATTTTAGCAACTTTTGTGAAGGTTGACCCAAGGATCATTCCTGCCAAATTTAATCAAATTCTGTCCAGTGGTTTCAGAGGAAATGTTGATTAAAGTTTTCCCTATATACATATAAGGCAAATAAGCCCCGCCCCTGGCGGCCATGATTTTTACGGATCGGAAAAATTTTAGCAACTTTGGTAGAGGCTGACCCAAGAAACATCTGTACCAATTTATTTTAAAATCTGGCCAGTAGTTTTGAAGAAGATGATTTTTAAAGTTTTCATTTTTTTTTTTTTTTTGTTGCCATGGCAACCAGAGTTCTACATGGATCAAGTTTATTTTAGCAACCTTTGTGAAGGTTGACCCAAGGATCATCCCTGCCAAGTTTAATCTAAATCTGTCCAGTGGTTTCAGAGGAGATGTTGTTTAAAGGTTTCTCTATATACATATAAGGCAAATAAGCCCGCCCCTGGCGGCCATGTTTTTTTATGGATCGGAATAATTTTACCAACTTTGGTAGAGGTTTGCCCAAGGAACATATGTACCAATTTATTTTAAAATCTGGCCAGTAGTTATGAAGAAGATGATTTTTAAAGTTTTCATTTTTTTTCCTTTCTGTTGCCATGGCAACCAGAGTTCTACATGGATCAAGTTTATTTTAGCAACTTTTGTGAAGGTTGACCCAAGGATCATCCCTGCCAAGTTTAATCAAATTCTGTCCAGTGGTTTCAGAGGAGATATTGTTTAAAGGTTTCTCTATATACATATAAGGCAAATAAGCCCCGCCCCTGGCGGCCATGTTTTTTTACGGATCGGAATAATTTTAGCAACTTTGGTAGAGGTTGACCCAAGGAACATCTGTACCAATTTATTTTAAAATCTGGCCAGTAGTTTTGAAGAAGATGATTTTTAAAGTTTTCATTTTTTTTCCTTTTTGTTGCCATGGCAACCAGAGTTCTACATGGATCAAGTTTATTTTAGCAACTTTTGTGAAGGTTGACCCAAGGATCATCCCTGCTAAGTTTAATCAAATTCTGTCCAGTGGTTTCAGAGGAGATGTTGTTTAAAGGTTTCTCTATATACATATAAGGCAAATAAGCCCCGCCCCTGGCGGCCATGTTTTTTTACGGATCAGAAAAATTTTAGCAACTTTGGTAGAGGTTGACCCAAGGAACATCTGTACCAAATTATTTTGAAATCTGGCCAGTAGTTTTGAAGGAGATGATTTTTAAAGTTTTCAAATTATTTTTCTTTTTGTTGCCATGGCAACCAGAGTTCTTCATGGATCAACTTTATTTTAGCAACTTTTGTAGAGCCTTACCCAAGGAACATTCCTGCCAAGTTTCATTAAATTCTGTCCAGCAGTTTCAGAGGAGATGTCGTTTAAAGAAAATTGTTGACGACGGACGACTGACGACGCACGACGGACGACGCACGACGCACGACGACGGACGCCGGACGAAGGGCGATCACAAAAGCTCACCTTGAGCACTTTGTGCTCAGGTGAGCTAAAAAGGACCTTTTACTATTAATATCATCATCAACGAGATTTGGTATGGAAATATCCTTATATATAGAATGTATTCTATACAGACAGGATGATGGGATTCCTGTCATAGGTACAAGGGTCAGTCAAAAATAACTGAGCCCTACCTCATAACTGTTTATATAAGTTTAACAGACAACTTACTTGTTTATCATCCCTTAAAATAATCTCCCTTGGACTGAATGACCAAATTCCATTCCCTCGTAGGGGTTCTTTCAACTTTGGGAACAGATCAAAGTCTGGGGGAGAAAGATCTTGAGAATAAGGGGGTGAGCCTGCACTTCTCAGCCATATCCTCCAACAGCTCCTTGACTACTTTTGTGGGGTGATGTGTTGTCTGAGTGGAATGCAGTCAATGAGGTCTGGGCGCTTTTGGCATAATACTGGTCGAAGTATTGTCCTAAGATACATCTTACAGTACTTTTTAATTACTGTTTCACCTGTCGGTACCCTGTGTGAGGTCAGTACTCCATGGTAATCACATGAAAATATCATCATCATCTTGGGACAGTTCTGACTTCAGCGGGATTTTACCGGTCTCAGTGAGTTTCTGGTGTGCCATCCGCTACTCTGTCGCTTCAATTCTAGTTCAAACAAACACATCCAAGTTTCTTAAATAGCAACGATTCTTTGCAGCATTTCATAGCCTTCTGCACTGAACCTTTGTAGGAGTGATCGGGCAATATTCACATGTTGGTGTTTTTCCGTTTCTGAGAGCATGTGGGGTACTCACCTAGCGGCGATATTCTTCATTTGCAAACATTTAGTCAGAATGTGATATGCCAACCTGTGACTTATGTCCAACTTATATGCCATGTCATCACATGTGTATCTTCTATCAGCCTTAAGTAGTTTTGCTACATTTTCAGCTTTTTCATCATTTTTCGTTTAGTACTGTATCCAAGTATAGACTCTGAATTAATTTCCTCAAGAGCTTTTGAAATTTTGAATGCGCTTTTTCCCCGTCTAGCTTCAATCTGAATGTACGCAATATGTTCTTAACCATCAGTGTGAACGCACCCTCCGCCATGATGTTACAATAAATTATGCCACATGTATATGACGTCACGTTACACTAGTTTATCCCGCATAAACGATGCACAAGATAATGGTCAACAATTGTGCCAAATACAATTACCGGTGTCAAATAATGAAAGAGTTATGAGGTAGGGCCCAGTTAGTTTTGACTGACCCACGTATAATCATATATAAATTATATATCGGAATTGTTAATGATACTACAAGTAGTTCATGCTGATGTATTATAAATGGTGCACAATCAAAATGAACTGGCATTTCAGAGTTGATCAGTCAGACCTGAGTTAAAACTAAAATCTACGTTCCCGATTTACACCAGGGGTTTGAAATTTCCTTTTACATATATCACTATAATGTACAGAAATGAGTCTCCTGGATTTTCATCCAGTTATAGTAAAATTTCCTCTGCCTATATATCTTACGCTTTAAATTTGATTTTACTGACATCTGTCCCATTTAAAGTGACTTTTTAACATACAGAACTGATTAATTTTCCTTTAGCTCCATTCCAAAATATTTTAACCAATTTATATCTGCAGCAAACAACACAAATCTCACAAATTCATTTTACTGTATTAGTAAATGTATAGAATAGGAAAGCCACAATACATTGAAATGTAGAATAGATTTCATTTCAATACAAGTCTAGCAGAGGAAATGAGAGTATAATTCAATAGACATCTACTTGGTATACCACATTCATCAAGTTCAATTCCTCAACAATCTTCTCATCTTTACCATAAAATAAGATTAAGGCTAGTTAATTTTGCAGAAATTCTATTTTAAAGAGAACATTAATCAAAACAGCAAAGCTAAATCAAGCATTTAAAAAATCACTCTTTCAAAACCAAGCCTGAAATCAACTGGATTCTTAATATCTCATTTCTCTTCTGAATTCTTAGTAAAATACATTAAATTCTTAAAAATAGGATACAAATATGCCTTAATTTCCAGTGAGAATTCTAATTTGAAGCATTAAATTGAACCACATACAACACATTAAAACACTGCAGATTATAAATTGAAGCATTAAATTGAACCACATACAACACATTAAAACACTGCAGATTATAATTTGAAGCATTAAATTGAACCACATACAACACATTAAAACACTGCAGATTATAATTTGAAGCATTAAATTGAACCACATACAACACATTAAAACACTGCAGATTATAATTTGACCATTAATAAATTTTCTGCTAACTTTTATTAACACTATAAAAGCAAATTAAATTCAAAACTAGGGTTACCAAATTGGACATTATACATTATACTTGCTAGACCAACAGTTAAATGGTGACAGCTTATGGAATATGCATGTTACGACAATATACAAAACAAGAGGGCCAAGATGGCCTTGAATCACTCACCTATTATTGATAAAATATTGCCTTCATTGCCTATTATACTATTATAACCTAGACATACTGAATACATAATCCATGCAGAAAAACAGCAAGATGATCTAAATTGCACACAAATATTGTACTTGTGGTTCAAGTATTGAAGGTCATAGCCCTATATAAGTTGATCTATACATAAGACCTGATTAGGGTTGGATATCGTTATTCACGAAACGGTCCGATACCAATACCGGTATGACGAAACGATACCGGTATTTAAACGATACTGATACTATAATTACTATCAGTTTACCATATCAAAGCCTTTGCTGCAAATAAGCACTAATAAGGTAAATCATGTACTATAATCTGTTTTATTTATATTAACTAGTCTTATGTACCGCTATGCTGTAAAGTATACCTTTGAGAATTTTCTTGTTTTGTAATGTTGTGTTTAGTTTCACCCTTTTCAACAATATACATATTAAATTATATAAAAGTCCTTAGTTGTACATTAATTATTTTTTAAAGGATAACATATGCTAAACAAAACAGACAAGTGATAATTATAACTAGAATTACCAAATTTACACATCTCATAATAACCTTTGAATAGTATTTGTATTGACTAGATTTGACTTTAAACACAGTAAAGTTGAACTTGAAGTGTACAGTCACTCTTTTGCAAATAGAATATTGAAAGATTGAAAAAGAAACCTCATCTAAAAGAACTTAAATCTTTTCATCATCCTAAATGTTCAGCAAGTCAGCATTCTTGAACAACAACCATTACAAACTGCCATTACAAACTACGTTTGTTTACTTAAAATAATAGGTCCATTATTTCGGTCGTAAAACCCATAAACTCTTATGCATTGTGCGCATTTCTATGACTTCAATTTCAATTTTGGAGAAGGGGTGCACAATACACAAGCTTTCAGTTTTTTCATAGCTTTTCCAGCTTTACCCCACCCACTAAAAAGTCATATCGGTGTTCGGCGAAGTCTATACGAGCATAAGATTTTATAATTCAAATCGGTATTAAAGCTTCATCGCATATTTCCCTGCCAGAAATGTGTTGTCTGGTTGTGATTTCTATAACATAATTGTGAAATAAATGCTATCAAAGTCAGTGTTCTCGTATTCATATTATGATTACAGTGTTGTGACCGTCCCGGAACTACTTAATAATTAATGGACGACATCCAAATGTGATGTTCGCATCGTCATTACTGAGACCCACAATGATTGCCATCAAATTATGATTATATTGTTTTCATTATATTCAGACGATATTCTAGCTATTAAGTTTCATTTTAGACCGAACAGTTGGGTTTAAGAAAATTGTGTATTTCAAATTCCAATTGGAAAGGGACTTGCGACAAACAAGCAACAAAGTGTCAACATTTGAAGATTACTCAAACAATTGGTCATAATTAAAATCAACATAACAGTGCAAATTAAATGTTGATACTAGAGGTGTGAATAATAATTTTTATATGATTGACTTGCGGAAGCAGTATAACTTTTTTTACCTGTAGCTCTATCGAACGTCCGCAAAACACCCGTGTCTAAACAAAAATGGCGACCTGCTCGAGTGCGCATTATCATTATTTTAAATAGTGCAATAAATACTCTTTTTTTTTAAATTTTAGGACTAATTGTCAATCCTTTGTCAGTAAGTATTATAAATGAAAATGTTAATTTGTGAAATTAGAATTGTCCTACAACTTGCTCTATATGTCAGTCAGTGCTGCAGTAACAAGCTATGGATCCTTATATTTTGTTCACGGTTAGTTATCTGTGTTTTAAGGCCATTTTTTAAAGTCATTTGTTTACATTTTTACAGAAGTATCGAAACCAGGCACCGGTATTTTACGAAACGGTATATACCGGTACTTCACAAAGTTACTATTCGGTATTGGATTGATACCGGGAATCGGTGTCCAACCCTAGACCTGATGGTATTATGGACGGGTTTTTCGGGATCATTATAAGGCCTGTCCAGATCCTGCTTTTTCTTCATAAAAATTAGGTCAAAGGTCTAGGTCACAAGGTCAACGGCACATAATATAAAGGTTTATCCACTTAAACCACTGTCTAAATATTTAAGCAATCCAATGCAGGACATAGAAGTTGCAGCATGTTCAAACAATAGTTGCTAAAGGAAAGCACAATTTACTATTGGAAATGCTTGTTGGTAAATCAAATGAAATTTATTTCAATTCTTGCTCTTCACATAACATGTATATAATAATAGTCAAAAGGGATATAGATAGTCTGATACCCCTAAACATGTTAATGAAGTCTTCAACTGATCCCATACCTAGTTACTGAGAAAATGTGCAAGTAAAACTATAATCAAAATATCCAAGTTAGAAAAGGGCCATAACTTATATTAAATTCAGTCTAACAGTTATCCTCCTTGCCCCTGAACACACTAATAAGCTTTCTAAGATGATATAAGCATGAAAGTACTTTACATGCAAAACTTAAACCAAAATTTCTAAGTTAAAAAGGGGCTGTAATTTGTAATAAATTCAGTCAAGAGTTGTCTACCTTGGTTGTCTGATGCCCCTTAACATATTCATAAACTTTCAAGTCAATACCATGAATGGTCATTGAGATATTACCTGGATAGTAGCTTACATGCAAAACTTTAACCAAATTTATAAAAGGTCAACCTGAGCAGACACCCGATGACTCCCGCCCAGACATCATCATTTTAAAGGACAGAATTTTTCATTAACTAGAAATGTGTCCAGAGGACACAGATGCTCTCACCTGTCACATTTTCCAAAACAAAGGCCATCACCCTGGAGAGCAAGTCATGTCCTGAGTAATATATCCATGAAGTTTGAAATCTGCAGCACAAATATCTTCAGAGTTACCCATGTCACAGTTTTAGGATGGATGGACAAAAGCAAATCTATGTGCCTCACTTATAAGTAGGGGCATAAAAATATCCAGGCGCACAAGTTCATGTCTTGATTAATATATCCATGAAGTTTCAAGTCTGTAGTACAAATACTTTCAGAGTTACATGCGTCACAAGCATAAAATTACATTTTTTTAAAATACAAAGACCCATAACTCTGTCAACTTTAACAAAGGTTCGATAAAAATACCAAGGTGCAAAAGTTCATGTCCTGAATAATATATCCATGAAGTTTCAAGTCTGTAGTATGATTTAGTAAATCCCAACAAAAACACATATAAAGTTTATCATTCGTCAACGTTTTGGCTTACGCCTTCATCAGGATATTTGAATAACAACAATAACAACAAGCTGAAGTTATGTCATAAACATAAAATCATAACGCGGTAAACTGTACGCTATATAAATGTATCTAGCTTTGGGATTATAGAATATATAATTTCCTATAGTATGAATATACAAGAGGGCCATGATGGCCCTAAATGAAATTTTTGAAGTAAAATTAATTTTAATTAGTAAATACTTACCTGTTATTACTTCAGGTATGTGTCTATTTGTGCACAGCTTCCAAAACAGAGTCCGCAAATAAAACCCTTCCCTAAACCCCTAGTTACCGGAAGTGTAACCCCGTTCTCCAATTGTATATGAAGCCATCGAGGGAGGGAGGTGGGACTCTGTAATAACAGGTAAGTATTTACTAATTAAAATTAATTTTACTTCAAAAATTTCATTTTAATAGCATAAATACGTTACCTGTTATTACTTCAGGTATGACTTCGTCGCTAAGGCGGGAGGTTGCTAACAAAGAACCTTGATTGCAGCGACACCCGAAGTAGGAAACGACCAAAGCCGCCGAGGCGTCAGACATGATGATTAAACTATTGTCTGAGCCACTACAAGTGGACCCAAATCCACAAGGTTTTGTGATTGGTTAGCCAGTGAGCGGAGATAAAAGGAAGAAAACGTAGTAGAAGACTTCCAAGAGGCCGCTTTGAGAATATCATCCATGGGAGATTTATTCAAGAAAGCCCAAGAAGCAGACAAAGCACGGAGCTCATGTGGTCTAATTCTTAAAAAGGATAGATCCCTGTCCGAAAGATCCGAATAGGCAAACTTGATAGTTGAGGCTACCCAACGAGATATTGATGCTGCCGAAACTTCGCCCCCCCCTTTTATTGGGAGGAAAAGTCGAAGACGACGACCCCGTAAAGATTTAACCTTCTGGAGGTAAAACTTCAAGGCTCTAACCGGGCAAAGAAGCCGATCAGGATCTCCCTGGCGCAAGACCTAGCAAGGCTCGGAATAACTACCGGAGGGGGACAGACCGAAGGGAGCTGGGTTTTCGCAAGGAAACCAGGCTGAAAGCTCAAAGATACAGAGCCATCAGATTTGTTAAAGCGTAAATAGCCTTCCTCAGTAGAAAAGGCATGAATTTCGCAACGGCGTTTAGAAGACGCCATTGCTATGAGAAAGACCGTCTTCCATGTTACGTGCAGGAGAGAAGCCTCAGAAAGAGGTTCAAAAGGTGCCTTAGTAAGAGCCAGTAAAACACAAGAAAGATCCCACTTTGGAGTTAACGAACGAGAAACTGGCCTAGACAGTTCAAACGAACGAATAATTTCCGAAAGATAAGGATCCGAACCAAGGGAAGAGGATCTGTGAAACTTAAGAGTGTTCGATAACATAGACCTATAACCCTTGATAGAACTGACCGCAAGTTTTTTCTCGTTAAAAAGAAAAACTAGAAAGTTAGCGATTTCTCTGACAGGAGCTTTGACCGGATTAATCTGCCGTGCGATACACCAATCACGGAAGACCTTCCACTTTGCCTGGTAGACAGATCGAGTAGATTGTCTCCTGGCTTTAGAGATAATAGAGGCAACTGTTGCCGAAAATTTCTTCTGTCTAACTCGCTGTTGGATAACATCCAAGCGTGAAGACGAAGAGCGCAAGGATTGTCGTGAAGGACCCTGTTCCGACCTTGTGACAGAAGGTCCGGAACCTGGGAAGTTCTACAGGATCATCTATCAGAAGATCCAGAAGATCCATGAACCAAGATCTCGTTGGCCAAAGTGGAGCTACAAGGAGGATCCGGCACTGAGATCGCAGGATTTTCCTTAGAACTAAGGGAATCAGAAAAAACGGTGGAAACGCATAAGCAAATAGATGATCCCAGTTTACAGACAGAGCATCTATCGCCCAAGCCCGGTGACCCGATACCGGTGACACAAACAGCGGAAGCTGGTTGTTCAGCCTGGTAGCAAATAGATCGACAGACGGAGACCCGAAAATCGCAAACAGAGTTGTCGCGATCCGAGGAAGTAACTTCCATTCCGAGGGGAGAAGAGAATGTCTGCGGGACAGTTGGTCCGCTAGAACATTTAGACGACCCGGAAGATGTCTGACTTGAATGAGTACCGAAGACACCTGACACCAATGAAGAAGGTGCCATGCTTCCATGCACAGAGAAGGCGAGTGCGTCCCCCCTTGTCTGCGGATGTAAGAGACAACAGTCGTGTTGTCTGTAGATACTAGAACAGATTTGCCTCGAATGAGAGGAGAAAACTGTCGTAAGGCTAGTAGAACCGCTTTGAGTTCGAGGTTGTTGATATGAAGAGAACTGTCCTGACCCAGAGGTTCCAGATGAGCACCCCAGCCTGACAGACTGGCATCCGAGAAGAGGAACAGTTCCGGTTGAGGAGGAGAAAGAGGAACACCCTCTCGGAGAAACGAGGGGGAATTCCACCAACTGAGATGATGAACCAATTCCGGAGAAACCGGAAGAATGGTCTGTAAATGGTCTCGACTGGGACGCCAGATCGAGAGTAGGATAAATTGAAGAGGTCGCATGTGAAGGCGGCCCAGCGGAACAAGATCCGCTGCTGCATTGAGTACTCCGAGAAGCGATAGGAATTCGCGGGCTGAGATCGATTGCCGACGCGAAAACCCCCGAACCAGAGTTAGAAGAGACATAATTCTGGGTTCCGGGAAATTCTGATCCTGTTTAGGTCGGTCAGAAACTGCATCCCGACAAACGTGAAGTTCTGGGATGGGATCAACTCCGATTTCTCGGAGTTGAGGATGAAGCCTAGCCGGAGAGCTAGGTCTGTCACCCATCGAAGTTCGTCGAGAAGAGCGACTGGGTCCATGTGAAGAAGAAGCCAGTCGTCGAAATACGCCAGGAGGCGTGAGCTGCGAAAATGAACCCTGGCGACCAGAACCGAAACTATTTTGGTGAAGATTCTGGGGGCCGAAGACAGGCCGAACGGAAGGGCCTTGAACTGGTAGACAGTTTGGCCATCCGTAAAACGAAGGTATTTCCTGAATGAGGATGGATAGATACATGGAAGTAGGCATCCGATAAATCCAGGGAAACAGCCCAGTGGCCGGGGAGGACGGCTGCCCTGATCGACGAAGTTGTTTCCATTTTGAAGTGTTCCTTCGGAATGAAGGAGTTTAGATGAGATAGGTCTATGACCGGTCGAAACCCGCCGTCCTTCTTGGGAACCAGAAAGAGACGGCTGTAAAACCCCGGAGAGGTTGGAATCGAGACCCTTTCTACCGCTCCTTTTTTCAGAAGATCTGAAATGGCGAGTCCCAGATGAGGATGATTGGAGGAGAGATGAATGGGAGAGCGTGATAGTGGTGGGGGACGACTGAATGGAACCCGATACCCGTGTCTCACGATAGACAGGACCCATTGGTCGTCGGTGATTGTCTCCCAATGATGAATGAAATGAGTGAGTCTGCCGCCTACTGGAAGGGCAGAAACACTCTTCCTCCTAATCGAACGTCTGGAAGAGGAAGCGGAAGAAAGGACGTACCCCTAGGGCTTACTCCTACCTTTGACTGGTAGAGGTTAGAAGAAGGGGTGGGGGCGATAAAGGAGGAAATCGTGGTCGCTGCGGACCAGATTGGCGAGCGCCCCTGGAAGAGGGATTGCCTCTGAAAGGAGATTGAGGCTTGCCCTTTTCCGAGTCCTTCGGGGATTTACCGGTAGAAGCCGAAGGTTTCTTCGGTATCCGGAATTTAGTAGGAGTGTGGGGCTGGAAGGCCACCGCGCCGTGCATTTGCTCCTCCCTGGAGGCATCCGCTACTTCCTTGATTCGGCCCCAAAGAGGGACGAAGAAGAAAGAGGGGCCGAACCTAAGCTTTTCTCGAGAAGAAGAGAGAAGTAGCTTGTTGGGGCCGTCCAGGATGGCATCCCGCCTGCAGCGAGTCATCTCGGAAGAGAGAGAGAGAGATAGCAAAATCGAATGTTTTGCCGTCGCTGCTAAGGCCTCTAAAAGAAGCCTGACGGAAGCAGATAAGGCATCCTTTTGTTGTAGCTTGACCGAAAGAGCGGCCACGAAGGAGTCAGTATGCGACGAGATGCCGGAAAGAAAGCGGGAGCGTTGCTCCCAGCGATCCAGGACCTTCTGCTGAAGCGGTAAAGAGGAGGGGACCTTGAGCCGGAGCCGACTCGCATCTAAGTCCAGTTTCGGAGGGTGGATAGAAAAATCACCCTCCGGAAACTTGTAGGTTTTGGGGTTAAAACCCAAAGGCCGAAGGTCTGAAGTTTGAATAAACCAGCCCGGTCCTGGCTTAGAGGAGGATGAAGATTCGAAATCCTCCAGAGCCGAACGGACGACCGGAGAGAAAGGGAGCAACTCCGGTTCGACTGATTTGGATTCCTTAGGCTTACCGACGAGGTCAAGGTAACCTTCGCACCTCTTCCGGGAGGGAGGAGGGGCCGGTTGCATACTGATGCAGGTAAGGTAGCAAAGACCTCCTGAACAGCCCTGTCCATGGAAAACTGACTGTCGTCTGACTCCTCGTCAGAGAGAGGATTGTCAGTACGAGGTTCGGATATGAGCGCTGGATCGGCGCGAGGTGGACGAAAGAGGCACGTCCTCAGCAAATAAGGAGTCCTCCTCCGGAGCATGAAGGGAGATTTCATCCTCCAATTGTCCGCTCAGAGCAGTCCCACTAGTAGGGGATTGCGAGTAGAGGGAGGAGACCCAGCCTCAGGGCGAGATGGGGGAGCATGCTGAGGGGGAAAGCCCATAAAGGGAAATGGAGGGAAAAAGGGCCACATAGGGGGCTGTGCAGAAGAAGCGCCCTGTGGACCGAGGAGGGAGGAGACTGAAGGAACAGTCTGTGATCTAGGGTCTCTGGTGGAAGAGAAACCCGATCCCTCCTAGAAGATGAAGGCTCACCCGGCATGACGGGGGGGGAGGCAGAACTGAAATGCCTGGCGTATTCCCCCATCATGTGGGACCACCATGTGGAAGGGTCAAAGGTCTGAGGTTGCGCTGAAACATCCGCACCTTGAACCTTCGAAGACGTGGTGGAGCGTAAAGGGGAACCGGTCCCGAGTAGCAGAGCTAGGGGACCGGTGACCGGAAAAACCCGGGGAACGGTTGTGGGACCGTTTCTTGGGCACCCTTGAACATGAGGGAGGAGGTGGCCGAAGCGGAGAAACCGCAGGGCTACCTGAGGAAAAACTCGAGTCCGAATTCTCAGACAAAATCGGCGAAGACCGGTGACCCACACGTCTAGAGTGATGAGCCGACCTGGCCGTTGATCGGTGGCGATCTCTTGCCGATGACCGGTGATGACCGGTCTTGGGTCTCTGAGACCGATCGCGAACAGTAGAAGTTCGACTATGACCGGTGACTGATGACCGGTGCCCGGTGAATGATGACCGGTGACCGGTGCCTGTTGACCGGTGACCGGTGCCCGGTGAGTAGTGGTCGGTGCCCGGTGGTCGGTGACCGGTCCTGACCGGTGACCGGTCCCTGGCAGATATACCCGGTGACCGGTCCCGTGATGGTCGGTGACCGGTGACCGGTGGCTAGACCTGACCGGTGACCGGTCGTGAGCTTTGCTATGACTACGATCACGTAATTGACCGGTCATGCCCGGTGACCGGTGACCGGTCGGAGTAGTCTCCTTGACTGCTCCCCTGGGGCTGACACAAGGAGAGCCGGGCAGGGAGCCAGGAGATGAAGGCGGCCTCTCCGGAGAGGGGCGGGAAGCCTTCTTCCTGGGAGGGGGAGAGGGACTCCGACCCCCCAGCAGCGCTGAACCCAGAGAAGGAGGAGGAAGATGAGGCCTTCCTTTTCCGGGAAGAGTAAGACCGACGGGAGGAGGCTTTCTTCCATATCTCGTCTGTCCACGAAGCACAAACGGTGCAGGTGTCGACCCTAGAGCACCCTGAACATGAAAGGCAGGACTGATGGGAATCCCAGGACGCCTTGACATGTCCGCAGGAGCCCCGAGACTGCGACATAGTAAAAAGCAATACAAAAGAACAATGTATGCAAAATAAAAAACGGGAAGACCGAAGAAAACCCGTACAAAGAAAATCTCGAAACGAGACAACAGTATATACAAAATCAAAATAATAAAACCAGTGTCACGGGAGCCGAAGCACAGAAACCCGTGACACAAGGCAAAAGGTCCCGATACGGGCGAGACAACAGTATATACAAATCAAAATAATCAAGAAAGGGACACGCAAGGTTACCCACTGAAACTCGATGGCTTCCAAAACACAATTGGAGAACGGGGGTTACACTTCCGGTAACTAGGGGTTTAGGGAATGGTTTATTTTGCGGACTCTGTTTGGAAGCTGTGCACAAATAGACACATACCTGAAGTAATAACAGGTAACGTATTTATGCTATTAAAAATCGCTCACCTGATTATAAATGAGCAACATATGTTGGATTTTTCGTATGGACCTACTTTTTGACCCCACTTGACCCACTTTCCAACTTATCCAAGATTTTATGGAAACAGACATTCCGACCAAGTTTTCATGAAGATATGGCCAAAAATGTGGCCTCTAGAGCTTATAACAAAGTTTTTCTAAGATTTGACCTCATGACCTACTTTTTGACCCCACATGACCCAAATCGAACTTGTCTAAGACTTTTATGGAAATAAATATTCTGACCCAAGTTTCATGAAGATTGGGCCAAAATGTGGCAATAAGGTTTTTCTAAGATTTGACCTTGTGACCTACTTTTTGACCCCACATGAACCAATTTCGAACTTTACCAAGATTTTATGGAGAGAAACATTCTGACCAAGATTCATAAAGATTGGCCTAAAAATATGGCCTCTAGAGTGTTAACAAACCAAATTGTTGACGATGCACAACAGTCGACGGACACTGGATGAAGGGCGATCACAAAAGCTCACCTTAAGCACGTTGTACTCAGGTGAGCTAAAAATAACAAAGGGCAACAACTCAATATTATTAAACGCAGAGTTATCATTTTTTTGTGCACTGCACTCCTCCTCAATGAGGTCTATCCACCTGTGAAGTATCAAGTTGATACCTCAAATACTTTTTGAGTTATGCTCTGGACAAAAGTGTGGGACAAAGGACAGACAGACGAAGACTATTACCATATACCCCACTGCCTTCAGCGGGGGATAAAAAGGTTTTTCATATGTAAGTCTGTATTAAATCAAGAGACCCCTGCAGTGGGGCCAATTTTGACCCCCAGGGCCATTTTGTGAACAAACTTGGTAGACGTCCACTGGGCTATGTTTCATACCAGATATCTAAACTCCAGGCCTTGTGGTTTTTGACAAGATTTTTCTAGTTTTCCTATGTATGTGTATGTTAAATCATGTGAACCCTGGGATGAACCCTGGGATGGGTCAATTGTGACCCCAGGGCCATGATCTTAACAAACTTGACAGAGATCTATTAGGCCATGTTATACACCAATAAATTAACTCTAGGTTAAGGCACTTCACACTTAACTCGGTCCACAATTCCTCTCCCACTTTGTATCCCTTTCATCTTTCTGCTTACTCTTCCTTCCCACTACACACAAAACTCAAACTTAAAGCCAATCTGAACTAGTGTCTCTTTAGATCTATGCATAAAAGCAGACCTAAGTACAGCTAAATCACAGGGAAAGCATAGAGATTTTACCAAAGCATGAAGTGGAATGGTTGTCTTTGTGACTAAGACACCATCACAGATTATTTCACACCTCCATCAAGTTTTCTGACATTCAATATATTAAGCAATTTTCCTTATACCTCCTGGTGTATACAATTCACAATTCATTTTCAGGCTGTTGCTGTTACTGTGCATTTCTGTCATCCTTTGACAAAAACTTACAATCTATTGTTTACAATTATTTGGGTCCTAGACACTGAATCAAAGCCCCTCAAGGCACTAAGAGACTCGTCAAGATTTACATGAAACAGCTGAAATTCTAAACTCATTTAAATGTTGAGAGAATGACCTTAATATTCTCCAAAACTCTTAAAATACTCAAAACACACAATTATAACAGAATTGATATTACTAAGGTTATAAAAATAACAAGAAAATGTGTCCTGAGACACTAATGCCAGAACAAAATTTGCTTGTATCTTTAAAAGTTTATATAATGATGTACATTTGTACAAAGTTTCATGATGATGTGAAGTTACCTTTAATAAAAAAAAAGCTTAAACACAGTGGTAACCTGTGGCAAGTTTACCAATTTTACCAGGTCACAGCCATAGAATTAAAAAAATACCATTGGTAAATACTCCATATCATGATGTACATGTATGTCATGTTTCAGGAAGATGTGAAGTCATTGTCACAGAAAACAAGAGGGCCATGAAGGCCCTGGAATTGCTCAGGTATAAGTGGGTGAAAAAGAAAGCAAATATCTATGGTATTATGGAAAATGGGCTCTGCCCCCTGCCAGCCATATTTTTTAGAAGGATCCGAATAATTTTAACAGTCTTGGTAGAGAGTGAGCCAATCCAAATTAGTTTTAAAATCATGATAGAGAGTGACCGAAGAAATATCTGTGCAAAAAATCTTTGTAATCTGACCAGTACTTTAAGAAAAGAAGATTTTTCACATTTATTCTAAATACATACATGTATAAGGAAAACAGGCTCTGCCCTCTAATGGCCATTTTTTTTTTATGGATCCTTTTAATTTTTACAAGCTTGGCAGCAATAAAGTCACCCAAGAATTATCTGTGCCAAAAATCCAATGAGTACTTTTGGAAAAGAAGAATTTTCAAATTTATACTATACACGTATAAGGAAAATGGGCTCCGCCCCCTGGTGGCCATGTCTTTCAACAGATCCACTTGAACATTATTGATTTTGAAATTTTCACATTTTTTTTCCCTTAGAGTTGCCATGGCAACAAGATTATGGCATTTAATTTAATTTTTTTAACAACTTTTGAAGAGGACCACCCAAGGAACATTCCTGTATAGTATAATGAAAATTGGCCCAATAGTTTAAGAGATGTCATTTAAGTTTAGATGTTGACAACAGCCGATGGATGCCAGACATTCATTGGTCACAATAGCTCACCTTGAGCAGGTTTGTAATCAGATGAGCTAAAAAGCTTAAACACAATTGCCGAAACAACCATTTTTACCATGTTCATCCAACCATGAAATATAGGTCATAGCCATAAATTTGTATAAATTTTTTTAAGTCATTATGGGTCAAAGTTTCAATTCCACACACCAAGTTGCACTTCTGGTCCAAATTTGATTACACATTCAAAAGTAGGTTACTTGATCATGATCAAGGTCAACCAAAGGTCAACATTCAATTCCACACACAAAATTGTACCCTGTCCTCCAAAACTGAAGATCATAGCTCCCTAATAAATCAATGTCAAAACAAGTGAACATCGGGCACATCCAATTTCTGACCCAATGGGCATGATTTGAACTTAGTTAAGAAGAGGGCCATGATGGCCCTAAATCGCTCACCTGAATTCCATCTGCATGAGAGAAAATGCTTAAGTAAGGAAAAATTGCACATAATATATAGTAATTAAGACCAAACGGTCAAAACAAAATCAGCCAAGCAGTTAAGTGCCGTTTAAAGATTTTCTATT
>CM037781.1:56147031-56197031 GCA_021229015.1 Solen grandis | reverse complement strand
CTCCGTGCCTCCACTCGATACTTTCAATATTTTCGGGAGAAATTTAACTGAAACCATTTAAACATGGCGCATTCACTGAATATGAGCCGTATTCGGACTGATAAAGGAAGATGTCTGTATATAGATACACCCGACTAACGTCTGTTAGTCATTCAAACTCTGTTAGATATTAAATAAAACCACGACCTTGCACTATTTATTTCAATAGAACACCGTTCTATTTTCTATTTCACCATGTACAAAATAGATCGATCTATTTGAGAAAATCAAATTTTGCCACAAATGTTTGGTGACCTCTAAGTCGGATAGAATCTATTTAGACATCTCTCCAGACGATAGAAGCCTGCGCTCGTAACGCTAGCTTCGGCCTTCGTCTGTAGAAATGTTCTAGTGCTTTGACCTGGCAAAAAAGTACAGTTTAACCTATATTAGCGGCCACATGTATTAAGCGGTCAAACTGCATGTAGCGGTCAGTTTTTAATATTACTAAACTAGCAGTTTGTTATGTTTAACCTTCATTTAGAGGTCACTTTGTTAAGCGGTCATTTTCTCTTATTCCCTTGACTGGCCGCTTAAGACAAGCTTGTCTGTTTATCATATAATTGCATCTTCCTTTCATTGGCTTTTTAAAGAAGTTTGTGTCGCTTTCTTTCCTGCAGAATTATTTTATAAAATACCAATAATATAAAGGAATTATAAAGTTGAATAGGATTATTAATGGAGAAACAATCATAAATAGATGTTCAAATTCGTCATCGAATCAGAATGGGTATTTGATTAAGCTCTAGTTTGGGAACCTTACGTCTGTAACTTAAAAATAAGCCAAGTTTTCACACGGAATCACAAATAAACCTCTACTATAATGTTAGGTTTGCTGCGGGCTTGGCACAGTCTGCCAACATGGGGCGCTATGCGAGCCCACGATGGGCCTTTCCCGTGGTGTCGCTTTACCGAGATGATCTAGACAAAGACAAACATGTCTTGAAGCCATTAATAGGTATTCAGAAATATAAAACCTGACTTAGATCAAGTGCTCTGTTCGCGTGTGAGATTATTATCTTAGGTCAGTTAATCCAGCATTGTTTCGGATAAACAACTATTTATCTAATGGCGTATGATCGATATATCATTTACCTAGATAAAAAGACATATTTCAAACATACATAAACACTCGAACTACGCGCTATTAATACTCACAGCAATCTGAGTATGGTCCACGGTTCCTGCGTGGGCTATTTCCCACTTCGTCTACTATCATAAATGTTTAAATTGGGGAAAAAATCGCAAATAACCTTCATTGATTAGATCATGACCTTTCATTTTTATGGGGTTTTAACTTTTAAACACATCCAAAACTAAATATGTACCTGAAATTATTGAAATGGCCTAAGAAACAGAAATATAATATTTTTTATTTCTTCGCATTTCCTTAAGAATTAATATCATAATTATGAAAAATAATAAGTATTTTTTTATTTTGTTGCATGTTTTACGGGGTTTTAACTTTTAACTATTCAAACAATATAATAATTATGACTGTATATTTTTAAAGAATATGAAAAATAATAAGTACTTTTTTATTTCATAACACTTATAATGCTTTTTGACGAAATGGGTTTTTGAAATGGAACGTCCCAAGTGTAACATACACTCTCGCCATTTGGCTAAGAGGACCTATTTTGTAACAGAAAAACATTTATTAAGTTTCTGGTCCTAATAATGTAACGTGTTATTTCTTCTACTGAAGATGAGGCTCGCATACGACAGAATGGGAGACACTCAAAATCCCCTAGACTCAAAATCCCCTAGGCCAAAAATTGATAAAGTGTTCAAAATCCCCTAGATGAAAATGTAGGGGTAGTCAAAATCCCCTAGATGAAAAAGGAATGGGTTGTCAAAATCCCCTAGATTCAAAATCCCCTAAGTGTTATAATGGTATTTTGGTTGTCAAAATCCCATAGATTCAAATTTCAAAATTCTCCATTGTTCTAATATTGTTGTTTCTATCACATGAACTTTTGTATAATGGTAGTGTGTGTTATTTCTCATTATTATACCATTTTTTAAATAATTGAAAAGTTACTTTTTTATTTTTAATGTATAATATTATTATATAAATGTATTCTTGATTATAACTATAAATATTGATTAGTGAAAGAGCACTGATGTTCATCTCTCTCTCTCTCTCTCTCTCTCTCTCTCTCTCACACACACATCCTTCTATTATTTAATTTTTTATGTTCTCAGTACTAATATAAAGAGAGAGAGATAATTTTTTCAACTCAATTTGTAAAATAAACAATCTTTATTTTGTTTAAATATATGATTTTATTTTATTTTCTCATACATTTTACAATAATACATCGTATAATGGCAACACTGCACATTTTCACATTTATTTCATTTCATAATGTACAAACTGTAAAATTCATTGACTCATATTAAATGCTTGTAAAAACCCACCGAGAAAGTTAAAAAGCATCAGTTGGTCCAATTAAAGAGCTAATTGTCTCCATTAGGCATTCTAATTTGATTAATAATAGCAATCAGTAACCATCTCTAAATATCAGATTAGCACCTCTGTTAGATAATAAAACTGTGAAATTATTTATACAGCATAAACCAAAAATCCATGTATGCAAATTGAAACTATCAAGTATTATTTTCTTGTGATAGAAACAACAATATTAAATTTATTAATAAACAATGGAGAATTTTGAAATTTGAATCTAGGGTATTTGACTACCCAAATACCATTATAACACATGGGGATTTTGAATCTAGGGGATTTTGACAACCCCTTCATTTTTCATCTAGGGGATTTTGACTACCCCTTCATTTTTGTGTAGGGGATTTTGAACACTTTATCAAGTTTTGGCCTAGGGGATTTTGAGTCTAGGGGATTTTGATATACACTCGACAGAATACGTATCGGAATGTTGATGATAGACTCGATACCAATATACAATGTTTGATATATATTATTCCAAGTGTATTTAATGTATGGTATCAAATGGAGACAGGTTTAAGATAGCGGTTGTAAACTGTTTTGTGCAAGTGTTTTATATAATATTATGGCATCAACTATAACGGTAAACTGTAGTGCGTTTATGAAAATAAGCGTTTCCCGTGCAATGTGACAATTGATTCCTCGATTAGTATTTAACCCTTTCCCTCATATAGACTCATTTTGACGCACTCAATAGGTACCACATAAAGCCTGATCTGCAGAAAACCACAGTTAAACCTTACCAAATTTAATTACAAAATCCTCATTTCCAGACCACTGAGGAGCAGCGAACAGCATAAAATCTGATCAGCCTGCGAGTTACTCGCAGGCTGATCTGGTTTTATGCTGTTCGCATAGGTCTTTTCATGGTGTCCTCTATGAGGGAAAGGGTTAAGATGTTCTGTTCTGTACTAATTGATTAACATGCTAAAATACTAAAATTAAAAATAAAACCGTTATTATTCTTTTTTTACAGGGGCCTCTCAATATACGGGCCCTAGAATATAGAGAGACCCTGTTTTTACAGATCAGTTGTGGACGCGCTGATTTGAACACTATTATATATGTATTAATCATTTCTAAATATACATTTTTTTATCACAACAAAATGGCACATTTTACCTCTTTATCAACATATAAATGCACATTTCATTTTGACACTTGAGGTGTTTCTTTCTGACTATGGAGAAAAAAGTTGAAATGTTCCCTGTTTTCTTAGACTATTACATCGTATACATGTAATTATAATAATAATAATAGATTATGACAGATAATTGTGATAGAAAATTGCTTAAACAAAAATCCGCGAAAAGAAATCTGAATCAAACCATCAGCTTATCAAAGTGACGTGAGAGTAAACTAAAAAAAAATCTTATATCATAGCATAATTATTGTCTAAAAACGTGTGATCAACTATTTATACATTTGATGTTACAAGAAAGTGTAAAGTTAACGTCACCAAAATATCATCAACTCTACAATTCACTTTTTAATGTTAAATCTTTCCTCGCTATAAATCGTTCTTAATTTTGTACAATAAAGTGCCAAAGATACATATCATCCGGGATTAGTTTCCCCTGTTTATGAAAGGCATTAGTGTTGAATTAACACCATCTCGACAACGATAATATTTCATTTCATCTCTTGCATTATCACCAGGTCTTATCACTTCTCCGATTTTATCGGGCGTACGTGCATTTCACAGGTGCGAAAGTGTGTGTGTTTTTATAACGATTAAGGGGCTGCTTGACACGTGGGCCCCCATTCTACGCTAGACGTGTCATTTCCAGGACCCGGGGGTGGGGACTGCGCATGCAAGTGGAGCGAAACCATCAGGTTAAAGTGGAGTACTTATATCTTAAGTTGGACACTCTCTGTGACATAGCATATCAGAACAGTCTACTCAGAACCCTGAGTACGTTGCATGTAAAGATAAACCAGTTATATTTCAGTGTGTATAAAGTACTCATATTTACGGATAAAAATATCATTTGGAACGTGAAATTTTACTTATTGGGAATACTTTTCTTTTATCGCCAGGTGATTTAATTTTTTGTAAATTTACCATTGTGGATTTCAAGTCAGTGGAGTGTTGCATGTGATAGCAAGTGCTTTTTTTTTTCTCGTGTTGAAACTGGATCTAAAAACTGTAAGGCGTGATAAAACTACCTGTGAAGAGATGGAGCGGCGTGAAACACTGACTGAATGTGCAGACGAAGACTTCAAGGAAGTTATCATGAAAGCCAAATTACGAAGATGTGAAACAAGGCTGAAACAGGTCTGTGACCAAATCATTATAATCAATAACCATATCCTGGACTTGTCCAAGAGATACGAAAAGTCGAAAGTTGCTGGGCAAAGGAGTTTCCGGTACAATCAACGCCTGCGGCTGGCCGTTGCCGAGGGTGTGCGAAACGTATTCTATGAGTTTGCACGTGATACAGCGGAAGACATTGTTGAGTTACGTAAAGAGTTGTTCAACGATGAAATATACGTTGTGACAGACACCGACAATGAAGATTCAGATCATTCTCTTTCATTTAGTGCAGGCGAAGAGGATGGCAATGAAAGTATTCGAGAAAATACTTAACAGACTCACTGCTAGGTGCTTATCGTAAAAACTCGGCAATATTCGGCCTTGACCGGAAAGCCCGTATATACTCGGTAATATTCTGCTTGACCGGAAAGTCCCGACAAGTACAGAAAAACACGGACTGTCCAATGAGGAGAGATTTCTGTGGTGACCGCAATAACGCGACAATTCTGATCTTGAACGCCGGCCTGTCCAACACTTGATCAAATAAATCATGTAGCGGATAATTAGTATTACCATGAAAATATTGTTACTTTAAATATATTTCAAATATCAGCTAAATCGTTATTTCATTTACATTTCAAGATTACGACGACCAAATCATCTTCTGTTGTTATTATTATACGAAATAAAATTCAAAATGATGGTGTATACTTGTCTTATCTTGAATATGTTTTATGAGCAGACTTATTAAAATAGGTAATTGTTCTGAGCAGAGAGAGATTAAACTGTATGACAATTTGAAAAAAAAAAAATCTTTTATAATCAGTCATAAACAAAAGCTGTTTGCACTGCTATACGCCATTTCTTCTCCCTCACACACAAACAATCAAAATTACAGTTCTTATCCTTATTTGATTTTTTATCAATATACTACGTGTTCAATATTTTGAATAAATATTAAAACCTTAGTGTGTTCCGCTTTCATATAACAAGACAAAACGTAATTAACTCCCTTATCGAAGTGCATACACCATGTTTCAACTTGTCTTGCCTTGCCACCAGAAGGGTGAGATATCCCCAATCTGACTAATCCTCTCTATATACGCTACGCTATGTAGGAAGATCGTGTGCTTTAGTCAGATTGCGGATATTCCAGTCCTATATCTCCTGTCGTGTTAGTCGACACTGCTAGATTACAGTCCTTAGTTATATCCTTATCATTTCGTGGTCACCAACATTCCCAGGAGATATACTCATTCTAACGGTTTACACGAGCTTAGTTTTCATGACACTAACGAAAAATCTCCCATTTTTAACATTTAAGTGACAGCTTGAATTCCAGCAACATACCATGGCAATCTTAAATAAGGTTAGAAAGGCATCCCACAATTACTGTATTATTCAAGTACTGACTTTACTAACGCAACGTATTATCACAAGAAAGAATAGTTCAAATATTTGAGTATTTTATTCGAGAATATTACTTGGTACCAAGTGTGATCCAGAAGTAAAGACTCTAACATTTTAGACCGTTTGGTGCTCTTCCCATTATGTTTTATAAAAGTTAAAAGGATGCGAATATGTTGATAGCGTGACCCTGCATCCATCTGAGTCTAACTTGTGTGCATGTATGTGCGTGTGTGTGTGAGAGAGAGGGAGAAATGTGCGTTCAGTATATGCAATTAGGCACACACAGTAATAAAACCACACATTGTTTATTTTCAAGTTTTTTTTTATTTGTCATATACTTACATTCACCTTAATAAGGTTCTCTTTCAAATCACGTACGCAATATAAATATACAAATTAACCTCACTGAAGTAAACTTTTTATGAAATATTACAGAAAACAAAATAATCAATAGTATACAATGGACATCCTGCCATCTTAGAACCAAAACTTTATGAAATCTATGTAAGTAACAACAGAACAACAAGAAGGCCCTCAAGCCGTGCCTCCCTGTGACAGCAAAACATTCCGTGTCACGGCTGACGTTAGATTCTGCAGCCAGGAACCCCGATCACACTGCACAGACAAGCCCAGCTGGAGAGTCTACCTGCTAATGACAGATATTACAATGACTAATGGTAAACACATGGGTGGTGAAATGAGACATAGAATTAAAAATAAACTACACAAACTTAAATGCAAAGCTGAAAAGATGGACGTTAAGATTGATATTTATGTACAAAAAATATTTTCTGCCGGACAATATATTAAGTGTTGGTGTCTACTGATAGCCATACAAAACTATAAGAATACCGACATTTTTGTCAAAACACCTGCCCGGACCAATGACTGGTGAAAACTTCCTAGATCAATTGAACATAGACCTGTTTCTTTGAAATTGTTTTTATAAAATACAGGCACTGCCATGCTACCATTGTTTATTATGCAGTAGCACAAACTGATAACTACCAGAAATCAACTAGCCTTCAACTTCTCTTAAAACCAAGCAACATTTTCTTCACTATCCATAAACACAGACATCACCTGCAGGACAACAGGTGTGAAGACACTGCACATCAGACTCCAGTCCAACATGGACAGCTGTGGTGACTTGCCCCAGTCTTAAGATTCACTGACAACATGCCCACTATCACCTCCGCCAGTCACCCGTACAAATAAAAATAAAATTCAACAAAAAGGTTTTTATATTTGTAACATTTTTTTTGGATGAAAAAAAAAGTGTCCATTCAGTTCCAAGTGATTGATTGAAATAATAAAAAGGGCCCATCAGTTCCTTGAAAAGAGGATTGTTACCTTGTGTTATAAGACAAATACCTTCCCCTCCGAGGATCAATATGAAAAAGAGTGGCTATCAAATTAAAATAAAAAAAAAAATTCATACCATATAAACCAACACAGGGTAAACAGATCCAGTATCGACAGTTATCCATTTAAAACATTACAAAGGGGCAATGTAACAACACGTTAGATGATACACACAACTCCACCAGGAATGATATGGCCGCATGTTTAGTATATCTATACATGTCTTACAGTTTTGTATTAAGTTTATGGACATACCATACATTACATAGAGGCACCAACGTGGTACAATAATTAGTCATTGCACATCATAGTTCAAAAATGACACACATGGATATAACTTTCTTTGTTATAATTTTTTTCCAATATAACCTCAAATACCACACAACAGGACTGACAATTGTTCATTTTTATTTGCTTTTTACTTGCATTTTCTTACACATAAAACAATACTAGTACATTCCTAATGACAAATGAGCAGAAAAAATATATATTTTAACATTTTTATCCCCATTAATTTTCCAACATATGACATGATTTTTAATGAGTTATAATGCACGATACAAACACAGGCATACATTTCATTCTGAAATAAGTGATAAATATGTTTCCACACAATTTTACAATTTTATACAAACACGGCTCTACTAACATATTATAAAGTACCAGAATATACAATGACTTTAAATAACCAACCATCCTTGCTGAATACTATATAATGTTTTTATTGTCTACATCTTAGACATTTTCCAATTAGTGTAAAATAAATGAACACACAATAGAAAAAGATGATCTGAATTTTTGTACAAATGGTTGAACAAGTAAGCAGCCATGGCAACTTTTTTCTTGAGATAGTTCCTTTTTATACAGACTTTTTTCTCAGAGAAATACAACTGCAATTAAAAGAACTGCATAAAAAATAAATACATGTATTAACCAGTATCAAACGAGGTCAGCATGCAAGTGACATCGGCTTCACACTCACCAATTAAGGACTCTATGATGTGAAGATAGTCAAACCTGTCTCGTCTAAAATTTGTTTTTCTGCTCGACCTGGATTTTCAATTATTAAACACAATATCGTAAAGATCTCATTTCTTTCACTCACTTACAAGAAGGAAATCTGTAGAAAGATGCATTATTAAATGAAAACCAGGCCTCTATCTTGATAATGTTATTACTAATAATATTTGATGAAACAGTGGCGATGGTTTATATACAGGGTGGACTATATACAACATGGACGATTTGACCACAATGAGATATGGGTTTTACATGTCTAACTGATTAACAGTCAAACACCTGACTTAACCTTCCATTAATTGAACATTCTCACCGACGACGAGCCTACTGATGTTTGGGAACAGACCTATTGCCTCAATAGGTTTTCCCTGGAATACAACACAGTGCATGCACTCTCGATATTCACCGAATAAACAACCATATCAAAAAAAGAAAAAAAAAGAAAAGAAAATTACTTTTCTTTCTTGTAAAACTGTCAAATACCTGATGCTGGTGAATTGTTAGAGAAGGAACCTAGGGCCACCGGCTTCATTCAATTCAGACAACAGTTAAACAGTTTTATTCTTGTGGATGATTTTTCACAAAATTGACAGGTTTGTATCATGCAATGACATGGTCACCTTTGACTTGACTATTTGAGTTTACCGTCGCTTAGACAGTATTTCAGTCATATTGCGACGTCCAGCTAATTACAGGTGGAGGAAGACCCCCAAATTACAGGTGCAAGAAGACCCTGAATGCACGGAGGTATCTGGGTAGACCCACCGACCTACCGCAAGCCAGCTGGAAGGCTTCCTCACATGGAAATCCAAATGATCCTGCTGGGATTCGAACCCACACGGTGAGGGGCTGAATGAGTGTTAAAGTCAGAGACTTTACCCTCTCAGCCACGGAGGCCCCACCTTTCTTTGCTTTATTGTGCAAATAAGAAATCTGAAGACATTATATCTGATAATATTCAAACAACTAAGATAAAATGTGTCTGTTTGAAGTTAAGTGAAACAGGCCGCGTTCTATACTGATAAAAATCTAAGCTACTTAAAATAAAAGGATGCTGCGCCCTGCCCAGGATTGATGTACAGATATGAACTAGGCTGAGTTTTCATTAACCCCAATTCCTTAAGTAAATGATCAAACTGAATTGATAAATAATGTCAAGATCAACTAGACAAGTCTACCCTGTTTTAAGAAAATATAAGGAGAATATTCATCAAATACAGTTGGGTTCTAAATACTAAGGGTGAGAAAAATATACAAAAATCTGTATACAATTAAGAGCTAGAGCTAGATTTTGTTCACATATTTGATATGTTTTTATGTTGTGAAAAAAAAAAAAAAAAAAAAAAAAAACAGAAACCAAAAAAAACAAAAAAAAAAAGAAAACAACAACAAAACCGTCAACAACTAACCTGACTTAACAGCCAACCTGTAGACCAGCTCAGCATCTCATTGCAACACTTGACTGACTACACTATCCTTGCAGACAGACATCAGAACCAGTCTAATGACTATCTAATGTCTTAGCTCTTGTATCCACCAAAATACATACAAGGTAAGAAATATATCCCAAAAGCAACAATTTGTCCTTTCAATCAAAATTCATTTTTTTTTTTTTTCATGTACCTCTGTAGAGTTTTCAAGCTCATCTTATAATGAAAATTAAAAAAAAAACACACACAAGATGATGAGACAGAGTATCCCTGTAGCACAAACATTTTTTTGCTGTAATCTCAATGTGACTAAGGTGCATCTCATGTATTAACACCACGCTATACATACATTATTAAAGTGTCACTGTAACAAAATGCTGAATAGCTAATGTCTGTTGTTAAGCCTCGTGAAAATACAAAATATAAAAACGTAGACAAATGCTGTGCCTCTCCTATATTCAGTGCTTGGTTCAATAACGTTTTATGACTAGCATTGACCAAGGTAGGAAAGTCCACTAAAAGTTAAAATAAATTCCTGATTAAAACATTATTTTCGGAAGGAAAAAAATAGAACTGCATAAAGCCATTCTTATCCAAGACAACCAAGAAGTCTTTGAATGTGTAGTATGTAAGCATCTGATCATCCACTAAAATTTGCCACAAGGCTTTTTGATGCAAATATAAATTTTCACAGTTCTTCAAAATAGCAGAGTATTAAGATAAAAAGCATATCCTAGATATGGAATTAGAAAAATCAATACAATTAATTCACATCATTCGAAGAATGTTACCTATTTTTGACCATCCAAATTGGTATGAAATTTAGCAAAGTGAAGATAGTGTGGACTTCTGACTGTAACAGGAAGTCATTTTCTTCTAAACCTGACCTAACAAACTGACATTTTAAGAAATGAACAATCTTCCAATAAGTGTTTAATTGGAGAAGTCTGTGCCTCAAGTTGGAAGTGGATATAGTATGTTTGTTAAAAATTCCTTAGAATTGTGAACATTCAAAAAGCTTCCATTATATGTAAGTCCTATTGCTGTACAAGACACATGATTAAATGTCAAGAGACTCGAAGTTTTGAATTAAATATTCCACTGGTAAAATCCACAGGCTTGCATCATTGATCTGAAGACTGTCAATCAGTGTGCTACTGGAAACTGTCCAATGATTCTCAAGTAGATACAGCTTGTGGGCGGGCCAAGTGGTAGGAGGACTGTGTTTATTTGGGAGGTACATCCAATAAGATGCCAGATATCTCAGAGACTGTCAGAACTGGAAGTAGGGGCTATTGGATGCAGTCCAGTTAGTCAGCTACTATATGGGGGGCCCGTCAAATTAGGAGGCAGAGCTAATTGAGACTGTCCTATCAGAGATCAGCGTTTCTACAAACTGTCCAATGAGATGGCAGAGCTAATGGAGACTGTCAAATCAGAGGTCAGCATTTCTAGAGGCTGAGATGGTGGGAGGTTTACTGGATCATCCGATATTGTCCTCAAACTGGGCCATCAGTGCGCTCTGCTCATTCATATCAATCTGATTTGACAACTGCAAAAGAAAATATGATACACAATGACAAAAACTTTGATTTTTGCATTAAAATAAAAATACAAATTTTACATTTTCTCTTTAGCCTAAGCTTAAGTATGGCCATTGGATTTAATAGGGATTTGAGCATGGCTGTTCTAGTATTGTGATACTTTTCAAATGAAAAATTTACATTTACTCCACCAAAGCAACAGTTATGCCATAACAGCTTTATATAAACACTTACGGCCTGTCGTCTCCGTCTCTCCTGCTCACGAAGTCTCTCCTTTTCCCGTTGAGATTTCTGCTTATCACTGTCAGCCTGTTGGAGCTTCTCTCTTTCTCGCTCAGCATTCATCTGCGCCTGGCGAGCCATCTCTGCCACATCCTCCTCTCGCTCCCTGTAAACAAACACATTCGGCATCACCTTTATACTCCAGGCCCCGTGTTCTCAAAAATAAAAATGGTACTTCAGTTTGATTTTCATACTTATTCTCAAACTATGTCCATTGCTTTTAATAGGGATTTGAGTATGACACTCAAAATTTGAGTCTGAGATTGTACTTAAGTATTTATCGAGAACATTGGGTCTGGACTTAAATATACCATTATTTTGTTTTTTTTCTCAGATTGATCCTTCCTATAAATAATATTTTCTTTAGTGATAAAATAAAAAGTGGGACATGAAATATGAACCAATCTATTGCTGAAATAAGCTTTATTTCTAAATAATTTTAAATCGTTTAAAAAACACAAAATAAAATATTCAACATTTTCTACGGTGAAGTGTTTTTTAAGTCCTTGACTTATTTATACAGTGATAAAACAGTGGAACCCTTTATCTGAATTTCGAAGGGTGAGTGCGAAACTAGGCTAAGTGCTTATATGTCTATATGCACTTAGCCTAATTTCGCTCTCACCCCTTGATTTTTTTAGTTCTAATCCATTAAAACAAAATTGAATCTCAGTAACACAAGAGAACTGGCAAGAGATCAATGATGCCAAAGAGGTTGCAGTGCTTGAATTAAAGGTTCAAATCAAGTTTCTTATGGCTTAACAACTATCTCTCAAGTGTAAAGGTTCTTATATCTTGTTTATGTTTATCATTCCACCAACAGTATTTTTCCATCACTAGTATTTTATTGGGTTTAACATTCCAGCATCAGTATTACAGTCATTTTGGTACTTTTATCAACATACTGTCTCAATGTGATATAATACCAGACAAGTGGTATGATACACCGTCACGTTATCCTGACAATGAGCAAACCAGTCCGGGGACCGAACCCACAACCTCCCTGGTTCAGTGTAGGTGTAAAGTATCCACTCATTCAAGAACCATTGAGCATGATAAGCTTACCATAAAACAACATCTTAAATGAGGAAAAAAAAAGTTGAACTCGAGATAAAAAGAAAATGTAGACATTTCTTATGCTGATGAAATCAAGTAGAGCAGTCTCAACCCTTTTCTTGTTTATACAGGTACAGCGTCTTACTTTGTTTCCTTTTTCTAAGCTATTTAAAATCACATGTAGAATAAATAATCATACCGCATTCTTTCTTTTTCCATTCTCAATCTCTCCTTCTCTTCCTTTTCCTTCATCATTTTTCTGTATTCTTCCTGCTGCTTTAGTGCCTTTTCCTACAAACAATGCGTACAATCAGAATATCATTTTTATCTCCTCATAAAGCTGTTTTGAAGTTAGAATTAGTTTTCATTTTACATAGATAAAGGAAAGTAGGTGGGCCCTGTGCCACACTTAAACAGAATATGACATAGTGAAACTTTAAAAATGTCACATTCAAATAACAAATGCCATACAGATTTTTAAGAACAACATGAAACCATGCCAAATTTAACACAACTGAGCTATCTCAGTCCTCTTCTTAAATAAATTCTTTACCTTTATACATGCAAATGTTTTTATATTATTTAATGAAATTCAAAAGCAAAGTTTACTTCCAGTTCCTTTCAGGAATCTAAATTATTGTTATGACAACAATTTTCTGATGTTAAAGAGTACTCTTCACTATAATATTCTACATTTTATGTTTCAATCTGTTTAATAATTATTTGGTGACAATCATTAAAACACTGGCTTCTCATCTATATAACCCAGATTTGATAGAAGGCTGGTCTGATATTGCACGTGAAAGAGTAATTGGTTGACCATTCAGATGCACTGGTTTTCTTGTATTCTCCAGGTTCCCTCAGATCAAGGTGCACGCAAGAAGCATTATTAGTACCAGTGAGAAAATTTTGGTAAGATCCTTTCAAGTTTTTAGCAGTAAAAAAATTTAAGCATTCCTTTTCCACTTCATGGCTAGGTCAAGTGCTCACAAACAGTACCACTAATAAAACCAGGAGTTATTTTGTATAAACAGGTCAACCTAGACTACCTATTATACCAGTGTACCTGTTAGATAGCATGCAAATCAATTTCAAATATCTACAAACACTGAAAAGGTCAGTTAAAACACCCAAATCTAAAACACTTACCCGCTCATCTCTTTCCTGTGCCTGCCGTTTGAAGAGCTCAAAACTCTTGATGGACTCTTGTTTCTTGGCAGAGCTGGGGGTCGAACTCACGTCTGCTAGTCTGGCCCAGGACCCTGTGTTCTTGAGCTTCACATCCTGCAGTGCACCAGTCTACCAGAGTCAATTACATGATTCAAAATTAAAGACAAACACACTAAAACACTTCCCCCCACACACACTAAAACATCTCCCCACAAACAGCACTAAAACATCTCCCCACAAACACACTAAAACACCTCACAACACACTAAAACACCTCACCACACATACACTAAAACACCTCACCACACACTAAAACACCTCCCCACAAACACACTAAAACATCTTCCCACAAACACACTAAAACACCTCACTACACACTAAAACACCTCCCCACAAACACCACTAAAAGACCTCCCCACAAACACACTAAAACACCTCCCCACACACACACTAAAACACTTCCCCCCACACACACTAAAACATCTCCCCACAAACACACTAAAACATCTCCCCACAAACACACTAAAACACCTCACTACACACTAAAACACCTCCCCACAAACACCACTAAAACACCTCCCCACACACACACTAAAACACCTCCCCACAAACACCACTAAAACACCTCCCCACACACACATTAAAACACCTCCCCACAAACACACTAAAACACCTCCCCACACACTGGTCTACCAGAGCCAATTACAAATGTACACAGAAGATTTTGAGACAAACACACTATATATCCACACATACATTTAAGCGTATGAACATGTTTATAGCAAAAATTTAAGATTCTACAAATACCTTTATAATCAAAAGGAAACAAAAGATAGAGCCTCTAGTTTTATCTCGCATACTTAGTTATCTTTAAATTCACCAACATTCAAGTTCATTTAACAAATACTATTTTTTCTTTAGTACTATTTAAGACTGATCATGGAAAAAAAGTGTTTATAAGCTAACAAGATATGTCCCAAGAATCTCAATCCCATGCCATACCACAAGACCACAGTGGTATTTCCTCCCACTTTTTATTTCTTGTCTTTTTGTTTCAAAACCAATCCTGTTAACAAATACAATTAGTAAGCTAGCATTATGAGGCCACCTACCTTCTTCTGTGAGACAGGTGTTTTGGCCAGCTCGGTTTTCTTGCTCTGGTCAAGTGCTCCTCCGGACATCTGACCCCCATGACTCAACATCACACCAACCCCGCTGGACACTGCAGTTATACATTGACCAACTTACAACAACTACCTACACTAATAATATCACAACTAAACTTAATGTCTGAAGCAATTAGGTTACAGAGAGTTGAAACTTACAAACTGATGTCAATGTGTTTAATTCTAAATGATGACGAATACTTCAGCTACTATGTGTTCAACAAACAGGGTAAAATTAAAATTCATGGACTAAAGAAAGAATATAGTCAACTGATAATCTCAAGTCTCAGACGATTCTATATTTAGTTTAATGGAAAGCTTGTGTCAGGATTAGGAATATATCATGTATTTGGCACTGTATTCAGATAATCTCACCTCAGATTATCCTCATTCTCTTGTATGTAACCCTTTCCCTCATATAGACTCATTTTGACGCACTCAATAGGTACCACATAAAGACTGATCTGTAGAAAACCACAGTTAAACCTTATCAAATTTAATTATAAAGTCCTCATTTCCAGACCACTGAGGAGCAGCGAACAGCATAAAACCTGATCAGCCTGCCAGTTACTCGCAGGCTGATCTGGTTTTATGTTGTTCACATAGGTCTTTTCATGGTTTCCTCTACGAGGGAAAGGGTTAACATGTCTGTTTTTACATCTATTAATCACGAGTATTCTCTTGAACACATGTGTAACCTGCTGAAGGGTGCGGACAGACGGACGACGGAAAAATAATCCCTGTGTCACCTCTGCTTACAACAGGTGACACAAAAACTGTTACTTTTCTGTCAAAAAAATTACACTGAAATATTAACCTAATAATATTTAATATTCTATTTCTTTTCTTTTTTTTCCTTTTCATGATCTCAAAATGAAACTGACATAGCCTATAAAAACTATACAGTTCTTTTGTATTTAAATAATGTCTAAAATTCCATCCATCCATACCCTTTTAAGCATTATTTTTTTACAAACTATAAAGATGAGACTGTAAACTTACAATGAGTTGCCCCGGGTGGCGGTGGTTTCACCTGCTTCGGACTAGAATTTATGAGCTCCTCGTCTCCTAGCATGAAAGTCGGCTGGACGTCCATTTTTTTCTCGAGACCGGACACCGTGACTGGCGGCATGAAGTCCTTCTCTGGAGCAATTTTGACGGGCGAACTGACGATGATGGGCGGGGAGGCTGCTGGGGGCGAGATGCTTGGGGCGGTGACCTGCTGAGGGGGCGGGGCTACAGGGGCGCTGCAGGGGGCACACGCTGGGGTGTTGTCACCGCAGCTGGTAAATTTAATATATCCTCTAAGGATCTCTCATGTAGATTTAAAGGAACTAGACGTGAACAGAAACAACATATGGCATGCAAATCACAACATCCAGCAACATGAAGCAACATAAGATAATCATTTATATCTAATATTCAAGATAATAGGACATTAATTGCTATCTGGTAAAAACTGTCACTTTTGTTACATTCTGATGTATTTTTTAGATATAGAAGGATTCCTATGTAAAACTGGCACTTTATTCCAAAGCTTAACATTGTGAAATTCAGACTGACAGTATTATGTTCAAAGTAGGTACTGTTGCATGAATATACCTTAACATTGGATGTCAGTTTTGTGGGGAAAAAAAAAATGATTTTTGAAAATTGCATGAAAAATTCAGTTTACTTAAATTGTAATCCTTCCAAACCTGTGTTAAATGTGTTAAAAAACTCATTTCAATTTTCTTTCAGGAAAAATGCTTATCTTGGTCACTGGCAGAATATATTGAATAATGACTTTTAATTTCAGGCTTTTAAATTATTAGGAAAAGCTCTATCTATGCTAAGCCCATATATGCTATAATTTGTAATTCTAACCTGGATTTTTGTTCTGCGGTTTTGGTGCAGCCACAGGACTGGGCCGGTCTGGTTGCTGGGGCAACATATGAGTGACTGGTCGAGCTGGAGTGACCACTGTCAAAAAAAAAAAGAATCACTTAAAAATCATCCTGTTTATCAAAACACTGATCTGTAGTAACAATATTATCACTGGACAATGATACCCTAACATTATCCCTGGACAATGATACCCTAACATTATCCCTGGACAATGATACCCTAACATTATCCCTGGACAATGATACCCTAACATTATCCCTGGACAATGATACCCTAACATTATCACTGGACAATGATACCCTAACATTATCACTGGACAATGATACCCTAACATTATCACTGGACAATGATACCCATGAAAAATTCCTCTGTCACTTGTTTATCTTTATGTTGGTAAAATATAAGACTCTTGACTTTGTCCCTCAGGAAGTAAAAAAAACTTTTGACCATATACAAATACCAAACAAGATACAAATTAAGGGCTCCTTCAATCACATAAACTTAGTATTAGTAAATATGGATTATTTTGTTCTAATTTAAAAATATGCCACAAATACAAGATTTCCCACTTCCTTCTCTTAACGAAATAGTTCAGAGCAAAAGTTTATTTTTACAATTATTCATCAGTCTGTTATAACAACTAGTAACAATCTAAACGAGTTATCACTAAAGTTAATCCCATGTCTTCATGTGATGACAGCATAGGACGGGATGTGACAAAATCGATCAGCCCTATATAGTCACCACATCCCTGAAGTGTGTGCATAATCAATAGATTCTAACAAGAGCAACACATGCGGGTGCCAGCGCTCGTCTGTTTTTACCAACGTTACACATATTTATTAAACACTTAAAAAAGTTGACCTTGAAAATCACTAAAACTGTAAGCCTTTACATTCAAAGTTGATGTACCATACCCTTTAAATTTGACCTTTGACCTTGAAGGATGACCTTGACATATGCATGGAATAGGATTATACAACACAAAGATGTAAAATATGTAAACAAAAAAAACACAATTGCTAATCCATTGAGTTTTTGATAATCAACACAAAACTGTAAAATTTGAAGACATTAAAAAAAAAAAAATGTTCTTTTTTATCTGCCTAAAGATTATGACCAAAATCAAACATATGATGACAAACCAGCATACAAAGTTTTTAAGAAAAAAATATTGAAAAATGACAAAAAAATATCTATTATAAAACTTGTCCAAAGCTTAATAAGGTCAAAGGTCAAGGTCGATTGATAAAATATTGAGGTATATCTAAAAACCATTGTCATGATGAATATGCATACCAAACATAAAAGATGTATGTCAAAAAGTAAAAAGTTATGGCGAACGTTAGTTTTTTGTTAAACATTTCAAAAATAGGTCAAAGTTCAAAGGTCAAGGTCAAAGTCCAAAAGTGTAACATTGATGGAAAGGTCTTGCCACAAGGAATTCACATGTGAATTATCAGTGCCCTGTTGGTAACAGTTCTAAAATGACAGGCATTTTAATGTTTTCAAAAAATACAGCAAAATAGGTCAAAGGTCAAGGTCGATGAAGGTAGATGAAATGTTGAGGTTTATCTGAATAGCCCTTCCAAAGATGAATATGCATACCAAAAGTAAAAGTTGCATGTCAAATAGTAAAGAAATTACGGCAAACGTTAAAGTTTTTTGTTAAAATATTTCAAAAATAGGTCAAAGGTCAATAAGTGAAAAATTTGCATATGTCTGGATAGGCCTTGTCCAGATGAATATGCATACCAAAAAATGAAAGATGTATATGGAATAGTAGAGAAGTTATGGCCAACATTACGATTCCGGACGACGACGACAACACAGACACTGGAGTTACGACAATTAGCTCGTTTTTTTTTGGGGGGGGGGGGGTTTTAAAAACAGACGAGTTAAAAATGTATGCATGCATATGGGCATTCTTTAAAGTGTCTCTAAAACTACACTGGCAAAAATGGCTAATTTCTAATTTGAGAAATACACAGAACAAAAATTCCATATAAAATGAAGCAATTATGATAGGTTGACCACAATGACATACCTATTTCTGTAGCCTGCTTTGGTTTGGATGCTGCCGTTGTAGGGGGCTGAGGGGTTGGTTTGACTGTCACAGCTGGAACCTTGGCAGCATTGTTCACTTTCCCTGCCGTGCCAGTCACTGGAGGTATTTTTTGTTCCATCTGAATGCCCTTGCCAGACCTGGTCGGGAAGTTCTGGCTAGCATCTGAGACTCCCTTTGCATCTTTCTGTATTGGTAAGACAAAAATAGGACTGTTACAAGTAAGGGTATAACAACACACTACTAATCAGATAAAGGACTAAAACCTGTGTTTCATACAAGACTGAGAATAAACCTCAATCTAGGCTGGTTTCCTTCTCGTCTAGGTATGGAATAGTAGCAAACAGTATTAAACCTGGCTAGGATGCAATATTTGCTATTCAATCAATTTTTATTAAGTATCCAAATGGTAGAAGAGTCTAAACTAAGTCCAATTAAAAAATTGTACATAGTAAGGGTCAAAAATAAGGTTATATGCAGATGGGTCAAATGTAGTTAACGACAAAGTTAGACTTGAATCTGGCAACCAAGGTCTGTGGTAAATATCATTTTTTGTTATTTTTCACTTCAGAATAATTAAGCATGCCATTTCCCCATGTCCTTTACATATCCCATCACTTTGTGATATTTTCTATCTGCTTGCCACAACTGTTTGCCCAAACTTAAACTAGAGGGCCAAGAAGGCCCTTGAATCGCTCAATTGAGAACCTAGTATTAATGGGTGGAATAGAAACAGCAAATATCTTATGATATTATGAAAAATGGGCTCTGCCCCCTGTCAGCCATATTTTTGGACGGATCCAAATAATTTTAAGTCCTGGTAGAGAAGGAACATCTGTGCTGAAAAAAACTTAGAAATCCAAAATGTACATTTGGACATGAAGATTTTTTAAATTTGTACTACATACATAAGGAAAACGGGCCCCGCCCTCTGGTGGCCATGTTTTATTAACCAATCCAAATATTGTTTACAATCTTGGCAGAGGGTGACCAAATGAACAGCTGTGCCAAAAACTTTGAAATCCAGCCAGTACTTTTAGATGAGATCTTTCAAATTTGTTCTATATACATATCAGGAAAACGGGACCTGCCCCCTGGCAGCCATGTTTTTCAACCGATCCAAATACATGTAATCTGTACCACCTTGGTAGAGAGAGACCAAAGGAACATCTGTGCAAAAATATTTTATAATCCAGCCAATACTTTTTTGGAAGGAAGATTTTTGAAATTTTCACCTTTTTTCCCCTTGTAGTTGCCATGGCAACTAGAATTTGGCATGGAATTAAATTCTTGAACAACTTTGGAAGAGGACCACCCAAGGAAAATTCCTGTAAAGTTTTATGAAAATACGACTGACGACGGACATTCACCTGTCACAATGGCTCACCCCGAACATGTTGTGATCAGGTGAGCTAAAAATATCACAAAGCGATGGAATATTAATAGGACTACATTTCCCCTTACCAGTTACCCATGTGGTTCAGGAAAAAAATATTTTCCTACAGTCTGAACCTATAGTGTCATGGGCTCTACTACTGCTGTATTAGTTCCATACTGAATAGTCAAGACGGAGTGGGTACCGTAAATCTCTAGGGACAGCCAGTATCAGAAAAACTATTATGCCTGTTCCTTAACCCTTTCCCTCATATAGACTCATTTTGATGCACTCAATAGGTATCACATAAAGCCTGATCTGCAGAAAACCACAGTTAAACCTTACCAAATTTAATTACAAAATCCTCATTTCCAGACCACTGAGGAGCAGCGAACAGCATAAAACCTGATCAGCCTGCGAGTTACTCGCAGGCTGATCTGGTTTTATGCTGTTCGCATAGGTCTTTTCATGGTTTCCTCTATGAGGGAAAGGGTTAAAACAACAAATGTGATGTGACTAATTGTAATGAGATAAAGTAAACAACTAGTAGATTTAACCCTTTCTTTAGTATTGACTCATTCTGACCCACTTGCAAACTGAGCAGACCAAATCTGGGATCAGTGTCTCCTCTGTTTGCTCATACAATACCTTGAAATGCTGCTCATTTATCTTTCAAGTTTGCCTTTTTAAGAATCAAGATTGGTTGAAGTGTTCCAACTAAAATCACTACATGTATAACTTTGCACTATGTAATAAAAGAGCCTGAAACATTATCGAGCGGACAAAGGTATTTTCACATGAACAAACATCCGTGTTTTTTTTTCTCAAAAAGAACAATAAACTAATACCACAGTATCTATTTTACTTCCGACATTACATCAAGCAACATTTTCTGTCGTCTGAGCAAAGAAAAATCTATTGTTTAATAAATCATTTAAGTTCAATCAATTAAGAATCATCATGTCATAAATTTGTACACAAGAGGGCCATGATGACCCTGGGTCACTCACCTGAGAACCAGGTATTAGTGGGAAGAAACAAACAGCAAGTATTTTATGATATTGTGGAAAATGGGCTCTGCCCTCTGCCAGCCATAAATCAAGTGAGTACTTTAGGACAAGAATAATATTCAAATTTGTATTATATACATAAAAGGAGAATGGCGGCCATGTTTTTCAACATATCAAAATAATTTGAACAATCTTAGAAGTGACCTAAGAAACGTCTGTGCTAAATAATTTTGAAATCCAGTCAGTACTTTCGGAGAAGATTTTTGAAGTTTTTACTATAAACATATAAGGAAAACTGGCTCCGCCACATGGAGGCCATGTTTTTCAACAGAACAAAATAATTTGAACAATCTTAGTAGAGAGTGACCTAAGGAACATCTGTGCCAAATACCTTTAAAATCAAGCCAGTACTTTTGGCAAAGAAGAGTTTTCAAATTTCCACTATATTCATATAAGGAAAATGGGCTCTGCCAAATGGCAGCCATGTTTTTCAAAAGATCAAAATAATTTGAACAATCTTAGTAGTGACCTAAGGAACATCTGTGCAAAATAACTCTGAAATGCAGCCAGTACTTTTGGAGGGGAAGATTTTTCAAATTTATACAATATACGCGGCCAGGTTTTTCAATGGATCAAAATAATTTGAACAACTTAGTAGAGAGTACCTAAGGAACATCAAAAATTAAAAATTTTGGGGAAATTTTAACCAGTTCATGGAAAATTTTTAAAATATGAAAGGGCTTCACCCAAGGAACATACCTGTGAAGTTGCTTTAAAATTGGCCCAGTGGTTTAGGAGATGTCTTTTTAAGTTATATGATGGACATTCATTGGTCACAATAGCTCACCTTGAGCAAGTTGTGCTCAGGTGAGCTAATAAAAATTCAAGAGGTAAATGGTTAACAAAATCTCACCTTGTTCTGCCCTCCTGCCTTTCCTAGAGCTTTCTTCTTCAGTTTTTTCTTCGGAGATCCTGTATAAACAGCAATTAGTAATTGTCTTCATTGATGAATCTGGACTGGTTCTACTTCCTGCAAGGGTGCAAGCTTTACTGTCCACTTACTAATGATTCTCACCAACTCGGTACAAATGCTCTGGGATGTGTTGCATGGGAAAAGGTTCCAAAGTAGGTATTGGTTTATTTCTATATATTTTACAGTATGTTGCAAAATTGAAGTTGGTTTTGACTCGTTTCTCAGCTGTTCAATAAGTGCAGAAGAACTGGTTTTGTCTACGTCAGACACCATTTTGGACTCTCATATTGTTCTACACCCTAGAGAGCACATCCTACTGCATTGCAACTTTTTGTCTACGCAACACACCCCTTTTATCCAATCTTATTTCTGTACCATATTTGCCAAAGGACTATTTCTGTGCACTTCTTACACAAAATGTAGGTCAGGACTTTAACACTTTAGGATCTCTTTAGTGATAAACATATGGAGGTACACTGCAGATTTACCAAGGGTCCACATTGTATTGGATATTAAATGCAAGTGCAATAATTTAACAAAAGGATTTGTGACCTATGGTTTGAACCACATTATGCTGACATGCGCTTGACATACTACCATGCATGCATGGAGTCTCATCCCGTGTTCACCTGACCAACAATGGTCTTAGTAACACAAGTGGTAAGAAGTGAGTCATTACAAAATGGAGAAGTAATTTCAAAAAGGTTAGGGTGACACAGCCCTCAATATCTACCTGGTGGGAATTAACAATCTAGTCGTTATATTCACGTCACAGCTTAAGCAAGCATCCTATTAAGACTTTTTAATTTGAATTTTTTTTTTTTTCTTGGAAAAATTAAACACACACGATACATATTCCTGGAACATCCTGGACCAACTTCCTCTTTACAAACATCTCGAGTGATACATCCTCTTATGAGCATGACATGTATATTTTTATAAGTGTGTTTTGCATTTATCTTTGTGCTTGTATAGTCTATCTAGATGCAATTCTTTTAAATCCACTGGTTATGCGGTTGAACCTGTATTAGCAGCCACCCGTATTAAGCAACAAACCTCATTTAACAGTTTTATTATAACTAGCATTTTGTCTTATGTTTAAACCTTCATTTAGCAATCACCTCTATTAAGCAGTCACTTTCTTTTGTTTCCTTGCCTTGTCTGACAAGACTTGTTTGACTGTATACCAAAGGAAATTATTACAAAACAAGTTTATGACAAATGCTAAGTTTTTCAGACACTGTTTTCAGATTTCCCCTAAAATTCGTATCCTTTCTTAAACACATTAAGATAAGGTTACTCTATTATTGTACAAGAACTTGTACTTCAGGATGTATGGACACTTGGGGTGTTCCCACTTTGCCAACTTTCTATATTCTGGTACTAAAATGAAAGTTGGCAAAGTGGGAATTTGACCAGGTAGTGAAAAGGTGTTAAATGCGTGCGGTGTCATATTAAAAAATGACTTACGTTTTCAACATGGAAATAATTTTGTCAACGTACAAGTTGTATATAAACATACAAATATAATCGAGTTGATAAGACTACTTGATTTGTAATCACAATTGTCATTGCACTTTAAAACTATGTGTGTCCTAGATAATTTTTAGATTATTGTCCTATTTATTTCAGCAGGTTATGCGCAAAAAATGTATTTAATTCTAACAATACCATTGAAAAAATAATATTGGATGAATCTAATAGCTTTCTAGAAAATGTTCATAAATTAACAACTAGATATGACAGTATGAATGACTGATTGAATTCAGAAAATTGCTCTTTAGATTAATGTATTCATATCTGTTTTATTATTATTATTTATTTTTTATGATATATCATTATAATTGTTTTGTACAACAGAAATGAAACATTAAACATTAGTCTAGTTGGTGTGATAACTTAAAGGATGATATTTTCGAATATATAACAGCAATAAATGTGATGAAAATAAGTCAAGACTGCCAGAAATAATTCAAGAAAACTAATTGAAGAGCATAGGCCATATATTATAATAAAAGAAAAATATAAGCTAGCATCAGTAAGAGTCACCCAATTTCTTTTTTGGAAATATATTAAAAAAAAATCAAAATTTTCATTTGATGTTAACTCTAAAGAAAGTGTTACTCACTCCCGAAATATATATATAGATATAACAGGGTTTATCCCTAATCATCGACGAAAGGCGTTTTTGTGTTTATATATAAAAAGGGAATACAAACGACGCGAAAAATTATAGATATTATGGCCAGACATGTCTCACTTGATTAATAAATGGTGTAAATGATGTTATTAATGAAGGTCAGTTAATTGTTAATATCAGTATGTTTGCTCTTTTAATCTATTATTATATTAAAAGAGTAAAGATCTTAGGTTTGTTGTCTTTCTGTATGTTCTCTTGCAAAACTGTTCAAAAATAGAATAAAAGAAAACAATAAAAGAAACAAAGAATAAAAAGAAACAATACGTAAAAAAAAAAAAAACGAAATTTGGATCATGTTATCTGTATGGCACTAATTAAATGATCAGGGTAAATTGTATAGGGAACATTGTATAGCATCACCGACACATTTAACTGCATGCAGGTAGCTTTCAGCCAACAATATGTAAGTTGGCAAAGTGAAAATAGTAAAAGGTGTGAAGTTGGCAAAATGGGAACAAACCGGACACTTGTGCTATCACACCACATGGAATAATTTAGAAGCCCCCAGGGAAGTCTATATTTCACTATTTTGTGCAATTCTTAGGATGGTATCATACTGACTCCTAATCAGAAAGGAAGATCTTTTGACTGGATCAAAAGCAGTAATGACACTTTGCATTCCTGATGTTAGGATTTACCATGTGAAAGGATTGCTCAAAGGTCTACTGGGCTAAAAAAAAAGTTTCAAAAAAGAGCCCAGGTAAAAATCTGAGTCTCCTGCTGTCAGATTACCGGTTATTACTCAGACTGGTGTGGATAGCTAATATTTTTTTTAATTTCTTGGATGGAAATATGACAAAACCTGGACTTATACTCTATCATTAAATTTGATCAAATCAGTATATTGTTCACAGTTATCAACTAACAACTTTGCTAAATATTAGGAACAGAACTAAGACCAAGACGATTTAACTTCTTGCTTATATTTTGATATTTAACCCTTTCCCTCACAGAGGAAACCATGAAAAGACCTATGTGAACAGCATAAAACCAGATCAGCCTGCGAGTAACTCACAGGCTGATCAGGTTTTATGCTGTTCACTGCTCCTTAGTGGTCTGGAAATGGACTTTATAATTAAATTTGGTAAGGTTTAACTGTGGTTTTCTGCAGATCAGGCTTTATGTGGTACCTATTGAGTGCATCAAAATGAGTCTATATGAGGGAAAGGGTTAACTTTGTCAAGTGGTGCACACCATGAATAATGAAAACAGTAAATTTGTTCCCAAGAATCACAAAACAGATCCCCTCAATTCAATTTCTTTACCTGTAATTTCATGAAACCTCTCAATATTGCACATGCTTCATTGCAATTTTTCAATTTCTTAAATAATTAAAATCATAGGAAGTGCTGATCAGAAGTCTCTGGGACAATGAAGTAAGCAAATTCTGTTTATCAGACAATCTGTGTTGAGGAATACATCTGTACGAGATGCTTTATGGAACAAAGGCCTGTTTATGTAAATGTACCTAATTCAAAGTGTAGTCAAGCTTTCTTATACCTAGATCACAAAGTGTAGTCCGGTCTTATTTACCTCATATGCTCATTCTGATGCCATAGCAACAGAGCAGACCCAGGAAGAAGTTATCAGATCAGGGTCTCAACTGTTTGCTTATAAAATTATACTGTTAACAAATCTCAACAGCAGGCAGAGAAAAATCCATCATTTAACATACCATTTTATGTTCATTAAATCAATTTTCAAAGTCAAGAGTTAAGACACCATATGAGGGAGGAGGTCTCTGCTGAGTAGAAGTCCAATTCTGTTTTTGTTTTTTTTCTGTAAAGTTAAATATGTGGCTGCACAACATGTTGACTGCCTTGTATTTTCTTGCTTTTTCTTCACTAATGAATGATGGCACTGTCCCTGTGTTACTTTGTATATACTAGACATACATCACATCATTCAACAGTTAGCAACTCTTCCTCCAGTGGATTGGTTATTGCAGACTCAAATCATCTCCTAGTACAACTGTTAATGCATGTTTATCCTTATTGCCATGAAGTCTACTAGATTCAGTTAATTCAGAAATCCATTCTTTTAGGCAATGAGTTTAAAATCTACATCTATACTTCAAAATAGACTTAAACATTACATACCTCACGTTTTGTAACATCACGTAAACCTGTCTAAAATGCTTAACTGAGGTAATGTGTACATGGAGAGCCATAATTTTGGCAATTCTGAAGTTCTCTCCCCACACCAACTTCAGAGCAATAAGGATTTATACACCGATGACAGATACAGAATGTGTTCATCCAGGTCTGGTAGTAAAAGATACAAGGATAAAATGTTCAGTTTTTTCAATCTTTTATTGAGATTTACGAATAAAAATGCTGATGACTCAATTACCATGTATATCAATAAATGAATATGTACAAGAACTGTGTTTTGTTTCATGATACAGCAAGTACAAAATGTGAAAAAAAAAAAAGTACAAATGATCCAATTTTTTTTTTTGTATTTTTTTTTTCTGTACAACTCAAGCTAGACACACACGATTCTTACAGAATCCAAGGTTTCTTATAAAATCTACAAATATGTGTATATTCTTAACATGACTACAAAAAACATGAGGAACTACAAAGAACACAAAAAATGTTATGCTTGCAAAGTTAATTTGTCAACCATTTTTTAGAAACATGGAAAATATCTCTGAAACCAAATATTAAATTATAAATACCTTTTTCGGCATGAAAGATACAAACATGTGCAGGTTTTAACAACTTATCTCCTGATTCAGGTACAACATACTTGGTATTCCAAATTTTTACTTGGTATTCCAAATTTTTTTAACAGAAAATTTTCAGATACAAGTTGGGACTCTGCCCATTTGAAAAAAAAAGTAACTTTACTGGAACAATGTACTCATCAAAAGCCAGTCGAGTGCATCAGTGTCAAAGATTGAGGCCAGCCTAAGTAAGGAGACTACTTACTCTACCATACATCAACAAGCTTTCTCCAAATCTTCCTCGTCTATTCCATCAAAGTCTTAGTCAAACTGCTTTTTCTCGGCTAGTTTTCTAATCCCAGATGTATTTTTGTACATTTCCATTTAATAAACACATACAATAACAGCAACGCGGCCCCTATTTACGGTCTTATATCGTTTAACATGTTGAGTTGCACAGAAAAATCTTGCTTTAACATTTTCCACAAAGCAATAAACACAGTTGTTGTTCTGGTCTTTTTACCATGGCTATCAGCGCTATATGAGCCCGTAATCATGACAAGTGTTATTGTTAAAGAGTATTTGGTTAGGTGATGTTTTGGACTCGACTGTTTCAACAGCCAGCCAAGTAACTGGCTGGACTCAATGGATGAACACATTCTGCACTCAGGCTGTACAAACATACATAGTCACCAACCTTCATCTTCCACTGGACTGGACTCTCAACCCCCTATCACGTACGGGAGTTAGCCACCACCTTGTCCCTGTGTTGACTTGTGTACTTACCACAAAATTATTACATTAATTTACATTAAGATTAAGTACAAGTTTCTAACTATGATACAGACAACAGTTCAATAGGGGAGGCCCTAATTCTCCCAATAACTCAAAATATGGCTAACTCCCATTTTAAAAATTCCAGGAGGAAAAACTTAATCCACTAAGAAAAACGATCTTGCTCAACTGATCAAAACTCTGCCAAAGAGTGGTGTACAGAGTCCAGCTTTCAGATGATGAGGACATTGGTCAAATATTAACAAATCCTGATAATTGAACCTTCATGCAAGATAAATCCTGCCTTTACTCTGGATGTTAACTTCAACAATCTTCACCTCAGGTTGTCCTGTACCCATTTCTATATGTCCATCATAATAAACTATTAAGATCATATTTAAAGCTGCCACTAAGTTAAAATATACACATTTGTGACAAGCTGTCCGTGAGAATGTTGAAGTAACCAAGGTAAGTGCAGTACAGCATCCAAGCTTTTAAAATAATATAAAGTTTATAATCATTATAACAATCTAGCAAGAAAACTAACTAAAATAATTCTTGTATCTAGGTAACAGTCACTTTTGAACGGCAGTAAGTGTAATTATATGTTTTCAAGAATTACTGACCATATTCAAGGATGGATTTCTTAATTCAAAAGTTACTTCAAAGATTGAAATCAGATCTTCTATCAAAACAAAAGCTTTAAGCTATACAATGATAATCCCTCTACACGGAGTATAGGGAAGTACAAAATGTAAGAATTTGGGCCGGCCAAGTAAATTTTGACAAAATCTGAGCATGATCAGTTTACAATTCTTGTCTCCTGTACTTCATACTGACCTTCATCCACCAGATTTTTGTCAAAATCCGACTATGAAGCTTCATGAACAGAAATCCACAGCAGGAAGAAATAACTGTATGACAAGGTGCTTACTGAATGTGATACACAGATCAAAGCACCTAAATATGGTCTGAATTTCAATGTAAGAAACAGAGAGATCAATGATTTCACTTCGACAAACATGTCACCTGACATACCCTTTGAATGTGCAACATTCATTCCTAACAGCCATAGGAAACTCATTTATAAATACACCTGTAAACCTTATATACTGCCATTCAAAGTCATTTGTTCAGAAATGAGATGAAGGTGCAAGCCACAAATATAAAACTTACTAAAACAAGTCTCCCATCTACAATAGTGTTCATTGTTTATTTTGCTTTGTAGACACTATGGGAGACTGTGATAGCAACATTTGTTCAAGACAATGTTCAAATTTAGCGGCAGAGTGATCTAACCTGACTCCGAGTCGCTAGAATCAGACGAGCTAGATGAACTACTGTTGGATGAAGACTCGCTGTCGGACCCGCTACTGCTGCTGGAGGTCAGACGCGTTCCTCCTCCTGCCACATCTGTCTCTCCCTTGTCATCTGAAACAATACAAACACATTTACTAATCCTGCCAATCATTAGAAGCATAAACAGTGTTTACAAAACTGAAGTAAGTTCAAAAGTCCATATAAATGGCAGCTACAAATAGTCAACTTCCCTTATTCTTCACAATCAAGCTAATATCAGTTTAGAATTTGTAAGAATGGCTTAAGTAGAATTACTATTGTGTGGTTTTGCAAGTTAATGAAACATCAAGTTCTTGGATTCAACAACAGACACAAGCCTACTTTTTATTTTAATAAACTATTAAAGAATAAGAAGATAATTAATTGAATGCAAGTTAATTTTTTATATTTAATAAGTCTCAAGTTCCTTTCAATGCGACACTCGAAATTCCAGATTATTATAAGTTCAATACTGTTAGCCGAGACCAACTTTTGAAGACCTGGCTCCAATTCCACCAACAACACTTAGTGCTAAGTAACACTTAAAATACTTAAGGGCAAATTTCACTACTCTTCTTTCCTTCTTAACAAAAATTGTTCATTATTTAGGGAATAATTTATGTGACTTAGTCAAATACTTAAACATTTCATTAAATAGGAATGACAGAATGTGTTTCTACCTAGTTCAAGGATTTAAGTACTACTAATCGCTAAGTATTGTTGGTAGAACTGGAGCCAGACCACCAATTTCTTCCATGAAAAAGCATATGGTGCAACTTACCTTTCTTTGCAGGCTTTTTAGTGCCCTCCAACTTGCCGGAGACATCCATTAAGCGCTTCTCTAACTCCTGTCGCTTTTCTTGCTGAGCTTGCTGTTTTGACTTACCCGGCGTTCGTTTTGCTATGGATTGAAGAATGTAGATTGTTTATGATGTGAATATTTTCATACAGTGAATTCCCTCCGATGAAAATATCATTTTACACAGAAATATATACCACAAGCATCTTGGGATTTGTTTTGGCTTTAAAACATCACTTATAAAATTAAAATCTTTCAATACCTAAAATCACAAAACCATTCTGGATCAACATTCTCTACAGCTGAGTAATCCCTCAATAATGTGACACAATACTGCGACTTAAAAACAATTCCAAAGCAGATTCCATCCATTATTCACAACAGGCTTTACATCCAAACCACTACGAACACTTGATTTACAACACTTGAAATCATGTTACTTGTTCACTTGATTACTAAATAACTTAAATGATTTGACACTTGAAAACACGGCAAATTAAGAGACAATAAATGAAGACGTCACTCACTGTAATTTCGAGGCTTCTTCTTCAGACAGGACATGACGTACGACTCCAGTTCTCGTAGTGTAGAGGGTTTCAGAGTCTCAAAGTCAATCTCTATCTCATCGGGATTGGAATCTCTCAGGGACGGTTCTCTGGACTGGATTATATGCACCACACGACCAAGCTTGTCACCTGCAAACAGTCCACACACCCAATTAACCAAGTGCTTGGTAGTCAAAATTCAAAATTATGCAATTGTTTCTATAGAGGGGCAGTCTGCACATAAACCAAATAAGAACCAAATGAGCATAACAAAAATGCTTTGCTGAAAAACAAGCAAAGTCCTAATCTTATGTTACATTTACCTCAGGATTTAATTATTGAAAACTACATTCCTGTCATCAGGGCATGAAACAGCCATAATCTAAGGAGACTGGCTGGGATTAAACCTGTTGTTTTATGTTGCCTCCACTGATTGTGGTCCAGGTCATATCAACCTGGCCTTTGCCCGGGTGGCTTTGGTGCACTTTGCAACAACATCTTTTACATTGTATGTATCCTTCTATTATTCATGCAAAATCATTTTTAATTAGTGTTAGTAGGAAATCATATACTTTGCCCAAATAATTCAAATGATTATTACAAAATTATTTCCATATATATTTGAAAGATTTGTGACTGCGATCGCTCAAGGCAATCCTTTAATTTAACAAGTGTTCCTCAAAATAAGTGTCACCTGCTGAAAGATGTGTGACAGAAATAATGTGAGATATACAACAATGATCCCTACATGTCACCATTGCTTATAGCAAGTGACACAAAAAGAATGTCAAATGCAAATCAGTATTAGTTACCTTGATCATTGCTTTAACCCATAACCTCCAGACACTTTTTTTTAACCTCCTCCTTAATGAACAACTAAATAGTAACTACAATGAAGCTACAAACATGTACTATCAAGAAAATTAACTCCTATTTCTCGGCTTTAAAACTTTAAATTCTAGATCATTATGAAGATGGATATATCTCAGTATAGCGTATAATTTGTAGACATGAATTTATCTTCCTATTATTGTTTCCTCCTCATCGATACACCATCTTCACTAGGGGCGACTTGGGATCCAAAACTTCTCGGCATCATAATGAAAGAAAATTATTAAATGAATCTAGAGCTTAACCCAAAAAAAGCTTGCAACATTTTGCTCATTAATTTGAAAAATTTTAATTGAACCATTCTGCATGTAAGGGTTCTCTTTAACTCCTGATTTTCAAGTCTTAGAGGAAAAGTCTCCCTGTTTACAAAAGTAGCTTTTATATGAATATATGGGAGGACTCCAAACGTTATGCATAATTTTCATTAATAACTGATTGCAGGCCCAAAACATACTATAATGATTTCTTTAGTATGGTAATCTTACATATTCATGGTATTAGGTTAAAGTACATATCTTTATAATGTTTGTTTGATGTATGCATGAAAATGACTACAAGAATGTTAATTGTTTGTACTGATGCTCATGTATTGCCTGCCTGTAGTCTGTAATGTTAGCAATATTTATTATGTATGATATCTCTCTCTTCTCTTGTTTTTTTTTTTTTTCAGTTGTATGTTTTGCATTAATCTTCAGTGATGGAGGAAATAAAGATATATATATATATATATATATATATATATATATATATATATAAAGATATATATTAACTGCAGTTTCCGGTTTCATATAACTGCCACATATTTTCTTTTATCATGTTACATATAACTTACAGGCCAATTATATAACTGTTGTAGCGGTAAATTATTCAGCCGAATAATTTGCGCTACAACTCTATATTTTTCTTTCATCTTCTCCATCTCTCTCTCTCCGTTTATGTTTTATACACAATTCATGTTGACATGTATGAAGTTATGTTCTGTGTGTGTCATTTGTATATATTTAAATTATTACATATTTCCATTTTTAACATTATTATGTTCATACAAATTATGTTTATTAAGTTTCATTTATTGTGTATCTCGAAAAAGTATAATATCTAGATGTAAATTCTTTTCATAACTTTGATATCTGGCACGTGTCATGACTAATTAGTTTATTGCAATTTCAATGTCTGACACCTTTAATGGCTTCATTGATTATACCTTTGGTCATCTAGCGGCATGATAAGTTTTGTTAATCCGCTTTGTCACTTTTATGGCTTTCCAGTAACTCCACCTACTGAAGCATGATTGACACATCTGTTTATTCTGTAAATTCTTTTAATAATTGTTGATTTTGAAAAAAAGAAAAAAGGGATTCCAGTTTTAACCTCCGTCCTGTGCAGAAGTCTGTCAGGACAATCTTAACGTATTTGATGTCAAATATCGTGCTTTAAATTTATACAGAATACTGTATATTACTAATTGATTGGATATATCTGTGTTGAAATATATTTATTTAACAACACAGAGACTTGTGTATTTTATACACCCTACAAAGTGTAACTACGGAAGGAAAGTTATTACGGACTACCAGATATCTCATAACTTTCCTATTTTCACCGGGTTACCATAACTCCATTTTATGCAACTTAATATGATTGATATTCATTTGATGTTGAAAATATACACGAAAAGCACACATTAAAACATTATTTTCAGCTACTGTTTGAAACTATTTTCTTGGTGTAAGATCACAAACAGTAATTTGTTCAGTCTGTTTATTCATGCTTTGGTTTTTTAATGTTATAATCACTTTTTACTAAATACAGGTCATGTGGTAAAAAGAATCAGACATGATTTGTCATTTCATATCAAATTTTACATTTTCAGAACTCGTTTAAATTTGATATGAAATAACAATTCATGTCAGACACTATATGTGTCAGCAGGGCATGAAACAGCCATAATCTAAGGAGACTGGCTGAGATTAAACCTGTTGTTTACTGTTGCCTCCACTGATTGTGGTCCAGGTCATATCAACCTGGCCTTTGCCCGGGTGGCTTGATGTGCTTGCAACATTCTAAAACTACTTTTGAAGATTTTTTTTTTGTTTTCTATGTGAGCAGGGCATGAAACAGCCATAATCTAAGGAGACTGGCTGGGATTAAACCTGTTGTTTACTGTTGCCTCCACTGATTGTGGTCCAGGTCATATCAACCTGGCCTTTGCCCGGGTGGCGTCATACAGGAAAATATAACTGGAATGATGTAAAGAGACGATTTGTACCATGAAAATATACATGATCCCCAACAATGATGATTAACTTAAACAAATTGTGTACTCTTATACAGCTACTGTCAGATATTCAGTTTCAAGAGGTCACGTTTGTAATCAAAGACAATTTATTCCATCAAAGTTTACTTTTCTATTTATTTGTTGGGTTTAAGTATTGCAGTTATTTCATGATCCCCATTTAATTTTCCACTTTTTTTTTTTTTTTTTGGTGAGGGGCGCTCCTGAATTCCCATCTTTATAAACTACAAATCCTATTTCTAATTTTAAATCATTATGAAGATGGATATATCTCAGTATAGCGTATAATTTGTAGACATGAATTTATCTTCCTATTATTGTTTCCTCCTCATCGATACACCATCTTCACTAGGAAAGACTTGGGACCCAAAACTTCTCAGCATTATAATGAAGGAAAAGAATTAAATGAATCTAGAGCTTAACCCGAAAAAAACTTGCAACATTTGCCCATTAATTTGAAGAATTAGATTGAACCATCTTACATGTAAGGGTTCAATCTAACTCGAGATTTTCAAGTCTTAGAGGAAAAGGTCTCCCTGTTTACAAGAGCAGCTTTTATATAACAAGAGGCCCATAGGGCCTCAAATCGCTCACCTGAGTACCACTGCTCTATATGCAACCTAGTATACATGTATCATACTGATATACATGTTTCTCAGGAACTTGACAGTTTTTCTTACCCATTTTAGCAAATCTGCAGAAAGCCCCACTTAAACCTTTCCAAATTTAATTGTAAAATCCTCATCCCCAGACCACTAAGGAGCAGCAAACAGCATAAAACCTGATCAGCCTGCGAGTAACAGTTGGACTTGCAGGCTGATTAGGTTTTATGCTACTCACATAGGTATTTTATAGATCTCTATGAGGAAAAGGGTTAATTATTATGAAATAAGTTGCAATTTATTACAAAGTGTTTTTAATCATTCGTTTGTGGTTTTTAAGAGGTGTTTGGTAATCCCTGTGTACTGGAACACTGACATGAACCAAAGTAAAGGCAGACAATCTGCATATTCACACCCCCCACCACAATCACTTTAATGATGATGTTGATGCTGCTGCTGATTTAGGATAGTATGAATAACCCTTATATCTCTATCAGGTGGCTTTGTGTAAAACTAGCCTAGTATCTTATATACATAGTAGCAGGTAATATAGTTTTGCCCTAACTCAGTGGGGAACACAGTCCAGAAAATGTGACCTCTGCCAGAAGGTCAGACTAAGCTATAGGAATGGTATTTGTGGTAATGTTATCTTCTCCACCTCTGCATATGTAGTGGAATCACCCAAATGACCTATCAGACTAGTGGACTATCTCATCTAAGGGTACAATTTATTTATTTTTTGTTTCTAGCTAGGGTTTTTTTTCTCTCTCTCTCTCTCTCTCTCTGTTAGACTTCTCTCTCTTTAATAAGTGGCCTTGTAATTTAATGTAACTTTTTGCATTTTATTAAGCTACCAAGACATATTTCTTGTTTTGTTTATGAGCTGATGCATTCTTTTTATGCATAAATGTAACAAAACATCACACTTAAAAATATTCAACTTCTGTAAATCTGATCTGTAAAGGATCAACTTTTGGAGAGGTAGCCTGAACTGCAGAAAAGCTACAGTTAAACATTACCAATTTTCATAGTAAAATCCTCATCACCAGACCACTGAGGAGCAGCGAACAGTATAAAACAAAATCAGCCAGCAAGTTACTTGTAGGCTTGTACAATTTATTTTAAAATCTGGCCAGTAGTTTTGAAGAAGATGATTTTTAAAGTTTTCATTTTTTTTTCTTTTTGTTGCCATGGCAACCAGAGTTCTACATGGATCAAGTTTATTTTAGCAACTTTTGTGAAGGTTGACCCAAGGATCATCCCTGCCAAGTTTAATCAAATTCTGTCCAGTGGTTTCAGAGGAGATGTTGTTTAAAGGTTTCTCTATATACATATAAGGCAAATAAGCCCCGCCCCTGGCAGCCATGTTTTTTTACGGATCGGAATAATTTTAGCAACTTTGGTTGAGGTTGACCCAAGGAACATCTGTACCAATTTATTTTAAAATCTGGCCAGCAGTTTTGAAGAAGATGATTTTTAAAGTTTTCATTTTTTTTTTCTTTTTGTTGCCATGGCAACCAGAGTTCTACATGAATCAAGTTTATTTTAGCAACTTTTGTGAAGGTTGACCCAAGGATCATCCCTGCCAAGTTTAATCAAATTCTGTCCAGTGGTTTCAGAGGAGATGTTGTTTAAAGGTTTCTCTATATACATATAAGGCAAATAAGCCCCGCCCCTGGCGGCCATGTTTTTTTACGGATCGGAATAATTTTAGCAACTTTGGTAGAGGTTGACCCAAGGAACATCTGTAGTAAATTATTTTGAAATCTGGCCAGTAGTTTTGAAGGAGATGATTTTTAAAGTTTTCAAATTATTTTTCTTTTTGTTGCCATGGCAACCAGAGTTCTTCATGGATCAAGTTTATTTTAGCAACTTTTGTAGAGCCTCACCCAAGGAACATTCCTGCCAAGTTTCATTAAATTCTGTATAGCGGTTTCAGAGGAGATGTCGTTTAAAGCAAATTGTTGACGACGCACGACGCACGACGACGGACGAAGGGCGATCACAAAAGCTCACCTTGAGCACTTTGTGCTCAGGTGAGCTAAAAATATGAGAGGATTCCCTTTTTGCAGGATTTTCATTTATAACTGATTGCAGACTCAAATCATCGGTTAAAGTTGCATTAAATTAGGAAATATTTGGAATTTTGAACATGATCAACATTTTTTTCTTTTCAAATCAGTTGTTATATTCATAAATGAAAACCCTGTTCTTGGTATATTTTTTTTAACTCTTGCTTTCAGAACTGAGTGAGAGACCTGTATGTCTTATTACAATTAATCATGACATTATGCATAAACAGCAGTTTTCCTTTTTTAACATGTAATACAGGTAATTACAGATCTTCATGTCACACACTTGTATTCTATATATCATATGGATATTGCGTTGAACTCAAACAACTGAATTTAATACATTTTATGCAACAACTTCGATTGATATTCATATGATGTTGAAAATATACAAGAAAAACACACTAAATTAAATCATGATTTTCAGCTACTGTTTGGAACTATTTCTTGGTGTAAGATCACAAACAGTAATTTGTTCACAATCAGTTTATTCATGCTTTGTATTTTTTTTTTACATTATAATCATCGTTTACTGAAACAAGGTCATGGGATAAAAAGAATCGGGACATGAATTGTCATTTCATATCAAATTTTACAAACACTTTCAGGACTTGTTTAGTAAAATTTGATATGAAATAACAATTCATGTCAGACCCTATTATGTGTGAGCAGGGCATGAAACAGCCATAATCTAAGGAGACTGGCTGGGATTAAACCTGTTGTTTACTGTTGCCTCCACTGATTGTGGTCCACGTTATATCAAACTGGCCTTTGCCCGGGTGGCGTCATACAGGAAAATATAACTGGCATGATGTAAAGAGAGGAGTTGTACGACGAAAATATACATGATCCCCTACAATGATGATTAACTTAACAAATCGTGTACTCTTATAGAGCTACTGTCAGATATTCAGTTTCAAGGTCACTTTTGTTATCAAAGACAATTTATTCCATCAAAGTTTACGGTTTCTTTTTATTTGCTAAGTGTAAGTATTGCTGTTATTTCATGATCACCATTCTATTTTCCACTTTTTTTTTGGCCCCCCCCCCCCCCTGAATTTACATATTTATTAATAACTACAAATCCTATTACTTATTTTAAATCATTATGAAGATGGATATATCTCAGTATAGCGTATAATTTGTAGACATGAATTTATCTTCCTATTATTGTTTCCTCCTCATCGATACACCATCTTCACTAGGAACGACTTGGGACCCAAAACTTCTCAGCATTTTAATGAAGGAAAAGAATTAAATGAATCTAGAGCTTAACCCCAAAAAAGCTTGCAACATTTTGCTCATTAATTTGAAGAATTTTGATTGAACCATCTCTAACTTGTGACTTTCAAGTCTTAGAGAAAAGGTTTCCCTACTTACAAAAGCAGGTTTTATATGAATACATGTATATGGGAGGACTCCAAACATTATGCAGAATTTTCATTAATAACTGATTGCAGACCCAAATCAGCTGTTAAAAGTTGCATAAAATTAGGGATATTTGAAATTTTGAACATCATCAAAATTCCACATCACTCCTGGCCAAACATTTTTTTCTTTCTTTTAAAATCAGTTGTTATATTTATCAATGAAAACTGTTCTCAGCATATTTTTTTTTAAACTCTTACTTTCAGAACTGAGTGAGAAACCTGCATGCCTGATGTTTTTGTTTTGTTTTGTATGTGAGCAGGGCATGAAACAGCCATTATCTAGGGAGACTGACTGGGATTAAACCTGTTGTTTACTGTTGCCTCCACTGATTGTGGTCCAGGTCATATCAACCTGGCCTTTGCCCGGGTGGCATCATACAGGAAAATATAGCTGGCATGATGTAAAAAGACAAGTTGTATCACGAAAATATACATGATCTCCAACAATGATGATTAACTTAACAAATCGTGTACTCTTATAGAGCTACTGTCAGATATTCAATTTCAAGAGGTCACTTTTGTTATCAAAGACAATTTATTCCATCAAAGTTTACTGTTTCTATTTATTTGTTGGGTTTAGTATTGCAGTTATTTCATGATCCTAATTTAACTTATTTTTTTTTTTGGGGGGGGGGGGGGTTGCCTCCTGCACTTACAACTTTATTAATAACTACAAATCCTTTTACTAATTTTAAATCATTATGAAGATGGATATATCTCAGTATAGCGTATAATTTGTAGACATGAATTTATCTTCCTATTATTGTTTCCTCCTCATCGATACACCATCTTCACTAGGAATGACTTGGGGCCCAAATCTTCTCAGCATTTTAATGAAGGAAAAGAATTAAATGAATACTCTTTGCAGGATTTTCATTAATAACTGATTGCAGACTCAAATCGGTTAATATAGTATAAAATTAGGAATATTTGAACTATTGAACATCATCAAAATTCCACATTGACTCCTGGCAAAACCTTTTTTTTTCTTTTAAAATCAGTTGATATATATTCATAAATGAAAACCCCGTTCTTGGTTGTTTTTTTTACTCTTACTTTTAGAACTGAGTAAGAGACCTGCAAGCCTTATTACAATTAATCATGACATTATGCATAAACAGCAGTTTTCCGTTTCATATAATTGCCACATATTTTCTTTAATTTAACATGTAACATATAACATACAGGCTACATTACAGATCTCCATGTCACACACTTGTATTCTATATATCATATGGATATTGCGTTGAACTCAAACAACTGAATTTAATGCATTTTATGCATCTAACTTTGATATTTTTTATTCACTTTGTATTTTTTATGGTGTAAGATCACAAACAGTAATTTGTTCACAATCAGTTTATTCATGCTTTGTTGTTTATTAACCAGGTTTTCAACTAGTTGAAACCTGGTTATTAGAATGCCGAACGTCGTTGGGCGGGCGGGCGGGTGGGCGTCAAACTTTCGTTTCCGCTCGATAACTTAAGTTAGAATTTAGATATAGCAATTATATTTGATGGGTAGATACCTTATGAGAAGAGGAAGGTTGGGATTGCTTTTCAGGTTAATCGGGTCAAGGTCAAGGTCACAATGGTTAAAAATAGATTTTTTGTTTCTGCTCGATAACTTGGGTAAAAATGAAGGTATAACATTCATATTTAATAGGTAGATAGCTTATGGGAAGAGGAAGGTTTGGGATTGCTTTTCAGGTTAATCGGGTCAAGGTCAAGGTCACAATGGTAAAAATAGATTTTTTTTTCCGCTCGATAACTTGGGTAAAAATGAAGGTATACATTCATATTTATAGGTAAATAGCTATGGAAGAGGAATTGGGATTGCTTTTCAGGTAAATAAGGACAATGTAAGGTCACAATGGCTTAAAATAGATTTTTTGTTTCCTCTTGATATCTCGAGTTAGAATGAAGGTATAGCATTCATATTTGATAAGTAGATACCTTTAGGGAAGAGGAAGGTTGGAATTGCTTTTCAGGGAAAATGGATCAAGGTCAAGATCACTATGACTAAAATATATTGGAAAATGGATCAAGGTCAAGATCACTATGACTAAAATATATTAGCAAATGGATCAAGGTCAAGGTCACTATGACTAAATATATATATATATATTTTTTTATTTTTTTATTTTCTGTTTGATAGCGGCTTGCTATGAATGCTTTTGTTTTTATGCTTCACTTATGCTTTTCTTCATTTACATAGTTGCGGTGCCCTTGCTATCTTGACAAATATTATACAAATGTCTGATTGCTAGAATTGCTTAATAAACCTTCAATAAGAAATAAAATAAATGCATTTGTATCAGTCTTTGGATAATTCCTGTAGGTTGCTTTTCATGTTTTAAAATATCCATAATTTCCTTGAACTAACATTTAATTTTGAATCTTGTATTTTACCCTGCATTGATATTGCAGGTCAGAGACAATTACCCTTTGACAATCTGATTTCATACCTTTGAGCTTGTTTTCATGTAACATATAGTGACACATTCTTTTATTTGCTTAAATTCTCCTTCTTCATTTCTGAATGCATTCTGCCCAAATCTACACAGTATGGCCAGTACATAGTGACTTGACCTATATTGTCAATTTAACCATATTTCTTAGAGTTATGACCCTTATTTACTCTTCATCCATGTAACATAAAGTATTAATGTTCTTTGGTGATCATTTTATAAATAAAATCTTCATTTCGAATTGGATTTTCCATGTTGAAAACCTGGTTTTGTGACAGTCCCTGTCGCTTTAAGCCTTGTTTTATATTATAATCATCGTTTACTGAAACAAGGTCATGGGATAAAAAGAATCGGACATGAATTGTCATTTCATATCAAATTTTACAAATATTTTCAGGACTTGTTTAGTAAAATTTGATATGAAATAACAATTCATGTCAGACCCTATTATGTGTGAGCAGGGCATGAAACAGCCATAATCTAAGGAGACTGGCTGGGATTAAACCTGTTGTTTACTGTTGCCTCCACTGATTGTGGTCCAGGTCATATCAACTTGGCCTTTGCCCGGGTGGCTTGATGTGCTTGCAACATTCTTCTGACTACTTTTGAAGATTTTTTTGTTTTCTATGTGAGCAGGGCATGAAACAGCCATAATCTAAGGAGACTGGCTGGGATTAAACCTGTTGTTTACTGTTGCCTCCACTGATTGTGGTCCAGGTTATATCAAACTGGCCTTTGCCCGGGTGGCGTCATACAGGAAAACATAGCTGGCATGATGTAAAGAGAGGAGTTGTACCACGAAAATATACATGATCCCCAACAATGATGATTAACTTAACAAATCGTATCCTCTTATAGAGCTACTGTCAGATATTCAGTTTCAAGGTCACTTTTGTTATCAAAGACAATTTATTCCATCAAAGTTTACCGTTTCTTTTTATTTGCTAGGTGTAAGTATTGCTGTTATTTCATGATCCCCATTCTATTTTCCAATTTATTTTTTTTTTGGGGGGGGCTCCTGAATTTACAACTTTATTAATAACTACAAATCTTATTACCAATTTTAAATCATTATGAAGATGGATATATCTCAGTATAGCGTATAATTTGTAGACATGAATTCATCTTCCTATTATTGTTTCCTCCTCATCGATACACCATCTTCACTAGGAACGACTTGGGACCCAAAACTTCTCAGCATTATAATGAAGGAAAAGAATTAAATGAATCTAGAGCTTAACACGAAAAAAGCTTGCAACATTTTGCCCATTAATTTGAAGAATTTTGATTGAACCATCTCTAACTCGTGACTTTCAAGTCTTAGAGAAAAGGTTTCACTGCTTACAAAAGCAAGTTATAAATGAATACATGTATATGGGAGGACTCCAGACATTATGCAGAATTTTCATTAATAACTGATTGCAGACCCAAATCATCTGTTAAAAGTTGCATAAAATTAGGGATATTTGAAAACCCCGGCCAAATTTTTTTCTTTCTTTTAAAATGTTGTTATATTTATCAATGAAAACTGTTCTCAGCATTTTTTTTTTTAAACTCTTACTTTCAGAACTGAGTGAGAAACCTGCATGCCTGATGTTTTTGTTTTGTTTTGTATGTGAGCAGGGCATGAAACAGCCATTATCTAGGGAGACTGACTGGGATTAAACCTGTTGTTTACTGTTGCCTCCACTGATTGTGGTCCAGGTCATATCAACCTGGCCTTTGCCCGGGTGGCATCATACAGGAAAATATAGCTGGCATGATGTAAAAAGACAAGTTGTATCACGAAAATATACATGATCTCCAACAATGATGATTAACTTAACAAATTGTGTACTCTTATAGAGCTACTGTCAGATATTCAATTTCAAGAGGTCACTTTTGTTATCAAAGACAATTTATTCCATCAAAGTTTACTGTTTCTATTTATTTGTTGGGTTATTTCATGATCTTAATTTAACTTAACATTTTTTTAAATTTTTTTTTTAAGGGGGAGGGGGGGGGGTTTGCCTCCTGCACTTACATATTTATTAATAACTACAAATCCTATTACTAATTTTAGATCATTATGAAGATGGATATATCTCAGTATAGCGTATAATTTGTAGACATGAAATTATCTTCCTATTATCGTTTCCTCCTCATCGATACACCATCTTCACTAGGAATGACTTGGGGCCCAAATCTTCTCAGCATTTTAATGAAGGAAAAGAATTAAATGAATACTCTTTGCAGGATTTTCATTAATGACTGATTGCAGACTCAAATCGGTTAAAGTAGTATAAAATTAGGAATATTTGAACTATTGAACATCATCAAAATTCCACATTGACTCCTGGCAAAACCTTTTTTTTTTTTTTAAATCAGTTGATATATTCATAAATGAAAACCCCGTTCTTGGTATTTTTTTTACTCTTACTTTCAGAACTGAGTAAGAGACCTGCAAGCCTTATTACAATTAATCATGACATTATGCATAAACAGCAGTTTTCAGTTTCATATAATTGCCACATATTTTCTTTAATTTAACATGTAACATATAACATACAGGCTAAATTACAGATCTTCATGTTACACACTTCTATTCTATGTATGGTTATTGCGTTGAACTCAAACAACTGAATTTAATGCATTTTATGCAACTAACTTTGACTGATATTCATTTGATGTTGAAATATACGAGAAAAACACACTTAATTAAATCATGATTTTCAGCTACTGTTTGGAACTATTTTCTTGGTGTAAGATCACAAACAGTAATTTGTTCACAATCAGTTTATTCATGCTTTGGTTTTTTGATATTATAATCACAGTTTACTGAAACAAGGTCATGGGATAAAAAGATTTGGACATGAATTGTCGTTTCATATCAAATTTTACAAACACTTTCAGGACTTGTTTAGTAAAATTTGATATGAAATAACAATTCATGTCAGACCCTATTATGTGTGAGCAGGGCATGAAACAGCCATAATCTAAGGAGACTGGCTGGGATTAAACCTGTTGTTTACTGTTGCCTCCACTGATTGTGGTCCAGGTTATATCAACCTGGCCTTTGCCCGGGTGGCTTTGGTAACACTTTGACTATCATTTTTGTGAACAAATTTGCCACACTAGGTTTGTGCCAGGTCTGACATCAAGGTTCTCTCGACTCGACTTTTGGAAAAGGGACTTTTTTTATGAGCACTTCTTGTATCGTATGACTGCATGGGAGAATTCTTTCTTGGCAAATCTTTGTCAGAGACTCTTTTTCAGTTACCCCTGGACTGCAAATCATCATATATCCAACTGAAGCTGCTGCAAAGCAGTGATTTAACCCTTTCCCTCATATAGACTCATTTTGAGGCACTCAATAGGTACCACATAAAGCCTATCTACAGAAAACCACAGTTAAACCTTACCAAATTAAATTATTAAGTCCTCATTTCCAGACCACTGAGGAGCATAGGTCTTTTCATGGTTTCCTCTATGAGGGAAAGGGTTAAAGAAGAGCGTCTGTTTGCAGACGAACACATATAATCCATATTTAAAGACACATTCTTTCTAAACTTCTCCTAGCCAACATGGAAATCTTCACTTTCAAATGCCTCACACCACTAAGAATTTTACTGTACCTACCTGGTAACTTGTTTATATCCAAGCTTAACTGTCTCTTTTCATCGTAAGTCATTGGTTTAGCATTATCCTCATCGTCACTATCAAATGAGCCAGGATAATTAGGCGCTTTAGTTTTTTTTCCACCACTCCCTTTACTGCTTGTTCGCTTTCGTTTCGCTTCACTAGGAGTTTTATTCACTTTTTGTTTGGATTTATTCACTTTTTTTGCAGTACTATTAACGTCTGAGGTGGTGGTAGCAACCGGAACTGGTATAACTGAAGGGGTTGGAACATCCACAATTTGTTCTTTTTCACTTTTCTCTCTATCACGTTCTCTATTTTTCTTCTTTTTCTTCTTTCGTTCAGTCTTTTCTTTTAGTCTATTCATATGTTCTTGAGTTAATTTGTGTAATTGATCTTGTAGTTCCTTTACCTGAAATTTAGAGCATTAAAAATAACCAGAGCACATCATAACTACTAACTCTTCGACTTCCAGATCCATTTTCGTAACTTAGCATTCATGTCAGGACGCAAATTCAGACACATGATCTATTTCAATCCAGCAGTGCAAGACCTGTAACAGCATCGCAATACTGCACAAAACCTTGCTGCTGGTCAATTGACACGCAAGTTTACATCATTTATTTGCATTCCTAACAAATGTCCATTTAGAAGAAAAAAAAAAACCTAACCTTTATCAAAAGCCAAATCATTTTGTTCTATTACAAGGAATTCAAGAACAATGTTATGCTAATTTCATTATACTTAGAGATAATTTTTAATTTTGACAGAGATTTAGCCTTATTTACTTTACTGTATTGATGTGGTACGAGACAGACCAGTGTGCAGAAACCCATATATGGTAATATACATGGTAATAAAAGTAAAAAAACAAAAAGGTGAAAATTGCTTCCCTGCCGCCCCACCTTAAAGGGCTAGGGTACCTTCCCCAAAACTGTAAAAAGAAAAAGCCCATGTCATTTATTTGACTGACTTGACTATTTGAGTTCACCGTCGCTTCGACAGTATTTCAGTCATATAGCGACGTCCAGCTAATTACAGGTGGATGAAGACCCTGAATGCACGGAGGCATCCGGGTAGAACCACCGACCTACCGCAAGCCAACTGGAAGGCTTCCTCACATGAAAATCCTAATGACCTTGCCGGGATTCGAACTCAAGCGGTGAGGGGCTGAGTGAGTGTTTAAATCAGCGACTTTACCCTCTCGGCCACGAAGGCCCCGTCATTTATTTGAACGGGACTTATTTTACCAAACAAGATTTCTTATTAAGACAAACACTTTGCCTTCACCTTTCTTTGGTAAAGCTGCTTATGGCAAAATAATATATATATGATAGCCAAGTTGTTTTTTTATGTTTAGTCTTGAGAAAAATCAGTGCGATTCTTAATCATACTTTGGAGTGCTTGAGAGCGGCAGAAACTGTAAAGTCAACAAAACGTTGACATACACTCTGGATCACACTTAGCAAACCAAATCAGATGAAGCGCATGGGATCATCACTTTGTCTCAAAGACCTTTCTATAGATTTCTATGCAGGAAAAAAATGTATTCTTGAAATAACAGATTTTGTTAACAGGGCTTAAATTTAGCACTCGCAAACTTCAAGTGGGAAATGAATTTTGCGAGTTCATTTTGTAGCTGCTCGCATATTTTTGCGAGAGCAAAGTTTTGAATCCAATCAAGATTGGCACTGTGTTTTCCTTATCAGGACAAGTAAAAGGTAGAATCTATTGCAGGGAGGCACAAGTGCAAGTTGAAATTTCAGATGCTCACAAAAGTTTGCCAGAGGCAAGAAAAGTTAAAATCGAGCCCTGGTTAATTTGGCAAATTTTACAGCAAAATCACCCTATTGACACGCCTAAAAGAAGCACACAAGACAAAAAAGAAAAAATATTCCGGATTAATGTTTTTTAAGAACAGCTCAGTTAAACATTGTTCACAAAGTGACTACTTCTAACTTAGCAGCAACAATCTGACTTAAAAACTATTTTAAAGCTTTCTGTTACCAGCAAAACACCCCCTCAAAGGTTCTCATTTTTTCTTTCACTAACCAACACAACCTCTCAAAGGTTCTCATCTATTCTTTCACTAACCAACACACCCTCTCTAAGGTTCTCATCTATTCTTTCACTAACCAACACAACCTCTCTAAGGTTCTCATCTATTCTTTCACTAACCAACACACCCTCTCAAAGGTTCTCATCTCTTTCTGTTACCAGCAAAACACCCCCTCAAAGGTTCTCATCTATTCTTTCACTAACCAACACACCCTCTCTAAGGTTCTCATCTATTCTTTCACTAACCAACACACCCTCTCTAAGGTTCTCATCTATTCTTTCACTAACCAACACACCCTCTCTAAGGTTCTCATCTATTCTTTCACTAACCAACACACCCTCTCAAAGGTTCTCATCTATTCTTTCACTAACCAACACACCCTCTCAAAGGTTCTCATCTATTCTTTCACTAACCAACACACCCTCTCTAAGGTTCTCATCTATTCTTTCACTAACCAACACACCCTCTCAAAGGTTCTCATCTATTCTTTCACTAACCAACACACCCTCTCAAAGGTTCTCATCTATTCTTTCACCAACCAACACACCCTCTCAAAGGTTCTCATCTTTTCTTTCACTAACACCAGAAACTTAGAACCTCTTCCAGGTCTTTCGATAAATCAGTGCGATTCTTAATCATACTTTGGAGTGCTTGAGAGCGGCAGAAACTGTAAAGTCAACAGAACGTTGACATACACTCTGGATCACTCTTAGCAAACCAAATCAGATGAAGCGCATGGGATCATCACTTTGTCTCAAAGACCTTTCTATAGATTTCTACGCAGGAAAAAAATGTATTCCTGTGAAATATTGTTTATTTCCATATAAAGGTTTTCTTTAATTTGGCTTAAATTATAGCTGTTTTCTTTGCCTTTTAATTCTCCAAAATAACAATATCAGAAATTAACAACTTTGTAAAGAGTCTCTTGCTGAAGTAAATCTTAGATGCAACAATATCACCAATTTTTAACTACAATGAGAACATGCCTTATTCACTTTCAAAGATTAAGAATTTTTCAGGCCTTTCGAAAAATCAGTGCGATTCTTAATCATACTTTGGAGTGCTTGAGAGCGGCAGAAACTGTAAAGTCAACAGAACGTTGACATACACTCTGGATCACTCTTAGCAAACCAAATCAGATGAAGCGCATGGGATCATCACTTTGTCTCAAAGACCTTTCTATAGATTTCTACGCAATAAAAAAATGTATTCCTGTGAAATATTGTTTATTTCCATATAAAGGTTTTCTTTAATTTGGCTTAAATTATAGCTGTTTTCTTCGCCTTTTAAATCTCCAAAATAACAATATCAGAAGTTAACAACTTTGTTAAGAGTCTCTTGCTGAAGTAAATCTTAGATGCAACAATATCACCAATTTTTAACTACAATGAGAACATGCCTTATTCACTTTCAAAGATTAAGAATTTTTCAGGCCTTTCGAAAAATCAGTGCGATTCTTAATCATACATTGGAGTGCTTGAGAGCGGCAGAAACTGTAAAGTCAACAGAACGTTGACATACACTCTGGATCACTCTTAGCAAACCAAATCAGATGAAGCGCATGGGATCATCACTTTAACTCAAAGACCTTTTCGAATTCACTCCTAAATTAACCACACATATACTCCAATGTAATAAAGGCCAGATTTGTGTACCTGGTCTTGCAACTCCTTTAATTTCCTTTCTCGTTCCTCTTCACTTTCATTTCCATCTGAATCTGAGGATTCCCCTAAAGAACTGCCTGAATCATCCTTCCCGCTCATTTTATCAACTGAGTCCAAAGGAACAATGGGTTCATCAGGCATTTTAGCAAACCTTAGTTCAAACACATCCTGTAATTTTTTGGCCATCATAACTACGTCACTATCTGGCGGATTGTATCTATAACAGTTTGTGAATATTAATCGCATTTCCTCTGCAAAATCTGTTGCCGAACTAAACTGCCGAGTTTCCAACTTGGCCTGCAAAGGGAAAATAAGAAAATAAGGCAAAATATATAATTTACACAGCATAACACATTTCTAAGGTAAAAAGATCACTTCCTCAAAATCTTTTTTTTTTTTTTAGATATGATAATATGAAGACCATTTGAATGAGGTTCATATTGGAGTCCTATTATTTATTATTATTATTTTTGGTTATTATGAAGCTATAATTGTATCCACAAGTATGTCACCTTAATTGATCCCAGATCCATCGGTTTCTTTATGATATCGTGGTAATCATGCAACCCCAGCAGGGCAGCGTCCACAGGCTTGTAGAAGGGCCATGCGTAGGTCTGAAAATTGAAGAAAAATATAATTTGCTGACAAAATTAGTAAACGCATTGAGACAAAGTTTGTTGATTTCAGAGACACTTTTTTTTTTGTTTCCTTTAGACCCCACCATTTCCTATTATCATTTACTACGCCGTGTGATTGACTTTGACTTTCCTCCAGTTTACACTTCAACAAAAACCCGATATTCCATTCGACCTTATCGCCTGTCAAATAGCACGTCACTTCGGTTGACGAATAGAAACCACGCCTCCTTAGCGAGAGGCAGGGGTACAGATAAGGTGCGTATTTGCGTAATTACGCAAATAAAATAGATAAAAACCCAATTATTTTAAAATTCTTGCGTATCAAAAAGCAATTAAAAATTAGATTACTCAAATATCCAAAATATTAAAGCGTACTGGTACGCAACATTTTGAAACCGAGTGATGTTTACAAATACTCGTATATGTTTGACTGGTTACTTGCAAATCCGCAAAATAGACTTCAAACGATTTCCGGTAATTTCCTACTTTGGGTTCCATTCAAGTAAAACATAAATCCAGTCTGTCTTATTTGTTCATCTGACGCTTTTCTATTCGATTGCTTCAAATATGGTTACACAAGGCAGGAAGAAACGGGTAAACGTTTAAAAAAAACACTGAGTAGTTACCTAGCACTACAAACCAAATGTCAGTCATTTGTCTCGCAATAATTGACGATCTAGAAGTTGAGATAGAGTCGATAGCATCCAATTCCATGTTAACCAGTAAATAATTTGTTTTAATTCAATAGTTAAAAGTGCTAAATCTTTGGAACAGGAAGATCAAATATGATTGAATATTTTTTTGTTTTCATTTATTTTTTTATTATGATAATTGTTCAATTGACATTGCAGGGCTTTTTTTCCGAAATTTGGGAAGGGGCCTTAGCCTTCTATTTTGGGAAATTGAAACGCGATTTTGGGGCGTTTTGGGAAAAAGGTAGACTTAATTCACATGTATACACAGTAATATTCTAACAGTCTTATGAATCTTAAAGAATCAAAACGAATTGATATAACAACTAGACATAAAACAGAGCTGTCTTTGGTTCAAATCGCTGCACTATTTAAAATGGTACTAATGTCCATAAACAATCTTCCTCCTTGGTGTCAACACCAAGACTAGCACTAGCTGCAAAAATGTTTTGGCATTCACCAGATAGAGCCAAATCTCTTAAGTTGGAGGCAGATTTTTTAACAAGTGGCTCCAATATATTTTTGTGTTTATATATGCTTTAGTTGAAATGTCAAATGCACATTCATTTGGTACATTATATTTAAAAATAAATCATTCAAAATAAATGGTGATATAATTATTATATAAAATACTTAAAAAAAAATTAATATCAATATGTTTAAATTAAAAAAAAAAAATTAATAAATATTTTAAAAATTATATATATAAAAATAATATTAAT
>CM037781.1:56096931-56146931 GCA_021229015.1 Solen grandis | reverse complement strand
GTCAATCGAATTGTTTATTAAAATAAAAACATTTCTTGAGATCAAGATGTGACTATTTGTCTCTTTAAAGCATTCAACATTTTTATTTAATAAAATGTAGCGATGCTACTCAATATTTAAATTAGAACCGTAATCATTCACACGGTCTGAATTGTTTCCTTCGTGGTTTTTATTGCAAACATAAAATACTTCCTTTAAAAACACACACGAAAAAACACTAACTTGAATTATGTGGATTTGGTACTTCTTTAACATCCATCTTCCCACACACCTCACCGAACACTTAGTTGGACATTAAGAAATTGAACTTTGGGGGTTTCTTGTTTGCAATAAATGTGTGTCTGTTCACAATTTTATGAATCATTGATATTTTCTTAGTAGGTGGTTGTTTATTTGGGAGACAAAAAAGATTCAGGGTTTATATAAAATAATATCTAATTGCTTATCATTATTACCCTCAAATACAGAGAAAAGGGCCAGTGTTCAATAAAAGAATTACTTTAAAATATAACATTTATATTTATCAAACAGATCGTTCCTAAATATTAAAGGCCAATTATATTTCATAATGATACAATTTTCATTAAAGAAGTAAATGTAAAATAACTTTGACAAATGGTACATGATGTACAAATATCTACTGTAAAATAACAGTTAAACGCATCAAGAATATTGATCAAATTATGTTATTAAGTATTTTGGATGGATGTCAAAATACCCTCTTTGTTTATATTTGCACTGGCGAGTTTCCCCGAAGACGGTCTGTAGTCGGAAATAATTTGAATTCGAAAACCGTCGCCGAATCACAATTTGTTTATCGTTTGCGTCATCAATTTATGCACTCGTGATTCGTTAACGGTGACTAAAGGAATTTGTATGGAAAACGTCAGAAATTTGACGCAGATATGAGAAATATATAAATTAGGTATTTTTGTAAACAATTGAAAGATTGAATTTAAATGAAATACTCTTTCTTATTTATGCATTGTAATGATGTTGTCATCAACGAGAATGGACAGATTGCGTCTCTGTACAGACCTAGCACGTTTTGCGTTTCTATCCAAAGAATATAGTAAAACACTGTTTTTTGAAGAACAATTAGCCTTTAAAACTAAATCATATATGATGCAAAGTAGAAGAGTATAATAATAAATTTATTATTAAAAAGTACACATACATGCTTTGATATATTTATTTGTTATTTATTTAAATGTTTTATTTAAAAATTTCCATGACGTCAGATGTTATCTGTCCTGCCACTGGATTGTATAACTGAGGTGAAATAATAACGTTATTGCCACTTTTACGTTCAAAAAACCAGTTAGAGTACAAAGTTGTTTCGCCCTACGGATCATTGGTGTCCATTATAATGAGAATAATACAAACATTCTAAAATAAACATACATTAACATATACCTCTCATATTACCATGTACTTGGTATTTATTTTATTTCCACAGTGTAAAATATGCCAAAATATTTCTTGAAGCAAAATTAACCCACCTATTGAGGAAGTAAGGGTAATACAAGTGTTTGAACTGACAATGTGTTCTACACGATATTCATTTCCTTTATCTGAATGTTATTTGCGATCCTACACCTATTTAAAGATCTTTATTTTCTTTGGACTACAAAGAAAAATGTTCGTATAAACCTAATTTTTTTGAAAAAAAAAAAACAACTTTTACAAAACGTTATGGAATGATTTATATCAATATTCTCTCCTCGTTACTCGGGGTATTACGCATATCAAAAAGCAATATAATAAAAAAAGATTGAATACAAAATATGATACTGTGCAAATCCGCGTAAATATGATATATACTGATACCCAATTTAGCTTGCGTATATGTCTTTTAATTGCTGATACTTTTTGTTATTTCTACATGAAGCAAAGATGTGAATATGCACTAGGTTTAAAGGAATGTATTGAAAATGACAGGCGTATAAAACAACCTCGCCTTAATATGCTCCTGCGAGGGAACACAGAACGAAGCTGACGCCCTTCGTTTGCTTTGGACACAAAAACTCTTCTGGAAGATTGATCTTCTCAGTGCTTTTAGTCACAGGATATACGTATTTGACTGTTTTTTGCTTGTATTCAACGACACAAACGACAGCATTCCAGCTGGCGACTTTTGTCTACATTATTCATCTATAAATATGCTTCGTCACGCAGTAGACAAGTGGCATGTTACCACACATTACCCAGACACCTGAACCACCTGTCCTGGAACTACCATTATCTGCTAAGTACCAAGCATAAGTAAGGTTTACCAGAACCATTTTCAGTATATTTCGGCCGTGGATCAATCACATGACCTGGTTATAAGTCGGACGCTTAATAACCACTCGACCACGGTATCGGTTTATTGATTTTACCAGACTGAGTACTCTCAATTATTAAGTTAATAAGGTAAGGGTTCATTATACGGTATTGTCATGAAATAATATACTGCTCAATAGAATGTAATGTAAATTTTAGAAGTACCCTTTTTATTATATAAATATTACTAAGTTTCTTATTTCCAGAATGCGATTTTAATTATAATAAATGTTACAACTAAGTGTGTTACCAAATAATAAACACATGTTATTCATGTAACACTATGCATTGTACTATGTGATACGAGTGTTATTATGTATTTATATGGCCAGTTCTGATTGTATTAGATCATTAAATTGATATAATCATGCCATAAATTATGTTACTATCACATTTGTGGTAACCAAACCAAATCTGAACTCATTCCTTCACAGTAATATGTTATATTGCATGCTTTTGATGGATTTTAATGTATTATCCAAATAAATATCATGTTTGCATGGAAGAATATTTGTCACAACGGCTCTCAGGAGCACCAAGAGTTGTGAATGCATTCATATAGAGAGTGCTGATCTTAAAAAACGTCAGTCTCTCCTTATTAGCATCCACATCATTGTCAAAAATATAAAATATAAAAATATAAAAATATAAAATATAAAAATATGAAATATAGAAATATAACATATAAAAGAAAATATCTTGAAGGATACGCCATTGTGAATATTTATAAATCACGTTACTTTTTTAATTATTATTTGTACATGCATAACGTGTAGAGGTGCATACAAAGGATTCCCAAATAAAGAATTGCAATTATTGTCTTATTGCTACCGGATGTCTATGTGCCAAATAACTGAAACAACACGCATTAATGGTATTCATACTGAGACAAGGTGAGATACTTACGAGTGAACTTGGTTTCAGGATACATACACAATGCTTAATGTCATTATATATATATATACGCAATAATTGAAGTAAAGTCGCATTATTTCCTTTAAACCAAATGATTATTTTTCTTCCCTTGTTTTAAATTGTTTTAAATTAAGAAAAAGGTTTATTTACTTCACAAATAAGATCAAGTAAGTATCATTTCTGTAAGTAAGAAGTGTAATACACACAACAGTAGACTAATTGACATTTCCATTCCTATTTTTAGGGAGAGAAAAATAAAATACTATTAGGTTAATTTTCCTATGCATGCTATTCACACTTTTCTATGAACTATTGCATGCCAAATTTATTCTTCGCTGTTTCTGTTACAAACATTCTAACCGCTGGTTCTTACGGTGAACCCATAAAATTGCATTTCTGCTGTTCGAAAAAAAACAACCTGTTGCTGTAATTATTTGTTGTTTTAACACATCACCGAAATTATTCAGACATTTGGAGACTAAGCCTTCCTGAAACTTATACGTGTTGCCATACTGCAGTATCACGCCGTAGACATGAGGCATGATACCATACCTGGCACTCGGTCATCCAGGTCTGGAAAAGTTCTGTTTATATCCTAAGTGTCAAGCAGTGCGTTATCATTTTTTTAACGTCTTTGGTATGTAGCGGCAAACCACGACACTCTTCTAACCCGACGTTCTAACCATTCTGACACCGGGAACTGTGTTTTTGATTTTAAGCATAACATAGGAGAGAGAGTGAATCTAAGCATCATAGATTGGGTTTAGAAAGTAGCTGTTAAGATTTTCCTTGATAAAACTATCATATAGAAGAAAATTAGATTAAATCCACTCTTAAAATCATCAGTGATTTAAAGGACCATCATAAAATTGTAAAAAATAAAAGTAACCCATATTGCGTATAATGTTTTCAATGTGTTTTACCCAAAATACTTTCTTTAAAAGCAAAGTTTGAAATATCTTCCTATGATTTATAGCGGGAAACACTGTTTTACATTTTAAAATTGCATTTGTATAAGCTAAAATATCGTGTGGCTTGTGACTGAAAAGTAAGTAATTTCCGTTCGAAAATAGTTGTATTCCCTATAAATTCTCCTTACAAATGAATCAACTTTGATGATATAGTCGAATAATGTGAGCAGGCAAATCGTTATAAAAAGGTTGAATGGATAATTAATGAAGAAGTACGAACAGTTCTGCAAGTATTTAGATTTTTAATTTTCTTCCCCAGTAAAAGCAGTTCAAATGATTGCATTTTTATATTCTTATTAATATTAACTAGATATTGAAAAGAAATTATTCTACTTGCTTTAAAAGGAAAGAAAATATCCTAAAAAATGCAAAATGTAAATTAAAAAAAATATTAAACAATAAAAAAAAAATCAAAAAAAAATCGTAACTTTATTTCGACAGAATTTTAACATGTCAACACAAAAACATCACGTGCATAAACAATAACAAGAGTGCCGTTACTGATAAGAAGTTTTCTGGATCAAGGTGATTGAATGCCTTATCATGTCTCTAGTAATTAGTTAGATAATATTACACTTCGCTGCATGTGAGAAACAGCATTAACACATAAAAACTTGAATGAGAAAGATTTATAGTGTCTAATTTTGGTTTGCATGTTTGGATAAGCTTAATTGCAGCTGATTCATCGTCTTATGGTAATTCATCCATCATTAAATTACAATCATGGTTCTTCAAAGGCAGGCTTAAAAGATTTCAGTGCAGATTCAAGCATCCAATGACGTGGAGTGATAGGTTCTTTTTCTCAAAGTCTATAAAGGCTTGTAATACCATAAAATTCCAATGATCATTTGACTGGCTATGATCACAGTTTATGATTGATGGATTGCCTTAAGAAATAACTTTTTGTTGTTGTTGATGTTTATATTTATTGTCATTTTGACTCCCTCCTGCATACAGCATTTTAATACCATTACAGAATAATTTAATTTTTCAAATTGTGTAATTCTTGTGACTTTTGTTGTCGTGTGTGTGTGTTGGATGCATATTATTTTTTAAATGAAGTAAGTTCGAAATAATCGTGCGGGATATCGAATTGTTAGCCTTTAGTGGATAAAAATATAGAATCAACATAGTATTAAAAAAAGTCAATCTAGGACTCGAACCTGCAACCACTAACAGTACATGTATAAGCCCATCGATAAAAATGAGCTGTCCTCCTCTGTTTGCTCACAAAATACTGTAGCTCAGTCTGCATAGCAAAGAGAAATCTTTTTTTTTTAACTCAAGTCATAAATGTGTACATACATACTCATGGGTTTAACACGACTTATGCATTTGATTTTCATTTTTGTGTACAGAGGAAGATATTCGAATCATGCTATTTTTTTTTTTACACTTTTCTAAATAATATTGAACCCCGACATGGACACATTCGTTTTCGTCACAAGTAGAAAACTTAATTAAACAAACATAAACGCAATAATTTTCTCATAAAGTTCAAATTTTCAACGAAGTTAACTTAAACACTTTCTCTGTCTTCTTTTTACAATGAAATGAAAAATTATTAGAACAAACAAAAGACAAAAGGGTTGGGTCACAGGTTCTTTCAATTTAATTACTACTCCGAGTTGATACGCTTTCAAGTTGTAATGGCAAATTCATACATCTTTCTTTTTTCTCAGATATAAAATAGTTAAATGTGTGATAAAATGTATAGAAATTATTTATAAAAAATCAGAAAAATTTAAAAAAAAAAAAAATAAATAATTTAATTATAATAAAATTTATATAATTTTTTGTTTCTTTTTTTTTCATTATTATTAGTATTGATTGTATTTTTCAATCCATAAAAAAAATAAATAAAGTGTCTATATGGTTGAATTTAATACAAAATATAACGTTTATTTTTTCTCTGTAAAATTCTTTTGTAATGATTGAAATTTATGTTACATTGTACGGTCAACTGAGGATGGTTCCCCGACCTCTGCTGACCTATTTCGGGGAAAATAAATGGGGATACCCATATGGGGCCTCAAAAACAAAAAAAGCCACATAAATAAAGTAGCTTATGGGAAATACGTGACATTTAGAATTTAAATCTAACCATTGTACATTCTATTTCTTTTTTCAAAAGATTTAAAAATGAATATACCAAGATTTCAAATTTCGTATTAATACTTTCCGATGTCAATACATGGTCATGTTAGGATTTCTCTAAAAATATCTTTTAATAAAGTTCCCTTTTATATCAGTGTATAATGAGCATTCTATCAAACTTACAACAGGTTTGCATTTTCTTTCTTCATATGGTATAACTAAAGGTTTGTGCCATCTACCTGTTTCCACTTCTAATCTATGAGAAGATACATTTAGACACGTTAAGGTAATTCTATATTCGATAATTAAAATTGGGTGTAAAGTTTGCAAATAAAATATAAGTTCTTGCACGAGTAGATTCCCTCAATTCTGAAAACGAATTTTGCATAAATATGTCATTTAATCTTTCTTTTACAGATTATATATAAAACTATATTTCCAACCCCTTGATTTAGCCAAACATCATTAAAAACCTAGATTTCTAATAAGTCTTTTTACCCTTTTGGCCCATTTTTTTTTTCTTTTCTGGGTGAATTTCTATTTCTCTACATCTCGTGTTATATACCATTTTATACCATTTTCTCATATTTATGTCACTAATTTAAGTGTTATAAAGATATAATTACTGTCCCCATATTTACCCTAAAATCTGATTTTGCTATAATTTTTTTTCTCCCACAAATTGAATCTTTCAATTAAAATCTTGATAAATAATTTCCTAAATGTTATTACTATTTAGTTACATGTATCATATATATCACCTTTTTATGCAAAGGTACAATTAGTCCTTCTGTCCAATCCGAGAAAAAATACTTTAAATCATATAATTTATTAGTTATATATTTACGTTATGTCTACAAAATTTGTATGAATTTTTCACAACAACATCCATATATACAAAAATCATTTAATCTATAATCTAATTTAGCTGATTTCCCTGTATTCAATGGTTTACATGATTTATTTATTTCCTCTGTTGTAAAAGGTACAATAATTTCTAAAAACATAACATCATTCTTCCTTTTTAAATATCTTTCATAGAAAAAAATATATCTATGATTTAGCATCTGACATTCCAACCTTTTCTGATTTTTTGGTTTGTTCTTTGTCAAAAATGTATTTCTTTTTTATTATAGTACTTTTATATTCTCTTCTAAATGGCACCATATCTAGTCTATTTTCTTTACATGTATTCTTTTTAAGAATATTTAATACTGTGTAATATTTACTTTTAAGATTTTTACATTCCCCATCATAATATGGCATACTTTGTCTTTCATTTTTTTGGTTCTACTAAGTATTTGTTTTTAACATTCTTTTTAAACAATGGTGAATAGACATATTCCATAACACTATTTTTTTTTTTTTTTTCTTCAGCAATAGTAAAAGATTTAATTCTAAAATTTACAATACAATGATCTGATAAAATATATGGCTCTTCTACTTCAAAACTATCTGTGTATTTAAACAATTTTTCTACACATAACAAAATCAATAACACTACAACCCTGTGTATTTATAAATATTTCTGACAAAATATTTGTTTATTAATAATTAATTTTCATTTTCTACAAAATAAGTTTTTTCTCCTATCTTTGAATTAAAATCGCCTATAAAAATACAATTATTTCTATTTACATTTAAAAAAAATAAACAATATCATTTGTGATGATATCAAACATATTTTGCTCAGAAAAACACTCTCTTTTGCTACCATCAGGTGTTTTATACACTAAACCAAACATTAAATCACCACCACATTTAAACAATTGCCTTTTTAACTTTAACCATATAAAACACTCTTCTTAGCTTTTGACAAACTCAACATATAAAACTGTTACTAGTGTAACTTCTTGCTTGGTGCTCAGCATGCAAGGGTAGTTCCGAGACTTGTTGACCCTGTGACTGGGTGTGGAATCATGCAACTTGTCTACAACGTGACATTGCAGTGATTAAAATATTGTCGGAGGAACGTTAAAAAAAGAAATATACACTCACTCGTATACTATCATTGACATATTTTATGAATTTGTATATCTTACATTCAGTTGTGATGACATATTTGAGAAACTAATCAGTATAACAAATTTTGTTCTTATCTGACTTCTTACATTTATGAAATCTGCTTATTTGCTGAAGACAAGGAGTTCTAAATTCAGGATACATATGTTTGATTGAAAATATCTTTAAGTTGGTTAAGATATGTTAATAGATACATATCAATGTCTGGACTCTATACGAGTATCTCATCCAAAAATCAAGCACAAAACACACCCACACACAAAGCAACAACACAAAACTGTTGATGCAAAATCAAGTAGACATTATATTCACGAGCAAAAAGAATCTTATCATTATGCGTGCTGGTAGCCTTACAGGTTTAGCTTTGGTCTCTGGAGACACATTTGTAGTTCTGTCACACGCTAAATTAATATCCAATTTGAACTGACGGCAGCCCAAACAGACATTCGCCGAGCGCCAAGCAAGAATTGTTATCAGCATTATTACTTTAAGGATAAGCACATGCCAGAAATTTAAACAATGATTTGTTACAGTTAAGTAGCTGTTCCAAACATGGACAGTTAAATAAGACGGTAACTGATACCAATTTCGCATCTGCTGGAATGAGTTAATTTAATAAATTTTGGACTTTTCATTTTTGTGTTTCAATATTTTTATGCCATTTTACATTATACTCATTAGCTTGAATCTTATGATGATTGATTTCAAGTACAGTTATCATTTGACATAAAATTAGCAAGAACAAATCCGATTGGCCCCGGTGGAGTTCTAACCAACAGCAGTGGAGAGGCTAATTAACAGTAAACCATCGACTATAACTTCTATGCTATGGAGGCCCAGCATTGTATATGGCAAAGGTCTTGGATTATCGGAATTGTTATACTAACGATGCCACACAGAGTAGACATAAACTAAGACAAATTCATCTTTTCTAATTATACACTATGGGCCTATTTTTTTTTTTTTTTTTTTTTTTTTTTTTTAATTTTGTCTCTATTCGTGCTGGATCACTGAATTTCATATTCATTATAAGATCTAAAAGGATTTTCAAAGGATGTGTTCCTTTATGAAATGGACAAAGACTTCTAAGATTGTAATACACTATCAAATCAAATCAATCTTATTTTGGAGTTAGTTCATTGGTATTCATCTATAATTCTGAAGTGACATTATATTGTCCCTAACTTAATACAGTTTCGATATTTTACCATTTCATCATTTAATATTGCCCATCGTGTTTAAGATGTCCCATCAGATATTTTTATTCGCGAATATTTTCTTATATCTCACGGGAAACGAAATTATTTTAATTCAGTTACATGTTCATGATGTTAAAAAACAAACCATATGAAGGAAACAGAATGTAAGTTTACAGATATCATCGAAGTTCACTCAGTACTTATACATATATATATACATACATATATATATATATATATATATATATATATATATATATATATATATATATATATAATATACAACCAATTATCTAGAAAAAGGCCCAATATGTTCAGTCAGAGTTGCATGGTTGGCGTATTATCTTGCCACTGCTACTGTTAAAACTACACTTCCGGACCGTATGTAATGTAAGCAAAGGTAACATTTTCGTATCCGAGCACATTGTTAAGTGCAGTCTTGTTATATCGAACTATGTATTTGCTTATTAAGATATTTCGTGAATTATTTTGTATTAAGATATGTATCAACTCAAATTACATGTATCGACATATATATTAAGCATGTATAGAAATTTTGGATATGTGGTATGATTTTCACTTCTTTCTGTGCGAAACTGCTATTATACATGTACATCGAAAATAAATAGGACTAATGTTGTTGTTGTTGTATTGGGGTTTACCGTCGCTGTGATAGTATTTTAGTCATACAGCGACGTCCAGCTAATTACAGCTAATGTTAGTTTCAAAATATTTTTGCACCGCATCTGATATATGGAATTTGGCACGGTTACATATACTTATCATATACGTATGATATCATGAAAATGAAAGCAGAAAAGTTTACTCTTAAAATGCGTAAATGCGCAGTTTTCTAATTACCCATTCAGTATATACGCGTATGTATAGTACTTTCTGAACATAAGATATCCTCAATATGGCTTTAGACTATGATTTATCAAAACGAAGTAAAACTACGAAGGTTAAATCATGTGTTTTTTTACTACATTTGCGCAAATGTCCCCCCTCGTTGTTAATTAAAACAAAAATGCTATATCATAATATTACGTCACCGCAATAAACATCTAGGAAAGTAACTCCAAGCTTTTTGATAATGCAGCTTCGTTCCTCTTTTAAACACGTGCTTTCTAATTGTTTAAAAAAGAATGTTTATAACTGTATTAAGTGAGATGTTAGAAAGTTTTGGAACGTGTAGATAAATGAAAATATAAAAACATTCTGCATAAATCTTTGTGTTTCCTCTTGTCTGAAATAATAATCAAATAATATATTCATGGTGCCTTTAATGAAATAATATCATACTGTCAAATATAATTGATGTAATTTCTGTACGGAAATATATCATTAAACAAAACTAAGCGTGTCATTTGTAAGAAAAGAATCTTCACTAAGTCTACTTTAATGTTTGAAGACCCATTTGCAGTCATAAAGCGACTAACAGCTAAACTCCCTCAGTCCCAACTCACACAGGAATTTGGTATCTTTAAAATGAAATATGATGCAGATGGAAGTCAGTCATGCTTTTACCATGGCCGTGACTTACTTTATTATTTGAATTATAATTATATAATTATTTGTTTTTTCTCAGTGAGGCAGCGATATATATCTGTTTCATTTTGACATGTTTAAGTCACATACACCAGGTAGACACTTTGCTTTTGTTGTCGCATTATGGAACTGTCTCTGAATTGATTGATATATCTTCTAACAGAGCGATGCAACAAAGCACGACATCATACATTTACGTATTAAACTAGAAACAGTTTCACCAGTTTGGTGTCACACGAACATGTTATAACCAGTTATTCTACTGAAAACACTTTATAAACAGACACTTTTATAACTGTACTTATTTCCATATGCTACATAAGAATATATCACTTCTTTTCAGATTTAAAGACAAAATCAAGAGAAATCAAGTGAATCATATTAATAATTGATAATAAAACTGATTAGCTAATCATTTGGGCACAATAAACAACTAGGAGGATAAACAAGAAAATCCCATTTAAAGCGGACTACAACTTCTGGAATTATATATAAGCAATAAAGCAGATTCATGCAAAGGCCTAAAGCAGAAAAAAAGTGAAAAAGTGAAAATATCTTTACGTTATTATCCAAGTACAGATTAAGCGACGATAAGTGTAGATATGAATATTAGCTGGTAATATTGTTCTGTCATCTTCTATTTTAAGATTTTATATTGATTTTCCTATTATTTGATGAAGTTTGACTGCATCTTAACCACTGATCATGTATTTCTAGAAATTGCCTTACCTTACACTTTTATGTATATTTGTCTTGCAAAACATTTGCAACAATCAGAACATGTTATTTTTATAAGATTTACTCATATGGGTTTGTTTTTCTCTGCGGTAAGGCAAAAGCCTAGAGAATCAGGCGCTCAAGTAAATCCTTATTTTGTACATTTCTTAAACGAAGTCATAATTTTAAAACCTTAGTACGGTTGGAAAGGCATTTAAATATAGACCATTACATACACTTAATGAATCCACTTATTGTGAAAGGCAGTCAAGATATTGAAGCATAAACCTCTAGAAATCAGGCGAAAAACGATGAAAATTTAAACTTTTTAGCTCGTTTTCTCCCTATAACTTTGCAATGACTGATCAGATCTTAATAATTTGCATACCGTTGCACTTGCCAGGATTCTGGCAACAGATCGTGTCCTTACTCTTTTTTGCAAAAATCAATATTTTTCGAAATATAACCAATTGAATACAACAGGGGTATAAACATTTCAGTTTCCCCGCCATTTCTGTATTGTTTGAACCTTCAGCACAAACTGAATATATTCTGAGAGATCATCCAAAGCTCTAAAAATAACACAAAAAGTCACTTAATAGAATGTTTTTGTTTTCGAGTTAAGGGTAAAGAAAAAAGGAATATATGACCTTGACCTTTGCAAATTAAAAAACATGAACCTGTCAGTCTCTTTAAAACCACAAACGACAAAATATGTGAAGATTTCATGAAAATGGAACAAAAAATATATTCAGGAGATTCATAAAACCTAAAAAGATAAGTTTTGTTGAAGTTCGACCTCTTATACAAGCCAAGTCTTGCATAGCCTGAAGTACTTACACTGTATATGTAGTTGCAAATCATATACAGCAAACCAAAATATATCTTATCTCAAACAGAAACAGCTATTATTTTCGTAGACCTTCACATACTTGTTAATTAAATTTTCCATACCTAATTTTGAACAACACATTTTAATGGGATGTCAACAAGAACTTTAATGCAAAAAAAACAACAACAACAACAAAAAAAAAACGCATTTAAATCGGACTTAAAAGAATTGAGTTATAAGCAAAAATGCTTTTATTTTACGCAAAAAGCAAGCTAATTTGATTTTAGGGTCATCTTCAGATTTATGTTAATGTGTCTCTAAAATTTCATGACTGTAACATAATTCTACATTTCCAAAATCGTGCTGACCAAAAGTGGCAAGAAGAAAAACATTAAAAAGGTAAAGGCATCTTTATACTGATATAAGAGGATAAAACCTTTTTTCATGTTTTGTTTTCAGTGGGAATCCTTTCACGTTTCTTTATGTGTGTTATCTTTGCAAATAAATTTACAAATTTGTAAATAGATAGATTTTTTAATTCTGTATATTTTGGTTGCATCTTGATTTTCCTATTTGGTTTTTAAATAATATAAATAATAAATATGCTATTTGCATTACACATTTAAATAACCTTCAAGTAGCTTTCAGTTTGCTTTGTTTGAAATACTTCATGACAAAAAGCCATTTTCGTGAGCAAGATTTTACGTTTTTGACATTAGATCTTTGATATAATGTGCCCACGTGTTGTAAGCTTCTCAGGATGAATGACGGTACCGTGCTAATCAGAATTGACACAGTGCGCCGTGAAGTATTGTAGTTCCTCTATCTCAAAATGTTGATGTCAGCGTATATAATTGACATTAGTTGTAAATAGGGTAATGATTAAGCCTTGAAACATTCAATAAGCTGTTTGCATAAATGTCACTTTGCTTCCATAGTATTCACAAGAGTTCAGCTAGTTATTAAGAGACAGTTAATTATAAATGACAAGGGCATTTCATTGAACATACGGTGCTGACGCAGCTTGTTATATTCCAAGCAAACACTTAAATGGCTGCAGAGAGAGAAAATATGTACAATATATTTATTTAAATGGTATAAAATACGATCAATAATAAATAGTATTATACTAACAGTAATCAGTATTAGCGATTTATTAAGAACCTGACATATTTCATCATTCTTCTGAATTCTTGCATGTAAATATATAGAGTAAAACATTGTATATACAGACATATAAATATAATTGCGGGTATCATATAATAACTAGATGTGGGTGTTCCTCGGAACACTTGTGTCGCCTGCATTTAAGCATGTTTGATGAAAGAATTGACTAGAAAATCGATCTTTTGACAAATTATTGATAAAGCATAATCTATTTTGTGAGGTACAAAATAACACACACACACACATATATATATATATATTTTTTTTTTTTTTTTTGGGGGGGGGAATAAAATATTCAAACAGTGCAATATGTAATAATTTTCCCGAGCACTTTCGACTATACAGTCTTCATCAGAGGAGTGTCAGAATGACTATGAATTCAAAACATTAACTGTAAGAAAAATTATGACGTCATTAAGCACTTATGACGTTAATTATATATATGTTGCAAGTTTGTAGTCATCATTATCATTATTGAGTTATCATTCTTGTGTACTGCACTCAGACCAATGAGATCTATCTACTATAAATGTTTAAGGCAACACTTTACAAGTTATGCACCACACAAGAATTAAATCCAAAAAAAATAAACAAAGGGAAATTACTCCAAAAATACAACAGTTATCATTCTTGCACAATGCACTCCATGAGATCTTTCCACCTGTGAGGTTTCAAAGTAATACCTCAAATACTTTTCGTGTTATGCTCCAGACAAAAATGAAGTCTGAGTATCAACAAAGGGCAATAACTCAAGGAAAAAGAGAAACAGAGTTATCATTCATGTGCACTGCACTCAGACCATTGAGATCTATGAAGTTTCAAGTCAACACCTCAAATACGTTTCGAGTTATGCCCCAGACAAAAATTAAGTCTGAAAATCAACAAAGGGAAATAACTCAGAAAATAAAACAGAGTTATCATTCTTATGCACTGCACTACAAATCCATGAGATCTTTCCATCTATGAAGTTTCAAAGCAATATCTCAAATACTTTTTATGTTATGCTCCTGACAAAAATAAAGACTGAGAATCAACAAAGGACAATAACTCAGGAGAAAAGAAAGTGAGAGTTATCATTTATGTGAACTGCACTCCTCTTCAATGAGATCTATCTATCTATAAAGTTTTAAGTCAGCACCTCAACTACTTTTTGAGTTATGCCCTGGACAAAAATTAAGACTGAAAATCAACAAAGGGCAATAACTCAGAAAATATGAAAGTCAGAGTTATCATTCTTGTGCACTGCACTCCACCTCAATGTGATCTATCCATGTTTTAAGTTTCAAGGTGATACCTCAAATACTTTTTGAGTTATGGTCCGGACAAAAATAAAATCTCAGAATCAACAAAGGGTAATAACTCAGAAAATACGAAAGTCAGAGTTATCATTCTTGTGCACTGCACTCCACCTCAATGTGATCTATCCATGTTTTAAGTTTCAAGGTGATACCTCAAATACTTTTCGAGTTATGCTCCGGACAAGAAAGTGTGACGCCGACGACGCCGACGACGACGACGACGCCGACGACGCCGACGACGACGACGACGACGACGGACAAAGTGATCCCTATGTGTCTGCCATGCTATGCAGGCGACACAAAAATAATCTTAACATTTTGCGAAATCAACAAAATTCAAGAGTCTACTGAGTGTATGCTTATATATAAATAAAATGAAATATAATGTGAATATTTTGAAAAATAAAACATATATTTGGAATTTGTAGAATTATACACACGTATAGAATATATATAAACTTAATTTGTTTCCCTGGCGCGTAATTCTCGTCAGATAGCAACCTTACTAGGATACCAAGTCCACCATTAATCCAGAGACAGTAGCAATTAATCATAATTCGGCCCAATCTTGAGAAGTGTTTCTGACAGGCTATGTTTTCTAGCTTGATAAATCATAGCTTTGGGGAGACTTAAGACGGTGGTTTTGAGTCACGATAGAATTCGTTCCTGACATTTACTCTAAATCCGGAAAATCCCTTTCATTAAACCTGAAGTATACCTTAATATCCTTCCACTGCAATCTATATAAGACATATTTTACTGCGAATCTGAAGAGTGTGGGTTGGATATCCCAAGGGAGAACCTCAAACATGACGTTCCCAGGTGGAAAATAAAACTTCCTGAATCTGAAAGTTTGTTGCCATATTGAGTCTCGGAAAAGACGATCGTTAATTCAGGTTTAAATGTATTTTACTAAAACTAAGCTACTTTAATTAGTTAGGATATGTTGGAATGTATCTGTTGATCAGACAATATAATGGATAACACATGTATATTTGTGTTAATGTTAAACTTTTAGGGTATGGATGGGCTTCTTTTATAGGTCTGCAGAATAATAAATGTGTTCACCTTTCCTTAGATAGTGGCTGGACGTTTTATTGTGTTTCATTTTTTCTAGCAACAGAATAAAGCTGTTTTCAGTGTCAAAGTGATTCAATCAATAGTTTCTATTTTCTCATTAAGGTTTCAATATAAATAATAACACAACGGGACTGTACTTTAACTTTAAGCTAAGACCATATTCTGTTTTTTAAAGATCTAACCAAATTTCAATGTCTCATTATAAATCAGATTAAGATTTGTATGTTATGATTTGGATAACAAGATTACAAATTTAATAGTTTGATAATTCATTTTAATAAACATAATGTAATATACAGTCGTCGTTTTATTCCTTTGAAACAACTGGTTGATATTCACTGCCAACGGTTTGCTGCTACATGCATTTAAACCACCTTCAGAGTATTGTATTTTTGCTTGACCTCGTATTCTTTTTCTTATTTTTGTTTTTAATTTGATTTTCGTATTTCATATTTTATTATTAATATTCCCTTCGAATTTGAATAATTTACATTTCGATTGTTTCAAGCTGTGGTAACTAAATACAAAAAAGAAGCAGTTACATTTGTTTTACACCCGATTCAGCACATCATATATTTATAGCGTCAAGCATTTAAAAAAAGATTGTGATTTAAATAATTCAAACTATGCATTATATATTTACCAGTGCTATACTGTATATTCAGTACATTCAGTATCGCATTCGACCCCTCACACAGAGAGAATGCCCAATAAGTAAGGAACACAATTGCTTAGTCATTAAATGATATCTTTAAAAGATTCAACTATTCTTAGTACAAGTTATAACTGTGGAACTATATTTTCACATTTACCTCCTGTTTTATAATAATGATTTTATATATGATTTTGCAAAATGACAGGAAAACATAACAAGATACGCTGATAAATATCATTACATTTTAAAAAAAAAAAAAATTAATTCCTTTCCAAAAATTTTGAAAAAAATTAAATAAATTTTACGTATGAACCTGGTACAGAGGATGTATTATTATCAATTTCCGTTTTTATTATGCATGTCATAAAAATGCCGGGAATCGAACCCTGTGTGAAAACCAGGATCTCTAATCACTATACCACATAGGAAGATATAGAAAATACGTCTTATTAGAGATATCATCCAAACGTTTTCAACAGAACGGAACAGTGTACAACAACAGAATTGATTGTATATTGAGTGTTAAGTGGACGATTTACTCGAAAAGCCATTGCTGCCAATTAATTATATACTGCTTATACAAAACGTCACTGCTTATGATGGAGTTCAGGTGCCTGAGAAACAAAATATCTATTATAAACTATTATAAATAGTTTATGAATGCATAATTGTACGAGTTTCGAACAGATATTTTGTATAAAGTAAATAGGTGTTTATCTTTTCTCTTTAAATTAACACGTTCTAAGAATAGATGATAGGAGAACATTCATGTGAAACCATATGCATCATAATCATATACGAAGTCGTTTAGACATAGATTGTGATTAGCGCTCTGAACATAAAATGCAGTTCCAGGACTGTGACAGTGTGTGGTGTCATGCCATTTGTCAACAATATGAAATTAAATTTAAAACAAAAATATACTGATATTCTGTCGTTGGGACGATAAAACTCAAATAAACAATCAAATATGTATCAAATAAACATCTTCTGCAAAATATGCTTTTGTCGTAACAATAAAAAGTCCATGTATTTTGTTAATCATCATTTTATATGAAATATATTTAGTTATGATCATATGATGTTCACGTATTCAGTTTTTTGTTGTTTTATATAAAATATGTTTTTGATGAAAACTGATCTTATAATATTCATGATGTATTTTGTTGTTATTTGATTTCATATAAACTTGTTCATGTTTATTCATTATAAAAATTATTTTATTAATTTATAACTATTCAAATTTGATAAATAAAAAAATCCAATATGCAATTATCGATTCATTTATATTTTGCAAAAGCGCTGACGTGGCCGCCGTGGCCGAGCGGTTACATTCATGGACTACAAATCTCTCAGCCCCTCACCGCTCTGGGTTCGAATCCCGGAAGGGACTTCGGATTTTTCATGTGAGGAAGCCTTCCAGCTGACTTGCGGTAGGTCGGTGGTTCTACCCGGGTACCTCTGTGTACTCGGGGTCTTCCTCCACCTGTAATTAGTTGGACGTCGCTACATGTATATGATTGAAATGCTATCGCAGCGACGGTAAACCCTAATACAACAACAACAACAAAGTGCTGACGTTTACATTCTTTAGAAATACGACTGAAGCCCTTGTGTTATTGGTATTGTTATTAGATATTAGGCGGGGTGATGTGACACGTCTGGACGTATGGAACAGCGGCACGTGGGTTTTATCTGCCACCACGTTAGCAAGTTCGATATCCGTTTGTATCTAGTCTGTGGTTAACAGATAATTTCACAAAACTATTATCTGTGACAGGTCAATGCCAAATAGATTTGCTGGTCACCTTTTTGTCTTGGTTCTGCCGTCAGATAAAGACTAATTTTAAAGATGCAATACTACAGATACGTCAATTTAACTTATTTTTTTTTTTAAACTCAGCTTGTAACAAATCATGGACATTTATCATCTGTAATGGATCTTCGGTAAAGAAAATGTTCATAAAAACTCGCCTGATCCCTTATAGTCAAGTCGACAAGTGTATTTGTAAATACAGCCTCCGGCCCATTATACAAAGTACAGTACAAAAGACGATGTTGTATATAAGTAGTTATCTTACGATAATTTGTTTTAGGTTTCATTTTAAGCATTCATGAGATTATAAATACAAATTGATACTTTCTTAACAATATCTGGGTTCTGAGAGGATAATAAAGTATAAAAATCTTGAACATATGTTCCATGTCTGTACCAGTTAAATAAGTAAACCTTGCCTAACATTATTATATCTACTACAATGGAAAAAGGCGTGATATTCACAATCAGTTACAAATACGTTGTTAAACCGTTGACAAAAATTACAATTACGATTTTCAACTAATATATTAGTGTCCTGTCTCAATTTTTAATTTATGATTTGACAGTCGAAATCGTGATGTAGTAATTTTATATTTTAAATCAATATGTAATAACAAATATTTTTCAACATTAAGTAAACTTTTGAAGTTGTTATAATTCTCACATCTACTAGAATTATCAACAGCTGTATGCCATTCTAAAGTATAATAATTAACAACTCTTTGTCGAAACATTCTAATGAAATTGTTTATATTACCAAAATCTTGACTAACCCATATGAAACCAAATCCAAACATATACAAAAGTAATCTGATCTTGGTTCCCCAACAAATTCTACCAATATCATCAAGAGATTTAAGCATATTGTAACATTGTTTAGGGTATCTATGTATAGGCATAGTAATCAAAGTACACCAATATCGAATACAATTAATATAATATGTTACACATAAAGGTAACCTGCCACTACACAAGAACCATGCATGTGTTTGTATTGTTACGTACATGGGAGATATTTTTGCAAAATTTGTTTTGTACAGATTCTATTGAATAAATATATTCATAGCCCCAAACTTGAGATGTGTAACACAGTATACGTTTGATCATAGAGTCAAAAAATTTAATTACCTACAGGTTATTTTCGATACCGTGATAGTATGAACAGTGACATAATTTCACGGCCACTGATTATGCTGTTTCTAACAATTTTCGGAAACTTCCTAATTTACATAAATCTAAACACAAACCATCTAAAAGAAGAAGTGCTTGCGAAAAGATAGTGTTAAAATTTATTGAAATATTTTTCCGATGAAAAACAAATGTTAAGCAACTAGAGAATAGTTACATTAATTTATTTCCTCGACAGATATTTTGTGGATTGTTTGACCAACTGGTGCATGGCATATATAGTATAAACACGAGTTACCATGCACGGGTTAGGCATGGAGACACACGCAAGACAACACTTAAGTTTAGAAAGAGAATTCTCGCAGTCGCTCGAAGCGCTTGAATTGTTGAAAGCGCCCCTGTTTGGTTACAAACGCTTATGATTATCCATAACCTACGAAGGCCGATCTAACTACGTAACAGAGCTCGATTGATTACGGATATCAGGGAATCTTGTTAAGGGGTAGGGGAATTAATTTCATACAGTCATTAAATATATCAGTGATTCTACAGACACCAGTCGAGCTAATCGTTTTACCTACAGTGGCATTTTTTTGCATATCATCAAAAGAAAGATTCAATTTTCATATTTGTACCTTGCTTTCTGTATTCATTGCGTTGATTTTGGGTAGTATTGCAACTTTAACAGTGTAATTTATATGTAATGATCAATATCAATGATGCAGTATTTGGTTTTACATAACGCATGAAGTTATGTATCATACATTTTATTTCACTTGCGTATAGAAAAGCAACACAATCAAAATTATCAAGTATAATGCAGTGCGTTAATAATGACGCGTAATTCGCCCCCTTTACTTATGTGATTTTTTTCCCTTTCATTAGTTATATTTTTATGCACAATAAATACAGATACTGGTAAGCAATACATTTATTGGTTAACATTCATTGGGGGATACAGGTTTGTTGGGAGAGGGGAGAAAGAAATGGGTAGCCGGCTCCAGGCCCAGAGGTCACTGGGCGACTCATCGAGTTCAATTCAATTCAATTACTATTAAGAACTGACAGCAACAAAAACAGATATTGCCGAGAGCTAAGTGGGATCTATTTCATCAACACTACTTCCAAGGTTTGTACTGTCAAAAAGCTAAACGATGATCTCCCATAGTTTAACGGCTATTCAAAAAGTGAGGAAGGACAGACCCAAGTAATTAAATAAAAAAAATGAAAAGAAAAAAATAGGCAAAACGTGTTACAGACATAAGAATAATGAGTTTTAATGTCCATCAATTAAGTGTATCTCAATTAGTTAGAATGTTTTATTATGTTCATTTTCATGTATAAATGCATACTGTAAACTGTTCTAATCATTTCAATAATGTATACAAAATTAAATCATTTCGATGATGGAAAATCTAAAACGTTTTCCAAGGGATATGTTCCCTTATGAAACGGACTCATACAACAAATATTGTAATACCGTACCAAGTCATTTTGATCTTCTTTTAGAATGTTATCATTCATATTCATCTAATAAATACACATAAGACCAATATGTTAAGAAGTATTCGCCTAACATTATGTTCTAAATTCAAGCCTCTGTATGATTTGCAAGTTTGAGGCATCATCGTGCCAATGTTGCTGTTAAGACTACGTTTCAGAAGAGTTTCAGACCATCGGCCGATTGCAAAATTAATGTAAACAAACGTAACATTTTCTCATAGTTACATATTGTGTGTTGCACCTGTTTAGCTTAAAGGATTCTTGCTGTATCGCAAAAATTGTTTGGATTACTGAAAACAGAGAAAGAAATCATATTACTCGATCCATTTTAATTAGGGAATTATCCCCCAAATCCCTTATTTTGGGCAGGAAAATTGCCATTTTACGGCTATTTTTAAGTATAAAAGCCGATATTTACATTCTTCGGGGATAAAAAAAGGAAGACAAACAACTCGAATTGAATCAGTTATACACATATATTCATAACATTCTGTAGATAACTATAAGGATAAATCAGTAAATATTCAAAGCGAAGGTAAAATATTTTACCCTGGCCGAACCATGATTCAAGGTAAAGGTAAACATTTTTACCCTTCTCAAACCCATGATTCAAGGAGAAGATGAAGGTTAAAAAATTTACCCTACCTTGAACCATGATTCAATGTGAAGGTAAAAATTTTTACCCTGCCCAAATCCATGATTCAAGTTGAAGGTAAAGATTTTTACCCAAACCCATGATTCAATATGAAGGTAAAAAATGTTAACCCTGCCCAAACCATTGATTCAATATGAAGGTAAAATTTTTACCCTGCCCAACCATGATTCAATATGAAGGTAAAATTTTTACCCTACCCAAACCCATGATTCAAGGTGAAAGTAAAAGTTATTATTTATTATCTAATTGATAAAAGATAAACATTTCGTGAATTATTCATTTTATTTATTTATACATTTCATATTATCTGTATCGTTTTTTCATATTTTGGAAACTCTAGCGTACATACACATTTTCATGTTTGGTATGACTTTTTTCACTTCTTGCAGTGCGGAACTAGTATACATGTACACAAAATAAACAGCCCTGGTGCAAGATAGAAAGTATTTCTGTACCGTGTTTGCTATAAAACATTTTGGCAAATAACAGTAATTGTTCGTAAGCGGACGATACGATCATAAAAAAACTGAAATTAGAAGAGATTACTATTATTTAAAGGCGTATTTTTTTTCAAATGACCTATTCTTTAGGCCTGTGCCATTTTAATCGATAACAGTTAAAACATGGATATAGATTATGATACATCAAAAAGAAGTAGAACGGAAAAGCTTGATTTATATATTGCTTAATTACAACTTTTCGGCATAAATCCTTCCTCAGGGTGAAATAAATTAAGAACGCATCAACAGAATAATATGACAACGCAATAAACATCTAGCAAAGTAACTGCTAGTTTTTTTATAATGCAGGTCATTTCGTCTATTTAACACATACTTTGTGTTTAACAAGAATGTTTATAAATGTATTATGTTCGACACTAGAAATTATTTTTACCCGTAGATACCAAAGAATATAAAAACAGTCCGTAAATACTATTTGTTTCCTCTCATCTGCAATTATAAGCAAATAACATATTCGATGGTGTCTTGTCTATAAAACACCAGCGGAAATAACAGACTTGTGCCTTAGTGTTAACCGTGTTATGGATCGTTATGTGTCATCGCAATGAAATAATCACACTGTTCAATAGAATGAATGTTTCTATCTTAAAGGAATACATATTAAAAGAAAACAACTGACATTTGTCAAAAGATAATCTTTACTAGGCCAACCACAAGGAGAGATAACAAGGCTTCTATTCTATGTAGAAACATCAACACAATTTCATAAACATTATCTCATTTTATAACTAAACCAGATCGTTTAGAATATGCTTAAATATCATATGAATAAAAAACTTCGGTTTTTTTACCAAAGCGTTCCTGGTCTGTTTCATTTAACTCTCATTATTTGGTGGATGTAAATATTATTTTGCCAGACGACAGGAATTAAATCTGACAATGCTGCCTTTGCAAACAGGACCAACCTTGCACATCAAGTTTTTTTTTCTCGGGTGCGGAGTGGGGGCGGGGAGGGGCGTTTTCATTGGGAATCATTTCAGGTTACTGCCTGTGTATTGTAAATGCAAATCAGTATAAATCAAGATGACAAACGGGTCAATCGATGTGTCACTGTCTTACCGACTTTCTTTCTTTTCTTGTTTAATACATGGTTTTTTTTTCTAACATTGATTCCCCACTTTGGTTTTTATTATACTCTAGTGTACAAACTTAAAAATTGTTGCAATAAAATCGTGCGGGAATTCAGACTGAATAACAAGAAATACATATACAAATAAATTTTTTTTTTTTTGTATTACATATCTGAATAAACTTTAAATTGATTTTCGTTTAATTTGTTTGATTTACATGTACCTGGCAAACGCCATTTCACTTGGTTTGAATAAAATATTTGATACAATATGACCATGTGTTGAATGTTTCTTAGGAGCAAAAGGTTACCGTCTTAATAAGAATTGACACAGTGTGTTGTGAAATGTTATCTATCCTCTATTTCAAAATGTTAATGTCAGATTAGTTGTAAATACGGTCATAACAGTCTGAAACCTTCCATATTTGAAGCATCGATAGACTTACTGAAATCTATGTAAGCCATAATGCACTGTGAATCTGAAGATTGTGGATTGGTAAACTCACTCTGGGGAACTAAAAGATGACATACTCTTGCACAAAATAAAACTTCCTAAAACTGAAAGTTAGTTGGCATATAGAGGTTTGAAGATGATAGCTAATTCAGTTATGGATTTATTTTCTTACCCCCATCTATTTTAGTAAGGATGCATAAGAATGTCTCTGTATTATGGGTCACATGTATATTTGAGTCAATGTTCTACTTTCGGGGTATGGATCAACTTCATTTATAGTTCTAGTTTTCTATGGGATTAATATCAAAATAATGTTCCAGGTCTCTATTGTGTTTGTCTGAACGTTTTGATCTGGTTAAATCTTATTGGCCAGACTATAAAACTGGCTTCAGTGTCAGTGATTCTATGAGATTTTTAGATTTCACTTTTATTTTTATTCGAGTAATATCACTACATGACTGAAATTTGAATTTGAAGTGAGCCCATATCCGCTTTATTGAAGGATAAAAGAAAATCTAGCCAGATTTCGAAGACTTTGTCTCATTATAATTCGGATGATGAAATATATTTTTTAAGTTACAAGCAATTGCGAGATCTCAGAAACATCTTTCCATTATGATATGATTATAAGATAACACAATGTAAAGCCGAATACAATCTTCGTTAATACTCCTTGGTTGATATTCATTGTCTCAGCTATGTGCAAATGTGGTTAAATCCCCTTTGGTATATATTCTTGCCTTTTCCCTTTACTTTACTTGTATTTTGATTTTTTCTAATGTTTCCCTCGAATTTGAATCGTTTAAAACTATGATAAATACATGAAGATAGAGAAGCAGTTACAATGGTCTTGCAGAACGCCCTAAATTTAGAAACATGGAATGACATATTTCAAATAAAAATGATTGCGAGTTAAATGATTTGAAATATAGGTAATAGATCTACCTAATTTTATATTGTACATTATTAAAGAAATTATCGTCATTTACTTTTAGAAATTATTATATCTAGAGAAAAATTTCCAGTAAATGAGTAACAAAACTGTTGAGTCTTTAAAAAGGTTATGTCTTAAAGAGAAATCAAATAACTTTAAGGATATGTCGGGCATTATTTTGTATCTTAATAGTCACTGCTCTTTCTGTCATACAGAAGATGAAACAATTATACACCTCTTTTATGATTGCATAAGAGTCAGACAATTCTGGAATGATTTAGAAATACTAATAAGAAATAGCTGTCCTAGAGTTGATTTTTCATTAAATGTAAAGAATATAATATTTGGTAATAAAATGTTTCCTACAGTCTTGAATAGCATCATTATTCTAGCTAAATTGTACATTTTTAAGGTTAAAGAACATTGCCAATGTCCCAACATAAATAGCTTCTAAAAACGTTTTACAAAACTGAACAATTCATTGATTAATGAATGATAATATAATAGAGTTTAAAAAACACTTGCAACTTTGACCAATTATTATTATTCTATTTGTTTCTCCTCCTAACTTTAAAAAAAATATATTAATGAATGTGATTTTTAGATTTAACATTCTCTCTCTCTCTCTCTCTCTCTCCCTCTCTCTATTTAAGCATAATGCATTTACGTTATATATTATTACTCAACACATAAAAAAGGCTCCCTTTTGTTACAATTTACTATAATGAGAAATAAATCTTACTTTTAAATGATATATTCAATCTCCAACGATATTTAAAGTATAAAGAAAATGACAAAATTGAATACATTAAAGTCTTGAATATCATTCTTATATTTTTAAGGATAGGAAATTCAGATTATATAAATACATATACATCATGTGTATGTAATATTGCAGGAGTTTAACTGGATATATCAAGACTCTCTTATCATAGTAAATTATTTTGTTAGCAATCCTTTCCAATTGTTCTACAGTCCATATTAATATTAATGAATGTACTTCTATGTATTGTTATTCTTAATGATATAGGTTTAAATAGGATTATTTAATACCATGCATATTCTAAATGTAATTAATAATGTGCCTATAGTATGTTACTTTAGTACTCTATTCTTGTTTCTTCTCATTATTGTAAGGACAATTGGGGATGGCTCTCCGACCCCTATTGAACCTATTACGGGGATAATAAATGGGGTTTTCCCTGATGGGGCCTCAACAAAAAAAAAAAAAAAAAAAAAATTATTTTGTATCTTTATTGTTTTCATAAATAAGCACGTCCCGTTTTTTTTAATGAAGAGTAACTTTTAACTATTTTATGATTTTGCGTAATGACACGAAAACATTACAGAGATACGCTAATAAAAATACAGTGTACTCTGTGAAAACCGGACGGTAGTCGGAACGCGGTTTTGTGTGGTTCTCTCTTGTTTCCGGTATTCTGAAGAGTCCACATTTAGCCATATATTATCTACACAGTAAGCTCTGATCAATCATAAATACTCGTTTATGTTTTTAATGTATGTGTGTATGAATAAATAGATTATGAAAGTAATAATAAAAGCAATTAAAATAATATATTTGTTTAATATTCTGGTACTTTTGCATAATTTGCTTCATAAATAGGAATACAGTTCAAGTAATATACAAACATCGTGCAGTGTATTAAAACCAAGCTGGTTACCTCATACCGATTAAGTCCGAATATATCAACATGTGCCTCTGGGTACAGGCTAATGCACAAACAAATAAAAATAATAATTCCTATCATGTTTTAAACTCTAAAACTTATTTAAAAGTTGAAATTATATAGTAATATATATTTTTATACCGATTGAATTATACTTACCAAAAATCGTGTAATTCAATACATACTCATCATTTATACAAACAGGTAATCAGTACTGGTCAGATTTCTGTTACCATTTATACCTAACCCATTAGTCGATAAAATGGTTTCAAGGCGACGAGTTTTTCACACCTTGACCGACCGGTATTATCAGGGCAAGTATCTATATAATCCTAAATTTTCATTTCGTTAGGATAACTGGTGTATGAGGATGTAGATTTATCTGGAAACGTCAGAAGAACTGTATGTTTCCTCTAATTGCTACATGTGTAGACTTATCTGGAAATCTGGAAATGTCAGAAGAACTGTATGTTTCTTCTAAGTGATGCATGTGTATAATTAATATTACATATATAAGGTATCAAATAGATTTATAAACATCTTTTTCACTTTCAAATGTCAAAAATATATGAAAAGGTTTTTATGGCTTGTACTTACCTACTTGTTTAAGAAAATGATGATGTCAGTGTTCATGAATTATACATAAACACTGTTAATATTTGAATGTTTTTTTTAACTGTGGATGTAATTACTTCTATGTATTTGTATGTACTTATGATTTTATCCTGTCAAAATCACGATAATTGTACATCCACATGGGTCATTTACCTTCTGGAATAATTGAATAAAATCTAATCTATAATGGGCTTAATAGGACTCAATCAGCCGTCCGATATTCGAATTTTACAGAGTCCGGTATTGTCAGAGGAAAGTAACGCAGCGTCCGGTATTTAGAGCTTTCCGGTTTTATCAGAGTGCGGTTTTCTCAGAGTGCACTGTATTAATCTTCCCGGAAGAAAAAAGATAATGTATATATGTCATTGCATTCTTTTTCACTGAAAATAAATTGCGCACCGTTCCAGTTGTACAATGCATTAAAATTATTGCTATTTGGAAGCTTTCCGGATGGAACTGGTACATAATTATGCATGGCCTAAACATATATGTTCCGATGCCGGGAATCGAACCCGGGCCGCCTGGGTGAAAATCAGGAATTCTAACCACTAGACCACATCGGATGATATTTAAGATATGTCTTCATCTGAAACAGAACAGAACATTACTAAATATTACAAATGAACAGGCTGTTCATTGATTGTTAAGTTGATGAATTACTCGAAAGACCAGTGTAACCCTTTAATTGCATAATACCTATATTTTTAAATGCATTTCTTTGTTAATTCACTTAATGAAAAATGTCAATCTTACCTCCTTACCTCCTAATCATAGAGTTGAATATGTAATTAGGTGCAAATGAAGTTTTATGAAATATGTTTAATCTTTGTCAATTTTTGCTTTTCTTTTGTTTATAAACTTATATGAACTATTTCTTTGTTTAGTCCAGTTCAAATACTTTTTTAAATTTTTTTTAGTTACATGAACCAATTAATTTTATTAATTTTATGAAATAATCTATTTAATTCTAATAAATATTTGTTTTTAATTATTGATAAATTATGATGTTGTAATTTACTTAATTCAGTTTCAACGGTTTTAGTATAAAGGTTTTCATGTTATGTTTAAGATACCACATAGGATTTTTTCTTGAATATTTTTCTATATGTCCTAGCAAATACCAGATGATTGTTAACATTATTCCCCAAACGACAGCAATTAAACTTTACAATGCTGCATTTACGACCAGTGCAGACCGCGATCAACCTGCACATCCGTGTAATCTTATCATAGACTAAACTGTTCAACGATAATGCAATAAAATGTCATCAATCTCCCCATAAACAGATAAAAGTAAATACAAAAAAATGCTATTTATTTGAATAGCATTGTAAGAGTTAAAATATAAGGCATCTTCTTTGTTGATACAAGAGAAAATACCTTCTGTTAATCATGGCGTGCTGATTTGTAATAAATTCAGGTTCCTGCAAGGTTTTGATATCTCCGTATATACTTATTTGTGCGAAGACACATAAAGATGTGTGATCTATATTTTGTTTGCATCTTGATTCCCTATCCGTAACATATGACTATGGTTTTTATAATGCTCTAGTGTATAAAACATACATTTTGCTGATATCAACTTGCTCAGGAACTCAGACGGCATAACAATACATTGCATTCATTACAACAATAATTCAGACAATATGAAAATTACAATAAATGTAATGTTTTAATATAAAAGCATTCCTTTCTGCTTGCTATGTTTGAAATACTTCATGGCGAAAGCCATATTCAAGATTTCATGTGGTTTAAATCAAAGCTTTGATATATATGCCCATGCGTAATAGGTTCCTCTGGAGGAATGAGGATACTGTGTTCATTAGAATTGACACAGGGTGCCATGAAATATTATTATTCCTCTATTTCAAATGTTAATGTTAGTTTATATAACAGACATTAGTTGTAAACATGGTAAAGATTATGTCTTGAAACATTTCATAAGCGTTATAATCCACTTTGTTTTACCTAAAATGTCACTTTGCTGCCATAGTTTTCACAAGATATAAGCATGTAATAAGAAAAAGCTAATTTTGAATGACAGGGGCATTGAATTTAACATGCGATGCTGATGCAGGTTTCTGGTTACATCTTATATTTCAAGCGCACTTGAATGACTGCGGGGGTGGAGGTGTGGGGGACGCCATATCATATAAAATCGATTTATATTCTATCATTCATCTGGTTTCTGGCATGAATATCAATGCAGTAAGTACACTGTTAGAATATACTTATTAAAGTGTTTGCTTGTGTCGAATAAAAAAACGCTCATTAAATTAAAAATTAATCCTTTAATTTTATGAAATTTATAAAATAAATAAGGAAGTTCAAAGTTTGGATGTATATTTTTTGGAATTATTAATTAGTAAAGAAAATTGATTCATGTATTTTACTGAATCACCTCATTTTATAAATTACATGAAATTAAAAAGAAGATATAAAAAAGGGTCCCCACGCGTAATCCTCATCAGATAGCAACCTTACAAGGATACCAAGGTCATCATTAATCCAGAGACCGTACTAATAAATCATAATTAGGCACAATCCTGACAAGTGTTTCTGACAGACTAGGTTTCCTAGCTTGAAAAAAAATCATAGCTTTGGAAAAACAATTAGGACGGAATTCTGGAGCGGCGGTAGAAATTGGGTCTGACATTTCCTCTAAATCCAAAAAATACCTTATTACATTACATTTGAAATACATATGCCTTAAATGTTCGTTCTCCTGAAATCTATAATAACCATATTTTTAAATTGAATCCGAAGACTGTGGTTGGAAAACCCATTGGGGAACCCTTAAAAATAGCATTACACAGGCGCAAAATAAAACCCTCCGAATTAGGTAGTTTGTAGATCTGTCTCGTAAATGTCGACCGTTAATTTAGGTTTATTATTTGTTTTCTAAACTTTCATCTTTAGTTAGGATATATTGTGCAAGAATGTATGTCGGTCCGACAAAGTAATTGAACACATGTATATTTGAGTTAATGTTAAGCTGTTTGGAATGGATAATCTTCATTCATACCTCTGCAAGATCAGAAATTTGTTTCACGATTCCTTAGATTGTGGCCGGAGTTTTTAATTTAGTTTAATGTTTCTGGCTTATAAAGCTACGTATTGTCAGAGTGATTCAATTCAATCAATTATCTTATTCTATTATTATTTTTTACGAATAATACCACTACGTTTCTGAAATTTAACTGTAAGCTAAGACCATGTTCCGGTTGTTCCTAGATCTAGTCAGATTTCAAAGACATTGTCTCATTATAGTTTATATTTAGATTTATAAGATACACGCAGCTGCGAGATCTCAGAAACATTGTTCAATTATAATTTGGATAACAAGATTTAATGCCATATACAGTCTGCGTTTATGCTCATTTGCAACAACTTGGTTGATATTCATTGCAACAGTTATGCTCCTACGTGTATTTAATTCCTCTTCAGAATCTAGTTTTATATCCTAGCCTTTTATTTGAATTTGATTTTGTTTTTGTTGTCGATTTTTTATCATTATTCTCCTTGAATTTGAAGCGAAGAAGTTTCGCGTATTTCGTGTAAGGCTATGGTAAGTTGGTAACAATTAAAATACAAAGGAAATGTTACAATAGTTTTGTAAAAAGTCCAAGACGGAACGTCATACTTTTTTAAATGAAATCATTATTATAAAAAAATATAGATAAACGATCTATCTATCCATTGTAAAGTGTATAAGAAACTTTACCTGAAGATGTAAACTTTTTCAATAGTATATATTTTTATATCCATTGTCTGAAATATTAATGCTCCGATGCCGGGAATCAAACCTGGGTCGCCTGTGTTTAAATTAGGAATTCTAACCGCTAGATCACGTCGGAAAATGTGTGCAATTCATGTTTAAAAAGATGCCGTCAATACGTCGAACATGACAATACTTTTGCTGATTATAATGTTGAACTTGGCTATACATAGAGTGTTAAGTTGATGATTCACTGCAACCGTGCAATTATACAATACGTCACTCAAACATGTTTTTTTTATTATTTATATTTGACCAAAGCGCCGACGTTTACATTCTTCAGAATTACGACTGAAGACCCATTCTGTTATTGGTATTGTATTTAGATACTTAGCGGGGTGGTGTGACACATCTGGACGTATGCAACACCGGCACATGGGTTTTATCTGCCATCACATATCCATTGTACATATCCATCGTACCTAGTCTGTTGTAAACAGATACTATCTGTGACAGGTCAATGCCATACAGATTTTCAGGTAACTTAATGATTGGGAGAGGATTGCTTCCTTAACGACTAAGTTCAACAGTGTAACATTTATGTGCTTATTTAGATCAATTATATCAATGCTTGAATATTTGGTTTTGCATAAGGCAGTAGGTTTTGTTTTATATATGTTATTGAATTTCATATTTCAGTATTGAAAATGAATACATTAAAATCATCATATGTCGATCTTTAAGATATAAATAACATTAAGTATCACGTAATGCGTGTAATAGTAATACGTAATACGTCCCTTGAAATTTGTCATTGACTATGACTTTTATACATAAACAGTACATAATTTTCAGCAATAACTTATCCATGACGGAGGCAAGTAAGAAATGCATTTATTGGTTAACATTCATTGAGGGATACAGGTTTGTTGGGAGAGGGATTTCAAACGTTGGTACCGGTTCGAGGCACAGAGGACACTGGGCGATTCATCGAGCCATTCAATATAAACATCTGGTGTTATTTTATACCAAAATGCCAAACCTGTGTGCCCAGTTTCGGGTGAAATTCAAGCGAATAAGAATAAAGTTCCGACAGAAATTAAAAAAATGTATGATTTACATTGGGCTGATGGCTTCTGGTGTCTGTGTAATGACGCATATATATACACAGATATATGTATTTTGTACGTACTCTTAAATGCTGATACTATATTGAAATAATCAATTAAAAATGATAACAGCAGATGGGTTGTGCCACGATTTAGTGATTTACTAAATTTTCTGATGATAGTGTAAATGCGCAAAGTACGAATATATCTGGGTAGAACTTAGAATTTTAAATCATTGATATTCTCGATGTCACCTCCAAAATCGTGCTTGAAACTAAACAAACGAAGTTTTGTTTTTATCGGTACTTGAGAGAAAATAAAATGTAAAAGTAGTACATATACTTGATAAAGTGAGGTTAAAATAGTATCAGAGTGTTGTGTGGTATTGTTATTTTATATTTAAGCACGCTGGGGTTAAAGCTATATGATATTTACAACTCAAGGACGAAAATGCAAATGTCGAAGCTAATTCAAGTAGACATTATAATCCTAGGCAAAATGAATATAATCATTATGTGTGCAAGTTGCCTGACAGAATAAGGCTGGGTCTCGGTTTCTTTCACACGCTAAATTAATATCAACTTTGACGGCAACAAAACCAGATATACGATGAGCGCCAAGGAAGTATTGTATCAGCTTCAATACTTCCAAGATTGATACAGTCAAAAATCTCAGCGATGACCTTCCATCGTTAAGCGGCTATTCCAACACTGAGGATGGACATATCCATGTAATAGAATAAAAAAAATGAAACCTGATTTAGATGAGTTTTAAAAAGTTTCCATCAATTCAGTGTATCTCAGCTATCCAGAATGTTTATAATGTTCAAATCCATGCGTAATTTAAACTGATCTATTATTATCAGTATTTAATTATCAGTATTTACCTGTGTAGGTCTGTGGGGGTATTGCCTGTGATGGGGAAACAATCATATTTTTTACAATCAGGATGGTTGCATTGGGTGACATTACGTCTGTAGGTGGGTATTGATAATACAGACATATAGTAAAAATCAAATTCTTTGTCTATGACCATCTCTAAACGAGCTGCTTAATAAGAATATTTATAAATGTATCATGTGCGGCACTAGAAGTTATTTGAAACTGTAGATTCGAAAGAATATATAAAAAACAGTCCGTAAATGGCTTTGTGTTTCCCTATGTCTGCAATTATAATCAAATAATATATTCGATTGTGCCTGGCATATGAACCACCAGCGGAAATAACAGGCATGTGCCTTGGTGTTAACAGCGTTATAGATCGTTAGGTGGCATCGTAATGAAATAATACCATGTTGTTCAATAGCATTAATGTTACTATCTGTAAAGAAATACATAATAAAACAAAACAAAGGAAACTATTCGTCAAAGTGAATCTCGGGCAACTACAAGGAAGATGAGGTTTCTTTCTATGGAGAAATATAAAAAACACAATTTCATAATCATAAACTCATTTAAACCTGCTTGTATTATGCCTAGATACGGTAGGGGTAAAAACTTAAACTCTCATTCATGGATGGTTGTAAAGATTATTCTCCAGATGACAGGAATTAAACCTGACAGGGAATCGAACCCGGGCCGCCTGGGTGAAAACCAGGAATCCTAACCACTAGACCACATCGGAAAATACATTTCGTCCATGTTATTACAGATATCTTTCACATGTTTACTACAGAACCGAACAAAATACATCAACTGACTTATGATGTTGAACTTGGCTGTACATTGAATGTTAAGTTGATGATTTTACCCGAAATAGTACAAAAAGGATCGAACAATTGTATTTATCATTACGTCATAAGTATACTAGAATTAAGCAAAAATGCTGACAAATCAGCGATGTGTCAAAAATAAATACTTATAGGCTACAAAGATCGCTTGTGACATGAAAACATTAGAGGACTTTTTTTTTCTATGCTGATGTTACTCCAATTGAATGATGTAACTGTTTTTATCACGTGATCACTTTACCAAGCGCACAAATATAGTTTGTTTCGATGCAGAGGAGGCTCGCAAATAAATTTAAAAGTAAATATGCAGCGTGCAGTCATTTTAAGCTGTTACAATAACTCATGTGAATTCCAAAACAAACCATTGAATCATACTTATAATAACCCAGATATCTCCAAAGGTTATTTCTTACCAAAAATGACAAAAAACCTGTATATCTACTATCCAAAATTAGTTCGGTGCCTCTAACCTGTGCAGAAAATTTGCATAATTTCTCCAAACTGTAAATAGAATCTGTTGTAGATAAGGTAGTGCATGAATACAAACCAAAGCACTGATAGCGCTGAGAGAATAGGAATACCGCATTTCTTTTGTTCATCAAAGTGAATTTAATTATTGGTGATCGACTTGCAGCTCTTCAAACACTCTTTTATTTGAGAATCACACAACTTCATTGCCTTCAACGATATGATTATAATATGCTTTAGAACAAACTTGAAATGTGACATATTAAAATATGCGCAGGGACTCATAGTGAATAACGAAAAATACATAAATATAAGTATGTCATTTGTATAACACATTTTAATAACCTTCAACTTAATTTTTGTTTGCTTTGTTTAATATAAATACACCTCATGACAAATACTATTTCTCGTGGTTTGCATCAAATCATTGATTCAATATGCCCATGCGTTATAATTTTCTCAAGGAGAATGAGGTTACTGTGTTAATTAGAATTCACACGGTATGTCGTGTAATATTATTTAATATCTATTTAAAATTGTAAATGTCATATTATATAATTGACATTAGATGTAAATACGGTAATAATTATTTCTTGAAGCACTCTACAAGCTTCAGACTGCGCTGTTTTGCATAAAATGTCACTTTTCGTCCTTAGTATTCACAAGAAATAGATAAGTTATTAACAAAAAAGTTAAATTTAAATTAAAAGGGCATTACATGGAACATGCCATGTTGATGCAGGTTTCCTGATACATCCTATATTCCAAGCACGCAGCTGAATGTCTGAATACGCTAAATATGGGAAACATACAAACAAAAATAATAAATATTATTATACAAACAGTTATTAGCCACTGCGTTGTAATAAAAACGTGATAAAACCTATTTTAATGCTTTATCTGATTTCTGGCATACTAGTATATTGCGAGACCTCGTATCGAATGTTCACTCATTTTTAATCCTATATCACGAAATCAAGAAAAAGATGATTCAAGAATTTACTGAATGTACATGTAATCCAGTGATTAAATATATAAAAGAAATAATGGACATGTTTTGAAATGATGAATCAATAAAGAAATCAATTCATGTAATTGACTGAGTTATCTTATTTTACAGCGCATTAGATGAAAAAAAATACGAATAAGAATTAACGATATATAGAGATATTAATTTACGTCGTAGAATTATACACTTTTAAAATATATTGGCACTAAATTTATTTTCTGGTGCGTAATTCTCCTCAGATTGCAACGTTACAAGGACACAAAATCATCATTAATCCTGAGACAGTATCAATTAATCATAATAAGGTCCAATCTTGTCAAGTGTTTCTGACGGGCTAGGTTTGCTAGCTTGATAAATCATGGCTTTGAAGAAACACTTAAGACGGTTTTTGGAGTTGTGGTAGAATCTGTTCTTGACATTTACTTTTAATCCTGAAAATACTTTTTATAACAGATAATTTCACAAAACCATTATCTTTGACAGGTCAATGCCAAATAGATTGCTGGTCACTTTTTTGTCTTTGTTCTTCCGTCAGATAAAGACTAATTTTAAAGATGCAATACTACAGATACGTCAATTTAACTCAAAGTTTTTGAAACGCTTCAACAAACCATGGACATTTATCATCTATAATGGACCTTCGGAAAGAAAATGTTCTTAAAAACTCGCCTGATCCCTTATATTACCTACAGATTATTTTCGATACCGTGATAGTATTAACAGTGACGGAATTATGCTGTTTCTAACAATTTTCGGAAACTTCCTAATTTACATAAATCTAAATAGAAACCATCTAAAAAAGAAGCGCTTGCGCAAGAATAGTGATTAAATTGAATGAAATATTTTTTCCGATGAAAAATAAATGTTATGCAACTAGAGAATACATTAATTTATTTCCTATACAGATATTTCGTTGATTGTTTGACCAACTGGTGCATGGCATATATAGTATAAACACACACCTCAAACTTTCACAAGAAAATCGAGTTACCGTGCACGGGTTAGACATGGAGACACACGCAAGACAACACTTAAGTTTAGAAAGAGAATGCTCGCAGTCTCTCGAAGCGCTTGAATTGTTGAAAGCGCCTCTGTTTGGTTACACATGCTTATGATTATACATAACATACGAGGGCCGATCTAACTACGTAACAAAGCTCGATTGATGACGGATATGTTCGTGTAAATATTCGGGAAATCTTTGTGAAGTGGTAGGGGAATTAATTTCATACAGTTACTTAATATACCGGTGATTCTATCGACACCAGTCGGGCTAATCATTTTACCTACAGTGGGAATTTTTTGCATATCGTGAAAAGAAATATTTTTAAATTTTGATATTTGTACCTTGATTTCTGTATTCATTGCGTTGAATTTGGGTAGTATAGCAACTTTAGCAGTGTAACTTATATGTGATGATCTATATCAATGATGGAGTATTTGGTTATACATAACGCATGATGTTATGTATCATACATTTTATTTCAATTGCCTATAGAAAAGCAACACAATCAAGATTGTCATATTTTAATCTTTGAATCGAAAATAACATTAAGTATAATGCAGAGCGTTAATAATGATACGTAATTCGCCCCCTTTACTAATGTTATTTTTCCCTTTCATTAGTCATATTCTTATGCACAATAAGTACAGATCTGGTAAGCAATGCATTTATTGGTTAACCTTCATTGGTGGATACAGGTTTGTTGGGAGAGGGGAGGAAGAAATGGGTAGCCGGCTCCAGGCAGAGAGGTCATTGGGCGAGTCATCGAGTTATTCAATTATTATTAAGAACTGACAGCAACCAAAACAGATATTGCCGAGAGCTAAGATGGGATCTATTCCATCATCAATACTTCAAGGTTTGTATATTTGTACAGTAAAAAATCTAAACGATGATCTGCCATAGTTTAACGGCTATTCCATAACTGAGGAAGGACAGATCCGAGTAATTAAAAAAAAAAAAAAAGAAAAGAAAAAAAAATGCAAAACGTGTTACAGACATAAGACTAATGAGTTTTAATGTCCATCAGTTAAGCGTATCTCAATTATTTAGAATGTTTTATTATGTTCATTTTTTTCATGTATATAATTTATGATGTAAACTATTCTAATCATTTCAGTATTTTATACAAAAATTAAATTATTTCCATGATAGAAAATCTAAAACGTTTTCCAAGGGATGTGTTCCCTTATGAAATGGACTCATACAACAAATATTGTAATACCGTACCAAGTCATTTTGATCTTCTTTTAGAATGTTATCATTGATAATCATCTGTACATTTTGAAGTAATTTCATTTGGCCCTTAATACAGTGTTGATAATTTTCATTTTATCATTCGTGACAAATAATTATTTATTTTCATTTTAATTTAAAGATGTTGTAAAACAAATCATATGAAGCAAAATAGAATGTTAGTATCAAGTTTATTTCCAAAGTTTTTGGTCAATCAGTACATATAAATATATAATATATCCACTCACAATTGATAATGACCAACAAAATAGCAATATCTCGATAATAAACACACATAAGACCAATATGTTAAGAAGTATTCGCCTAACATTATGTTATAAATGCAAGCCTCTGTAAAGATTGCAAGTTTGAGGCATCATCGCGCCAATGCTGCTGTTAAGACTACGTTTCAGAAGATTTTCAGACCCTCGGTTGATTGCAAAATTAATGTAAACAAAGGTAACATTTTCTCATCGTTACATATTGTGTGTTGCACCTGTGTAGCTTAAAGGATTCTTGCTGTATCGCAAAATGTGTTTGGATTACTGAAAACAGAGGAAGAAATTATATCTAATTAATAAAAGATAAACATTTCGTGAATTATTCATTTTATTTATTTATACATTTCATATTACCTGTATCGATTTTTTTTCGCATTTTGGAAACTCTAGCGTCTAACATTTTCATGTTTGGTATGAATTTTTCACTTCTTTCAGCGCGGAACTAGTATAAATGTACACAAAATAAACAGCCCTGGTGCAAGTTTGGAAGTATTTCTGTACCGCGTCTGCTTTAAAACATTATGGCAAATAACAGTAACTTTTTTCGTAAGCGGACGATACGATTATAAATAAAAAATAAGAAGAGATTACTATTAATAAAAGACATAATGCACAGTTTTTTTTTCCAAATGGCCTAATCTTTAGGCCTGTGCCATTTTAATCGAATCGATAACAGTTAAAACATGGATATAGAATATGATATATCAAAAAGAAGCAAAACGGAAAAGCTTGACTTATCTATTGCTTAATTACAACCTTTCGGCATATATCTTTCCTCAGGGTGAAAAAATTAAGAACGCATCAACAGAATAATATGACAACGCAATAAACATCTAGCAAAGTAAATACTCCTAGTTTTTGATAATGCAGTTCATTTCGTCTATTTAACACATACTTTGTGTTAAATAAGAATGTTTATAAATGTATTATGTTCGACACTAGAAATTATTTGAATCCGTTGATACCAAAGAATATAAAAAACAGCCCGTAAAGACTATTTGTTTCCTCTCATCTGCAAATTTAAGCAAATAACATATTCGATGGTGCCTTGTCTATAAAACACCAGCAGAAAAAACAGACTTGTGCCTTAGTGTTAACCGTGTTATGGATCGTTATGTGTCATCGCAATGAAATAATCATACAGTTCAATAGAATGAATGTTTCTATCTTAAAGGAATACATATTAAAAGAAAACAACTGACATTTGTCAAAAGATAATCTTTACTAGGCCAACCACAAGGGAGATAACAAAGCTTCTATTCTATGTAGAAACATCAACACAATTTCATAAACATTATCTCATTTTATAACTAAACCAGATCGTTTAGAATATGCTTAAATATCATATGAATAAAAAACTTCGTTTTTTTATGAAAGCGTTCCTGATCTGTTTCATTTAACTCTCATTATTTGGTGGATGTAAATATTATTTTGCCAGACGACAGGAATTAAACCTGACAGTGCTGCCTTTGCAAATAGGACCAACCTTGCAAATCTAGTTTTAATTTATTTTTTCTCGGGTGCGGGGTGGGGGCAATTTCATTGAGAATTATTTCAGTTTACTGCCTGTGTATTTTAAATGCAAATCAGTTTAAATCAAGATGACATACTGGTCCATTGATGTGTCAATGTGTTACCGACTTTTAATTCTTTTCTTGTTTAATACATGGTTTTTGTTTGCAACTTGATTCCACACTTTGGTTTTTATTATACGCTAGTGTACAAACTTAAAAATTGTTGCAATAAAATCGTACGGGAACTCAGACTAAATAACAAGGAACACATATACAAATATTTTTTTAATACATATTTGAATAAACTTCAAATTGATTTTTGTGTAATTTGTTTGATTTACATGTACCTCATGGCAAACGCCATTTCACTTGATTTGAATCAAGTATTTGATACAATATGACCATGTGTTGAATATTTCTTAGGAGGAAAAGGTTACTGTCTTAAAAAGAATTGACACAGTGTGTTGTGAAATATTATCTATCCTCTATTTCAAAATATGAATGTCAGATTAGTTGTAAATACGGTAATAACAGTCTTGAAACATTCCATATTTGAATCATCGATAGACTTACTGAAATCTATGTAAGCCATAATGTACTGGGAATCTGAAGGTTGTGGATTGGTAAACTCACTCTGGGGAACTAAAAGATGACCTACTCATGCACAAAATAAAACTTCCAAAAACGAAAGTTAGTTGGCATATAGAGGTTTGAAAAAGATAATCGCTAATTCAGGTTTGGATTTATTTTCTTATCCCCACCATTTTTAGTAAGGATGCATAAGAATGTCTCTGTATTATGGGTCACATGTATATTTGAGTAATGTTCTACTTTAGGGTTATGGATCAACTTCATTTATAGCTCTAGCTTTCTGTGGGATTAATATCAAAATAATGTCCCAGGTATCTTTTGTGTTTTTCTGAACGTTTTGATCGGGTTAAGTCATATTGGCCAGACTATAAAACTGGCTTCAGTGTCAGATTTTTCGATTTCACTATTAAATTTTATTCGATTAATATCACTACATGACTGAAATTTGAATTTGAAGTGAGCCCATATCCGCCTTATTGAAGGATATTAGAAAATCTAGCCAGATTTCGAAGACTGTGTCTCATTATAATTCGGATGATGAATTTTTTTTTTAAGTAACAAGCAATTGTGAGATCTCAGAAACATCTTTCCATTATGATATGATTATAAGATAACACAGTGTAAAGCCGAATACAATCTTCGTTAATACTCCTTGTTTGATATTCATTGCTCAGCTATGCGCTAATGTGCTTAAATCCCCTTGATATAGTATACTTGTCCGTTTCCTTTACTTTACTTGTTACTGGTATTATTTTGATTTTTTCTAATGTTTCCCTCGAAATTGAATCGTTTATATTTCGAAGACTTGGTTTAAAACTATGATAAATACATAGAGATAGAGAAACAGTTACAATGGTCTTGCAGAACGCCCAAATTTAGAAACATGGAATGACATATTTCAAATAAAAAATGATAACGATTTAAATGATTTGAAATATAGGTAATAGATCTACCTAATTTTATATTGTACATCATTAAATAATTTATCATCATTTGCTTTTAAAAAATTTTTATATCCAGATAAAAGATGTCCAATAAATGAACAACAAAACTGTTGAGTCTTAAAAAAGGGGATGTCTTAAATAGCAATTAAATAATCTTAAGGATATGTCGGGCATTTATTTTTTGTATCTTTATTGTTTTCATGAAAAGGCACGTCCTTTTTTATGAGGAGTTACTTTTAACTATTTTATGATTTTGCGTAATGTCACGAAAACATTACAGGGATACGCTAATAAAAATACAGTGCAATCTGAGAAAACCGGACGGTAGTCGGAACGCGGTTTTTGTGCGGTTTTCTCTTGTGTCCGGTATTATGAAGAGTCCATATTTAGCCATATATTATCTACATATTAAGCTCTCATCAATTATAAATACTCGTTTATGTTTTTAATGTATGTATGAATAAATAGATTATGAAAGTAATAATAAAAGCAATTAAAATAATATATTTGTTTAATATTCTGGTACTTTTGCATATTTTGTTTCATAAATAGGAATACAGTTCAAGTAATATACAAACATCGTGCAGTGTATTAAAACCAAGCTGGTTACCTCATAACGATTAAGTCCGAATATATTAACATGTGCCTCTGGGTACAGGCTAATGCACAAACGAATAGAAATAATATTTCCTATCATGTTATAAACTTTAAAACGAACTCAAATTATTTACAAGTTGAAATAATGTAGTTATATATATTTTATACCGACTGAATTATACTTACCAAATATCGTGTAATTCAATACACACTCATCATTTATACAAACAGGTAATCAGTATTGGTCAGATTTCTGTTACCATTTATACCTTACCCATTAGTCGATAAAATGGTTTCAAGGCGACGAGTTTTTCACACCTTGACCGACCGGTATTATCAGGGCAATTATCTATATAACGGCTTAATGGGACTCATTCAGCCGTCCGATATTCGGATTGTACAGAGTCCGGTATTGTCAGAGGAAAATAATACAGATTATATAAGGAAATTTTCGGGACCAAACACAGCGTCCGGTATTTAGAGCTTACCGGTTTTCTCAGAGTGCACTGTATTACTCTTCCCGGAAGAAAAAAGATAATGTATACATGTCATTGCATTTCTTTCACTGAAAATTAAAATGCGAACTCTTCCAGTAGTACAATGCATTAAAATTATTGCTATTTGAAAGCTTTACGGGTGGAACTGGTACAAAATTATGCATGGCCTAAAAATATATGTTCCGATGCCGGGAATTGAACCCGGGCCGCCTGGGTGAAAACCAGGAATCCTAACCACTAGACCACATCGGAAGATATTTAAATTTGTCTTATTAAAGTTATTGTCAATACGTCTGAAACAGCACATTACTAAATATTACAAATGAACAGGCTGTTCATTGATTGTTAAGTTGATGAATTACTCGAAAGACCAGTGTAACCCTGTAATTGCATAATACTTATATGAAATATGTTTATCTTTAAAATTTCTTTGTTAATTCCCTTAATGAAAAATGTCAACCTTACATCCTAATCATAGAGTTGAATATGCAATTAGATGCAAATGTTGTTGTTGTTGTTGTTGTATTGGGGTTTACCGTCGCTGCGAAGTATTTAATGTAACCCTGTAATTGCATAATACTTATATGAAATATGTTTATCTTTAAATGATAGTATTTCAATCATATAGCGACGTCCAGCTAATTACAGGTGGAGGAAGACCCCGAGTACACAGAGGTACCCGGGTAGAACCACCGACATACCGCAAGCCAGCTGGAAGACTTCCTCACATGGAAAATCCGAAGTCCCTGCCGGGATTCGAACCCACAGCGGTGAGGAGATGCAAATGAAGTTTTATGAAATATGTATAATCTTTGTCATTTCAAACAATGTTCATGTATTAAGTTGTTATTTATATGTAATACATTTTTCTTAAGTTCGAATCATATCTTATTTGTGCTTGTTTGTTAATAAACTTATATGAACTATTTCTGTGTTTAGTCCAGTTTAAATACTGTTCATGTGTTTTGTTGTAAATTAATTTTTAGTTACATGAAATATGTTTATTTCAGTACACGCCATATAATATTCATGTTAATTAGTTATTAACTTTATGAAATAAGTCTATGTTTAATTCTAATCAAAGAATGATATACGAGTATGTATGCCGTTGTAAATGAAATTTTAAAAATGGGTTGGACTAATCATACATGTATTTAGTTGCCATGACAACATAATAAGTTCGATGGTATTAATCTTTTCATTCTGAAGTGATATTTTTTGTAATTTACTAAATTTAGTTTCAACGGTTTTAATATAAATGTTTCCATGTTATGTTTAAGATACCACATATAATTTTTTCTTAAATATTATTCTGTATGTTCTAGCAAATACCAGATGATTGTTAATATTATTCCCGAAACGACAGCAATTAAACTTTGCAATGCTGCATTTACGACCAGTGCAGACCAAGATCAACCCGCACATCCGTGCAATCTGCTCATAGAATTAACTGTTCAACGTTAAGTCAATAAAATAACATCAATCTCCCCCATTAACAAATAATGGTAAAGACAAAAAATGCATAAAGGATAAATCCTATTAATTAGAATAGCATTGTAATATTAAAATATAAGGCATCTTCTTTGTTGGTATAAGAGAAAATACCTTCTCTTAATAATGGCGTGTTGATTTGTAATAAATTCAGGTTCCTGTCAGGTTTTGATATCTCCGTATATACATTTTTGTCCGAAGACACATAAAGATGTGTGATCTATTTCTTGCTTGCATCTTGATTCACTATCCGTAATTTATCACTATGTTTTTTATAATGCTCCAGTGTATAAAACATACATTTTGCTGACAACTTGTTCAGGAACTCAGACAGCATAAAAATAAAATGCATTCATTACAACAATAATTCAAACACTATTAAAATCAGAATAAACTCATTTTTTTTTAATATAAAAGCATTCCTTTTTGCTTGCTATGTTTAAAATATTTCATGGCAAAAGCCATATTCAAGATTTCATGTGGTTTACATCAAATCTTTGATATATATGCCCACGCGTTACAGGTTCCTCTGGAGGAATGAGGATACTGTGTTAACTAGAATTGACACAGTGTTCCGCGTAAAATTATTATTCCTCTATTTCAAATTTCAAGGTCAGTTTATATAACTGACATTTATTGTAAACATGGTAAAAATTATGTCTTGAAACATTTCATAAGAGTTAGAATCAACTATATTTTACATAAAATGAAAAAAAAAGCTAATTTTGAATGACAAGGCATTGCATTTAACATGCGATGCTGATGCAGGTTTCTAGTTATATCTATATTCCAAGCGCAATTGAATGACTGCGGGGCTGGGGGGTGCAGGGGGATATGGGATACCATATCATATAAAATCGATTTATATTCTATCATTCATTTGGTTACTGGCATGAAAATCAATGCAGTAGGTACACTGTTAGAATATACTTATTTAAGTGTGTGATTTTATCATATAAAAAAAATACGCTCATTAAAAAAATCCTTTAATTTTATGAAATTTTAAAAAATATATAATGAGTTAAAGTTTGATGTATATTATTTGGAATGATTAATAAGTAAAGAATATTAATTTATTTTCTTTACTGAATCACCTCATTTTATACATTACATGAAATTAAAAGAAGATATAATTTAACCAATTTTGGTTTCCTCTTAAAAAAAATCATAGCTTTGGAAAAACAATTAAAACGGAATTTGGGAGTTGCGGTAAAATTTGGTCCTGACATTTCCTCTAAATCCAAAAAATACCTTTCATTACATTTGAAATACATATGCCTTAAATTTTCGTTCTCCTGAAATCTATATTAACCATATTTTACTGAGAATCCGAAGACTGTGGCATTCACGGGCGCAAAATAAAACCCTCTGAATAAGGTAGTTTGTAGATCTGTCTCGTAAATGACGACCGTTAATTCAGGTTTATTATTTATTTTCTAAACTTTCAACTTTAGTTAGGATATATTGTACAAGAAAGTATGTCGGTCCGACAAAGTAATTGAACACATGTATATTTGAGTTAATGTAAAGCTGTTTTGGAATTGATAATCTTCATTTATACCTCTGCAAGATCAGAAATTTTGTTTCACGACTCCTTAGATTGTGGCCGAAGTTTTTAATTTAGTTTAATCTTTCTGGCAAATAAAACTACGTATTGTCAATTCAATCAATTTTCTTATTTCATTATTATTTTTTTACGAATAATACTACTACGTTTCTGAATTTAACTGTAAGCTAAGACCATGTTCCGATTGTTCAAAGATCTAGTCAGATTTCAAAGACATTGTCTCATTATAATTTATACTTAGATTTATAAGATACACGCAGCTGCGAGATCTCAGAAACATTGTTCAATTATAATTTGGATAACAAGATTTAATGCCATATACAGTCTGCGTTTATGCTCATTTGCAACAACTTGGTTGATATTCATTGCGACAGTTATGCTCCTACGTGTATTTAATTCCTCTTCGGAATCTAGTTTTATATCCTAGCTTTTTTATTTTTATTTTAATTTGATTTCGTTTTTGTTCTCGCATTTTTCTGTCATTATTCTCCTTGAATTTGAATCGAAAAAGTTTCGCGTGTTTCGTGTAAAGCTATGGTAAGTTGGTAACAAATAAAATACAAAGGAAAAATTACAATAGTTTTGTACAAAGTCCCCGATGGAACGTCATACATTTTAAATAAAATGATAAAAATATATAAATAAAAGATCCATCTAGTGTTACATTGTACAACATTAAAATGTATATCACCATTTATACGTCACAAATGTTTTATCAAGAGAAACTTATGTCATAAGTAAGCAGCAAAACTGGTATCTTAAAAAGAAACCAAGTATCTGCGAGACCAAGTATGTCGGGCATAATTGTGCATCTATGTAGTCGTCATAAATAGTTCCTGTATTATCATATTCAGCCAAACATCCCCGGTGACCGAGTGGTAAGAGCCTCCGCCTTGGGAGATGGAGGTCGTGGGTTTGATCACCGGCCGCGACATACCAAAGTCGTAAAGAATGGTACTGTTAAAGCTCCCTTATTTGGCGCTCAGCATATAACCGTAGCTGCAGGACTGTTTGGCCCGGTGTCAGGATAATGGGTGTGGTATCATGCCACATGTCTACGGCGTGATACTGCAGTGTGGCAGCACTATATCCGTCTGAAGTATGAAAGTGATGAAAGAAAAACATAACAAGAAAAGCTGATAAATATTGTTACACTTTCCTGAAGAAAATTAAAGCTATGTATAAAACATGCGCACTGTTTCAGAAATACCTTGCATTTAGAAATATTGCTAATAGATAGTTCCGATTGGTGACCTTTTAATCTGGTAACAATAGACCAAACCAAAATCCCACACGCATGTTGACTATTGGTATATCCTTGTTTGTTCAAAAACTATAATCCTTTGTTAATCATGCTAATTAAAAAATATTCGAACTTTTATTCCAATTAAACATTCTTCAAATAGGATAAAAATATCATAATTGAAAAAGGCAAAACATAAAAAGTGCAACAGAATATACTCAATGACTTTATCGGTTCAGGATATAGGAGTTAAAAGTTGAGAACAACCTGTGAAAAAAGAAAATGACAAGAAATGTAGAAGATGTTTTCATTAAAAGAACATTACTTAAACGTGGCACATGGGAAGTCGCCCAAATGATCTTGGATTTATCCATTGCAAAATGTAAATGAAACTTTACCTGAAGATGTAAACATTTTCAATATTATATATTTTTATATCCATTGTCTTAAATATTAATGCTCCGATGCCGGGGATCAAACCTAGGTCGCCTGGATTTAAACTAGGGGTTCTAGAACACCGCTAGATCACATCGGAAAATGTGTGCAATTCAATGTTAAAAAAGATGCCGTCAATACGTCGAACATAACAATACTTTTGCTGATTATAATGTTGAACTTGGCTATACATTGAGTGTTAAGTTGATGATTTACTGCAACCGTGCAATTATACATTACGTCACTCAAACATGTTTTTTATTATTTATATTTGACCAAATCACCGACGTTAACATTCATAAGAAATACGACTGAATACCCTTGTGTTATTGGTATTGTTATTAGATATTAGGCAAGGTGGTGTGACACGTTTGGACGTATGGAACACCGGCACGTGGGTTTTATCTGCCATCACATATCCATTGTGTCTAGTCTGTGGTAAACAGATAATTTCACAAAATTATTACAGGTCAATGCCAAACAGATTTTCAGGTCACTTAATGATTAAGAAGGGGTAGGTCTGTCGTCAGATAACGACTAAGGTCAACAGTGTAACTTTTATGTGCTTATTTAGATCAAATAATGCTGGAATATTTGGTTATGCATAAGGCCGTATATTATGTTTTATATATAGTATTGAATTTCATATAGAAAATGAATACATCAAGATTATCATATGTCGATCTTTGAAATATAAATAACATTACGTATCACGTAGTCCGTGTAATAGTAATGGTAATACGTAATGCGTCCCTTTTACTAATGTGAATTTTTTAATTTGTTCCTTTCATTATTAAACTATGTCATATTGTTCATACATAAACAATACATAATTTTCAGCAATAACTTATCCATGACGGAGGCAGGTCAGCAATGTATTTATTGGTTAACATGCATTTGGGGATACAGGTTTGTTGGGGGGGTGCAAAAGTTGGTACCGGTTCAAGGCACAGAGGTCACTGGACGATTCATTGAGTCATTCAATGTACACGTCTGATGTTTTATACCAAAATGCCAAACCTGTGTGCCCAGTTTCGGGTGAAATTCAAGCGAAAAAGAATAAAGTACCGACAGAAATTAAAAAATGTATGATTTACATCGGGCTGATGGCTTCTGGTGTCTGTGTAATGACACGTATATATACACTGATATATGTATTTTGTACGTAATCTTAAATGCTGATACTATAGTGATATAATCAATTAAAAATGATGACAGCAGATGGGTTGTGACACGATTTAGTGGTTTACTAAACTTTCTGATGATAGTGTAAATGCGCAAAGTACGAATATATCTAGGTAGAACTTCGACTTTTAAATCATTGATATTCTCGAAGTCACCTCCAAAATCGTGCTTGAAACTAAACAAACGAATTTGTGTTTTTATCGGTACTTGAGAGAAAATAAAATGTAAAAGTAGTACATATACTTGATAAAGTGAGGTTAAAATAGTATCAGAGTGTTGTGTGGTATTGTTATTTTATATTTAAGCACGCTGGGGTTAAAGCTATATGATATTTACAACTCAAGGACGAAAATGTTATGAACAGCAAATGTCGAAGCTAATTCAAGTAGACATTATAATCCTAGGTAAAATGAATATAATCATTATGTGTGCAAGTTGCCTGACAGTATAAGGCTGAGTCTCGGTTTCTGTCACACGCTTAAGTAATATTAATTTTGACAGCAACAAAAACAGATATACGCCGAGCGCCAAGGAATAATTTTATCAGCTTCAATACTTCCAAGATTGATACAGTCAAAAATCTCAACGATGACCTTCCATCGTTAAGCGGCTATTCCAACACTGAGGATGGACAGATCCAAGTAATAGAATAAAAATTGAAACCTGATTCAGATGTGTTTTAATCAGTTTCCATCAATTCAGTTTATCTCAGCTATCCAGGATGTTTATAATGTTCAAATCCATGCGTAATTTAAACTGATCTATTATATCAGTATTAAATATAAAAGTTAAATCATTTCTATGAAGGTAAATCTAAAAAATATTTCTAAGGGATGTGTTATCATATGAAACGGATTGAGACTATAAATATTGTAATATCGTATAATTTCAAATTGAAATTCTGCTAGAACGGTTTCATTGGTATTCATTTGTACGTTCTGAAGTGATTTTATATTGCCCTTACCTTGATACAGTTTCAACAATTTAAATTACATCGTTCAATATATTTCATCGAGTTTTAGACACCCTTTAAGATATACACTCGAAAAACATCTGGGACAGATAATTATTTTTATTCATTTTTATTTTATGTATTGAAAAACAAATCATATGAAGCAAAAAAAAAAAAAAAAATTCTATTATCACCGAAGTTTATGATCACTCCGTAAACATATATCTATTTACGATTGATAATGACCAAAAATAGCAATAATAATCACACATAGGACCAATATGTTGTGAAGTATTCGCAAAACATTTTGTTCTAAATGCGAGTCTCTGTAGGGATTGCAAGTTTGAGGCATCATCGTGCCTGTGCAGCTGTTAAGATTACTTTTCAGAAGATTTTCAGACCCTCGGCCGATTGCAAAATTAATGTAAACAAAGGTAACATTTGCACATCGCTACATAATGTATGTTGCTCAGTGCAGTTTAAAAGATTCTTGCTGTATCGCAAATGTATTTGGATTACTAGAAATAGTGGAAGGAATCATATCTAATTGATTAAAGAAAGACATTACGTGAAGTATTCATTTTATTCATTTACCCTTATTATAATACCTGCATCGTTTTTTTTTACATTTTGGAAAGTCTAGCCGTCATAGAAATGTTGTTGTTTTGTATATTTTTTACTTCTTACAGTGCGCAACTAGCATACATATACATGTACATCGACAGCTCTGATGCAAATTTTGAAATATCTCAGCACCGCGTCTGTTATAAAGAATTTGGCAAGTAACAGTCAATTATCGTATCCGGATGATATCATAATAAAAGCATAATGAAAGCAGGACAGATTACTCTTCAAAGGTGTAAATGCACAGTTTTCTAATGGCCCATTTAATAAACATGTGTCATATAAATGGGCAAATGAAAATCTCAACATGGATATAGATTATGATATATCAAAAAGAAGTAAAATGGAAAAGCTTGATTTATATATTGCTTAATTACAACGTTTCGGCATATATCCTTCCTCGGGGTGAAATAAACTTAGAACGCATTAACGCAATAAACATCTATCAAATTAACTCCTAGTTTTTGATAATGCATGTTCTTTCGTAAATTAAACACATGCTTTGTGTTTAAAGCAGCTCTTTCACAGATGATCGGAAGAAATTGAAAAATAATTTTCTACTCTCCCTAATTAATGTTGGTGAAATCTTTGTTTC
>CM037781.1:56046831-56096831 GCA_021229015.1 Solen grandis | reverse complement strand
CTGACAGAGTTACTCGGAGAGTTTAGGTAACAGTGATCAGGAACACGCTATATTCGTAAACGAAACACGACGATTTCTTTTTTCATTTTATTTTCGACAAAATTGATTAAGATTTATAATACGATATCCACGAAGGACAAGTTAACATGGCGTCTTCACCAGTTAAGGGTAGCGATTTTGTAATTTAATCCTATGAAGAAATGAATGAGTATAAATATAGGTTTTAACAGTCAAAATATACCGGTAGTTTCAATATCTGTGTCGGTCTGTGGCGGTATTTCCTGTGATGGGGAAAGAAGCATTTTTTTTTTACAATCACGGATGGTTGCATTGGGTGACATTACATCTGTAGGTGGGTATTGATAATACAGACATATAGTGAAAAATCAAATTCTTTGTCAATGACCATCTGTAAACGAGCTGCTTTAAAAAGAATATTTTTATTTTTTTCATGTGCGGCACTAGCAGTTATTTGAAACTGTAGATACGAATATATAAAAACAGTCCGCAAAAGGCTTTGTGTTTCCCTATGTCTGCAATTATAATCAAATAATATATTCGATTGTGCCTGGCCTATGAACCACCGGCGGAAATAACAGGCATGTTCTTTGGTGTTAACAGCGTTATAGATCGTTAGGTGGCATCGTAATGAAATAATACCATGCTGTTCAATAGCATTAATGTTACTATCTGTAAAGAAATACATAATAAAACAAAACAAAGGACAACATTTATCAAAGGGAATCTCGTGCAATCATAAGGGAGATAAAGTTTCTTTCTATGGAGAAATATCAACAAGACAATTTCATAAACATTAACTCAATTAAACCTTCTTGTTTTATGCCTAGATACCGTAGGGGTAAAAACTTTAACACTCATTAATTGATGGTTGTAAAAATTATACTCCAGATGACAGAAATTAAACCTGACAGGGAATCGAACCCGGGCCGTCTACTTTTTCCTAACTGTCTTCATATTAATTTGCCTATAATAAATAAAAATAATGTTCCGATGCCGGGAATCGAACCCGGGCCGCCTGGGTGAAAACCAGGAATCCTAACCACTAGACCACATCGGAAGATACATTTTGTGCATGTTATTTCATATGTCGTTCACATGTTTACTACAGAACAGAACAAAATACATCAACTGACTAATGATGTGGAACTTGGTTGTACATTGAATGTTAAGTTGATGATTTACCCGAAATAGTATAAATATGATCGAACACTTTTTTATCACTACGTCATACGTATACTAGAATTAAGCAAAAATGCTGATAAATCAACGATGTGTCAAAAAAAACAAAAACTTAAAGGCTACAAAATACGCTTGTGGCATGAAAACATTATACTATTAGGACTTATTTTTCTATTCTGATGTTACTGCAATCGAATGATGTAACTGTTTTTATCACGTGATCACTTTACCAAGCGCACAAATATAGTTTGTTTCGATGCAGAGGTGGCGCGCAATTAATTTGAAGGTAAATATGCAGCGTTCAGTCATTTTATGATGTTACAATAACTCATGTGTAGTCCAAAACAAATCATTGTAACATACTAATAAGCACATCAATCTATCGACCTCAGATATCTCCAAGGTTTATTTCTTATACAAAAGATTACAAAAAAACTGTATCTACTATCCGAAATGAGTTCGGAGCCTCTGACATGCGCAGAAAATTTGCATAATTTCTTCAATCTATAAATAGAGTATGTTGTAGATAAGGTACAGCATGAATACAAATCAAAGCTCTGATAGCGCTGAAAGAACGGGAATTTCGCATTTCTTTTGTTCATCAAAGTGAATTTAATTATTGGTGATCGACTTGCAGCTCTTCAAACACTCTTTCGTTTGAGACACACACAACTTCATTGCCTTCAACGCTTTGATTATAATACGCTTGAGTACAAACTTGAAATGTGATGTATTAAAAATGTGCAGGGACTCATAGTGAATAACAAAAATACATAAATATAAATATGTCATTTGTATATATTAATAATCTTCACATTGATTTTTGTTTGCTTTGTTTAATATATATGCACCTCATGACAAATACTATTTCTCGTGGTTTGCATCAAGTCTTTGATACAATATGCCCATGCGTTATAATTTTCTCAAGGGGAATGAGGTTACTGTTAATTAGAATTCACACAGTGTGTCGTGAAATATTATTTAATATTTATTTAAAATGTAAATGTCAGATTATATAATTGACATTAGATGTAAATACGGTAATAATTATTTCTTGAAACACTCTACAAGCTTCAGACTGCGCTGTTTTGCATAAAATGTCACTTTTCGTCCTTAATATTCACCAGAAATAAATAAGCTATTAACAAAAAAGTTAAATTTAAATTACAAGGGCATTACATGGAACATGCGATGTTGATGCAGGTTTCCTGATACATCCTATATTCCAAGCACGCAGTTGAATGTCTGAATACGCTGAATAAGGGAAACATACAAAAATAATAAATATTATTATACAAACAGTTATTAGCCACTGCGTTGTAATAAAAACGTGATAAAACCTATTTTATGCTTTATCTGATTTCTGGCATAGTAGTATATTGCGAGATATCGTATCGAATGTTCACTCATTTTTAATCCTGTATCACGAAATCAAAAAAAAGATGATTCCAGAATTTACTGAATGTACATACAATCCAGTGAAAAAATAATGGACATGTTTTGAAATGATAAATCAATAAAAAATCAATTCATGTAATTGACTCAGTTATCTTATTTTACAGAGCATGAAAATTAAAAAATACAAACAAGAATTAACGATATATAGAGATATTAATTTACGTCGTAGAATTATACACTTTTAAAATATATAGGCACTCAATTTATTTTTCTGGTGCGTAATTCTCCCCAGATTGCAACCTTACAAGGACACAAAGATCATCATTAATCCTGAGACAGTACAAGTTAATCATAATTAGGTCCAATCTTGACAAGTGTTTCTGACAGGCTAGCTTTCCTAGCTTGATAAATCATGGCTTTGAAGAAACACTTAAGACGGTTTTTGGAGTGGTGGTAGAATCTGTTCTTGACATTTACTTTTAATCCTTAAAATACTTTTTATAACATTTGATCCATGCGTTAATAGTCTTTGATAGGCTTTCTGAAATCATATAAGCCATATTGTACTGCGAATCTAAATATTGTAGGTTGGTTAACTCACCATTGAACTCCGAAAATAACATTCCCAAACGCAAAATAAGATTTGAAAGTTAGTTGCCATATTGAGTTTCGAAAGAGATTATTGCTAATTTAGGTTTGAATTGATCTCTAAATTCCAAGATATTTTAATTAGGATATATAAGAATGTCTTGGTCAATCCGACTGTATAATGGATTACATGTATATATGAGTCAATGTTCTAATGTAGGGGTATGGATCAGCTTCATTTATAGCTCTAGTTTTCTGTGGTATTTATATCAGAAATTTGTTCCAGATCTCGTTTGTATGTGTCTGAACGTTTTAATCTGGTAAAGTCATATTGGCCAGACTATAAAACTTGCTTCAGTATCAGTGATTGAATGAACATTTCTTTTATTATAATTATTTTTTTATGCGAGATATACTACGTGGCTGAAATTTGAATTTGAGACCATATTCCGCTTTATTGCAGGATATAAGAAAATCTAGCCAGATTTCGAAGACTTTGTTTCATTATAATTCGGATTAGGAAATAAATATATTTTTTAAATTACACGCAACTACGAGCTCTCAGAAACATCGTTCCATTATAATATGGATTATAAAATAACAAAGTGTAATGCCGAATACAATCTTCCTTTATACTCATTGCTTAATATTCAGTGTCACATTTATGCGCTCAATGTGTTAAAATCCCTTTTGGTATAGTATTCTAACCTTTATTTTTTTAAATATTTATACCGGTATAAGTTTGGTGCTCATTGTTTCATATGATTTTACTTATGTTTTCATCTAATTTTAATCGTGTATAGTTCAAGGACATGGTGTAAAGGTATGACAAATACATAACAATAAAGAAGCAAGTACCATAGTTTTGCACAATGCCCTCAATTAAGCAACAAGGAACACCATACATTCGCGAGTCAAAAAATTACATCCAGAGAAAATAGCCTGAGAAGTGAGCAATAAATTTTTTGTTTACAAGATGCATTTTCAAAGGAAATCAAATAACTTTGAGTATCAGTATATGTCAGAAATGATTGTGCATCTACATTGTTTTCATAACAAAATGTCTGTTTCATCCTATTGAGCTACCATTTTATATAATTGTATATTTTTGCGTGATTAATTGAGAACTTAAGAAAATACGCTGCGAAATATTGTTACATATTCTTGAAAAAAAAATGACGCGTCATATGACGCAACATGAACAATGTATTCTAATAAGTGATATTTGACAGAATCAAAACGTTTCACGCCCGCCCCATTCTAATAACCAGGATTTTCGTTGAAAACCTGATTAAAAACAATGTAGATATATCAATAATTTCATGCATTGTAAATAATATACGCAGTGTTCCAATAATACTCATACATAGCATTTAGAAACATTACTTAAAGAGAAACCCGAGTTGTGACCTTTTAATCTGGTAACAACAAACACGTACACGACACACACACACACACACACACACACACACAAGCGTGGACTATTATTATACCATCGTTTGGTGTGAAAAACTGTGATTATTTGTTAATCATGTAAAACCAAAAAAAAAAAAAAAAAGGAAAAAAAAACAAACTTTCAAACTTTTTTGTTTCGATCAAATATCTTTCAAACTTTTTTTATTTCAATCAAACATGGATGGAAAACAAACTATATTATAATCGATAAAGATAAAACAGAAAAAAAATTTGCAAAATATACTAACCGACTTTAAAAACGCCTCAAGTCAGAAAAATGTAGAATAGTTTTGTGTTTATCAAAGGATTTTAGAGTATTTAGAAATGTAATAAGGCAAACAACAATGTAATAGATTGATACACATTTAATGTCCTATTTTTATCTTATCACGACTTTAAAGATGGGGTCAACCTGTGAAAAAAATGACAGGACATATTGAAGTTGTATACATAAGAAGTTTTAAATGAACAAAATATTTCTTACCCGACGCACATGGGAAGAGGGCCAACATGTTTTGTAAAATGTAATCGAAGCATTACTAGGCAATGTGTAGTTCTTCATAATGAATTGCCTAAAATAAATAAAAATAATGTTCCGATGCCGGGAATCGAACCCGGGCCGCCTGGGTGAAAACCAGGAATCCTAACCACTAGACCACATCGGAAGATACATTTCGTCATTGTCATTACAGATGCCATTCATATGTCTACTTCAAAATAGGATACAACAACTGGCTTATGATGTGGAATTTGGCTGTACATTGAATGTTAAGTGGATGATTTACCCGAAATGTCAGTGAAATCCTCTAATTATATTATACATTACTTAAACAATACGCCACTGCTTATGACAGAGTTCAGATGTCAGAGAAACAAAATAACTAAATACTATCGTATATTTATAAGTTCATAATCATACGAGGCCCAAACATATACTTTGTACACAATATGTAATTGTTTATTTTTTTCTCTATATTTTCACACGCTGTAAAATTGGATATTAGGAATACATTCATGTGAAATAATATGCATCATAACAATATACAAAGTCGTTATGATATCGCTTGAGCTATGCGCTCAGCACAGAGAAAGTGTAGTTCCAAGACTGTGACTGGTTATTGTATTATTATTGGGTATCATATAAAAAGAAACGATATTCATTTATATGTTTTAGTTACATCCAAATTAAATAATATAAATTCATGTATGTAGTTGTCAGTCTACTTATATGTATCGTGTCTTGTTTTAGTTATAATCCTGTTATACTCGTGTATTTAGTTGCTGATGAGCTTCGTATATAGATCTGGTCAATTTCGACGTTAACTTTTTTTTTTCATGTGTTAAGTTGTAAACTTACAATAATGAAATATGTCTATATTAAGTTTTGATCTTCCAATGTTCATGTATTAAGTTGTTTATTTACAATAATGAAATATATCTATATCAAGTTTTGATCTTCCATTGTTTATGTATTAAGTTGTTTATTTACAATAATGAAATATGTCTATATCAGGTTTTGATCTTCCATTGTTCATGTATTAAGTTGTTTATTTACAATAATGAAATATGTCTATATCAAGTTTTGATCTTCCATTGTTTATGTATTAAGTTGTTTATTTACAATAATGAAATATGTCTATATCAAGTTTTGATGTTCCATTGTTCATGTATTAAGTTGTTTATTTACAATAATGAAATATGTCTATATCAAGTTTTGATCTTCCAATGTTCATGTATTAAGTTGTTTATTTACAATAATGAAATATGTCTATATCAAGTTTTGATCTTCCATTGTTTATGTATTAAGTTGTTTATTTACAATAATGAAATATGTCTATATCAAGTTTTGATCTTCCATGTTCATGTATTAAGTTGTTTATTTACAATAATGAAATATGTCTATATCAAGTTTTGATCTTCCAATGTTCATGTATTAAGTTGTTTATTTACAATAATGAAATATGTCTATATCAAGTTTTGATCTTCCATTAATCATGTATTGTATTCGGGTTTACCGTCGCTGCGATAGTATTTCAATCATATAGCGACGTCCAGCTAATTACAGGTGGAGGAAGACCCCGAGTACACAGAGGTACTCGCGTAGAACCACCGACCTACCGCAAGCCAGCTGGAAGGCTTCCTCACATGAAAAATCCGAAGTCCCTACCGGGATTCGAACCCACAGCGGTGAGGGGCTGAGAGATTTGTAGTCCACGATTGTAACCGCTCGGCCACGGCGGCCCCCCATTAATCATGTATTTAGCTGTTAATTGACAATAATAAAATATGTCTAAATTAAGTTTTTGACTTTACAATAACTATGTATTTATTGTTTTTATGTATGTAATATAATCACCTTTATTTACATATATTTAGTTGTTAATTAAGTTCAGTTATAATATCGATAATAATCTTTAAAAAGTCCAATATGTAAGTTTTACAATCACATAACCGCCACTTTTCCATACATTCGCGTTGACAAAATAGCACCACTGGTGGTAAAAGTCAATATTGCAGTTTTGATTAAAGTTAGATATATTGCAGGATTTTTAAAGCATTGGATATAATCGCAATTTCCGTGCAAATAAAACTGTAAAAGAAGCAAGTTTATAATTCAGTGTTCATCCGCAGTTTCATTTATTAAACTACCTATGAGTAACATTATTTGCACCACAAATTTGTGGCTGTGGAATTAGCTCAATTGGTAAGAGCGTCGTTCAGTATTTTGTTCTTACAAGGGGTCGTGAGTTCTAGTCCAGCTGAGACCTTTTTTTTCTTTTTTTTTATACTTTCATTATTTTGCGTTTGTTAACCTTTTGATTTAAATCATAGACCCTAATATTCAGTCCAAAAAATTGACCTATCTATATATAAATTATTTATAGAGAGGTGGATTCTTCTAATATGAGGGTCCTGCGCATAGACAGGTTCGGTTATAAGGTCAAAACAGTAGAAATGAGAGGGGGCAGTATGTTTAATGTAAGCCGTCAATTGAAACATTTTTTCTTAATCTTTTCTTGCTAGAGTCCCACATGACTGTTGTGTCTCTAGTCGCATTTGTATGTCACAACTCTGAAAGTACCTTAGGGATTTAAATTATACTTTATACAATGGTCAAACTTTACTTACCAAGAACAATAACTCTACCTTGCTTCATCTATATTATTACTTACTTGTTTTTTCTATAACGTATTTTAAAAACTATTGAATGCATGGATATCATTCTTTACACATGGGAAGGATGTGAAGTGACAAAGAACAATATCTTTATCTTGTCCCAGTTTCTTGCTTTTCTTTCAGAAGTATAAAAGGTATTGAGAGGATCAATACTAAGAACCACTATTCCTTGTCCTTATACATTTAATTTGACAGAGACCAATAAAGAAAATAATCTATCTTACCTGCTTTTTAATAAGATATAACTTCCCTGATTTTTACATGCATACCACAAAAAAATAATAAAAGGATTGACTTTATAATTCACACAGTTTAAGTTTCGCTTCTGACAGTGTTTTCACCGCTTTGATTTAATTCATTACGAATATATTTGGCCAAAGCGCCGACGTTTACATTCTTCAGAAATGCGACTGACGCCCTTGTGTTATTAGTATTTTTATTAGATATTAAGCGAGGTGATGTGACACGTCTGGACGTATGGAACACCGGGACGTGGGTTTTATCTGCCATCACGTTAGCAAGTTCGATATCCGTTTGTATCTAGTCTGTGGTTAACAGATAATTTCACAAAACTATTATCTGTGACAGGTCAATGCCAAATAGATTTGCGGGTCACTTTATTGTCTGGGGGTGGGTTCTGCCGTTGGAAAACGACTAAGTTCAACAGTGTCACTTATATATGCTGACTTCTTTTTAGATCTATATCAATGATGGATTATTTGTTTACACATAGCGCATTGTGTTTTGTATTTTATATGTTTTTTAATTTGTATAAAATCTATTTTATGGAATACAAACACAATCAAAATGATTATATTTTGATCTTCAAATCGAAATGATAATAAATATTACGTATTGCGTTTATTTAATAGTTATACGTAAAGCGCCACGTTTGCCAATGTGAAATGTACAATGTTGTTCATTTTATTAATAAAGCCGCTCATAATTTTTATAATTGATAAGTACAGAATATTCCGAATATCTTGTCAATGAGTTTATTCGCAGGGCAAGTAAGCAATACAATTATTGGTTTACATTCAGCGAGGGGTACAGGAATACAGGACGTTATACACACAAACAGTTAAAAATCAAACTCTTAGACAAAGACCATTTGTGAACGAATTGGTTTTAAGGCCACTCAATTGTTTACAAAAATTCATAATTTGCATATTCCGTTTATCATAATGTTTTACCGTTTCACACAGACTTCCATATGTGTCCGTTAACGAATCACGAATACATAAATTGATGAAGTAGCTGATAAAATCAAAGCGCTGAAAGCGCTGAAAGAACAGGGTTTTTTAAGATGAAAGTTTTTGTCTGGTGTACAATTTTTGTTTGGTTATAGTCAATTCATGTAGGTTATCTAACTTTGCTGATGTAGCATTTTTGAGGTCCGTTTACGTTTGCTAGAGCGCAAACAACCTGGGCTGATTTGTTTGTTTGATGGTTTTAACGTCCCACCAACAGTATTTCAGTCATTTGGAGACGATGTCTACTTGAAAGAGATATAGTGCTGCCACACTGCAGTATAAGCCGTGGACATCTGGCATGATACCACACCCAGTCACATTATCCTGACACCGGGCCAACCAGTCCTGGAACTACCTTGATATGCTGAGCGCCAAGCAAGGGAGCAATACCAGTACCATTTTTAACAACTGTAGTATGTCGTGGCTGGGGATCGAACTGACTACCTATGCATCTGAGGCGGACGCTCTTACCACTGAACCTGGGTTGACAGCAGATGAGTAATACTGTTGCGTGTACAATAGCTCTCATTTTCTTTTAAAAATTGAAATACAAACTTGTCTTAAGCGGCCAACCAAGGGTACAAAAAATGTGACCTCTTAACAGAGGTGATCGTTCAATGAAGGTTAAACATTTAACATTCTATTTTGGGATATCAAAAACTAACCGTTAGATGCAGGTTGACCGCTTAATACAGGTACAACTGTACAGCGATACCAACCGACAGCATTTCAGTCAATTGCTTCAGGATACCACAGCAGTTAAAATCTGACACTTGGCCATTATATTCTAGACCTACCCCTATTATACTGAGTGCCATGCAAGGGAGGTATATCAATTCCATTTTTAAAAACTTCGGTATGTGGCAAAATGTGAATAAACCAATGACGTGCTTCAGAACTACTAGGCAATCAGAGATGGTCTGGTTTTTGGAGGTCGTCTGCTCGAGATGGATAATGTGTTGTCGCACTGCAGTTTCTTACTGTACACATGTGGTGTGATATCACACCCAGTAACATTATCCTCTCACTGGACCAAGCAGTCTTAGTGGACACTCTAACCCCGCGGCCAGCATGAACGGTAGGCTAAATACAATGGGCAGAAATATATATGAAGATCAAGCGCAACGTGTTGTTAAAAATGGTCTCTGGTAGTTATACAAACCCATTGTGCTCTTGTGAATGGAGCTATTGTTAAACCAGCAGCACGTGACGATAAAAATTCAAGGAATTATTACTGTAATGTAAGAAACAGTGGACAAACAAACATTTTATATCATTTTAATGCTTATGTAGTGAACATAATAAGAATATCAAACAAAAGATAACATTTTGCACTAACCTTGCAATAGTTTCTACGAATGACACAGTGCATCAGTATATGAATTTAATAAATTGAAATAATGCTTGAAATAATGCTTGAAATATAATGAAAAAATATTAAAAATGATCTAATTTAGAATGTTTGACAGTTTTGATTAAAAGCAAACTCGACCTTCATCTGTAAATGGTATGAATGAAAAGGACTTGTCAACATAACGTTGCATATAGCATGATTAGGATGGCGTTTACTAACCTCACTAAAATACATGTTGATTAAATGACATTACGTAATTCTTCAAGTAACTGAGCTAACATTTACCGTAATAATGGTTTGCAGTAGTATGATCAAAATGCATAAAACAAAAAACAAATAACAACAACAATAACAACAAAAGACATTAAATTACTACTTGCAACTTTTCTATATTCAAAATAAATGTATACAAAAGAAAAAAAAACAAGAGCACCGCTAGGTGGAGGCAAAAGACATATTATAGGAAAGGTTAAGTTTCATGTTAATACCTTCTATATTTTTTGAGTTACAGCCTAGACAGAAATGAAGTATGAAAATTTACAAAGGGCAATAACTCAAATATGCACATGAAAGTTATGGTTGTTGGTCACTGCACCCCCCACCCCTTGATGAGATCTGTCCACATATGAAGTTTCATGTTATACCTTTTATACAAAAAGTTTAAAGTACCGGTAATATACCAAGAGGGCCAAGATGGCCCTAGATCGCTCACCTGAGAAAAGTATCATTCATTGCCTGTACAAAACAGATTACTTTAGAATTAAGATGATGAGGTGAAACAATGTTCAGGAATTTTCTGACCCCATCCACAAAAGATATCATCATGACAAACATTCTGCCAAAGTTTGAGGAAGATTGCATCAAAACTGTGGCCTTTAGTGTGTAAACAAGATTTTTCTAAGATTTGACCTATTGACCTACTTTTCGGTCCGGCCCTGCCCATTTTCAAAAGGGTTCAAGATATCATCAAGACAAACATTCTGACCAAATTTGAGGAAGATTGGATAAAAATTGTGGCCTCTAGTGTGTAAACACTAAGATTTGACCTCTGACCTACTTTTTATCCAACCTGACCATTTTCAAAGGGTTCAAGATATCATCAAGACAAACATTCTGACCAAGTTTGAGGAAGATTGGATCAAAATTGTGGCCTCTAGTGTGTAAACATCAAAATTGTTGACGGACGACAAGATTTTTCTAAGATTTGACCTAACCTACTTTTTCCAAAAATTACCAAGTTTGAGGAAGATTGGATCAAAATTGTGGCCTCTAGTGTTAAACAATTGTTGAGGCCCAAAAGCTCACCCTGAGCTATGCTCAGGTGAGCTAAAAAGGCACATGCATATATATTTCTGAAATAAGTTTATCTCTTTATAATAAGCCATTACTAATGAGTGAAATAATCTGTAAGAATGCTGATGTCTGAAGGAGGTCTGATATGAATATAGAACATTTACATACAGGCACAAAAGATCAAAAGAACTTACTTGTTAAAATAAAAATATTTACATGCATTTGGCACAAGATCAAACTGAAAGAACTTTTTAAAATCAAAATATTTACATGCATTTGGCACAAAAGATCAAGTTTAAAGAACATGTTAATATCAAGAACATATTTACATGCATTTGGCACAAAAGATCATATGAATTTTTTATATAAGGATTAATGCAAGGGAAGATGACAAATATGTTTAACATGGACAGCAGTCCGACGCCGATGAATAGGTGACCACAATAGCTTGGACTGTTCTCTTAATAGTCAAGCTAAAAAATAAACTTTCAGTTTTTGTACTTTTACAAGTTCGTGCTCAGGTGAGCTAAGAATTATAAATAACAACAAGAGATGTCAGAGGACAGCACGCTCGACTATTCAAAATGCTTGTTGGTAAATCAAATGAAATCTATTTAAATTCTTGCCCTTCATAGTAATAGTAAAAAATGATATACCTTGATAGTCTGATACCCCTTAATATATTTATGATGTCTAAAATCAATCCCATGCCTAGTTACTGAGACATAAGCACAATAACACTGTGCATGCAAAACTTAAACCAAAAATCCAAGTTAGAAAAGGGCCATAATTTGCATCAGTCCAAAAGTTATCCTCCTGTTTTCTGATGCCCTTGAAGACACACCTTAACTTTCTAGTCAATTCCACAAGCAATTTCTGAGATATAAGCTGGATAGTATCTTGAATGCAAAAATTTAACCATAATTCTAAGTTAAAAAGGGGGTCATAATTTTTAATTTATTCCATCAAGTGTTATCTTCCTTTATAGTATGATACCCCTAAACATATTAAAGATGTTACAAATCAATTCCATGCCTGGACTCTGAGATATAAGCATGAAAGTACCTTGCATGCAAAACTTTAACCAAAATTTCTAAGTTAAAAAAGGGGCCATAACTTGTAATATATTCCATCAAAAGTTATCTACCTTGATAGTATGATACTCCTAAACATATTAAAGATATTTCAAATCAATCCCATGCCTGGATACTGAGATATAAGCATGAAAGTAACTTGCATGCAAAACTTTAACCAAAATTTCTAAGTTAAAAAGGGGCCATAATTCATATTAAATTCAGTCAAGAGTTATCTACCTTGGTTGTCTGATGCCCCTGAACATATTTATAAACTTTCAAGTCAATACCATAAATGGTTATTGAGATATAAGGTTGATAGTAACTTGCACGCAAAACTTTAACCAAAAGCTGTAACACCAACGCCAACGCCAGGGTGACTACAATAGCTCTCATATTCTACGGATAGTCGAGCTAAAAACTATCAATGAAAATGATGATGCTGCTTTGTCAGTTATTGTAAACACATCAGAATAAAATGAACACAGCTGAGTAATGAAAAAACACACACACATGACTGATAGATCTTATACATATTGAAATATTAAACTGCTGTTAAACTGCTGATATGATATGGTAAAATAGCACAAGGCATAAAAAATAATAAAGACAGTTCTACAGAAAAATGACAAAAGGCCATACATCAATGAAAATTGATGCAAGCATGACACACCTAATATATGCACTTGTGGGCTTTGTACTTATTACTGAATATCTAATCAAGGGTAATTACAAAATACACCAATGTAAAAATTAAAATCAGTCTAACTGTAGCCGAGAAACAGTGTAGACAAAATATATAGAATAAATTTAACAAAATACATGTATATCAAAAGTACCATAACTCATTTACATGACTTGCGGACAATATGTGGAATTTGACTTTTTATGCTTATGAAAACTGTGAAGTAATATCAAAATCTAAATAATGGTAGCTGAAAAATATAGCATGGACAAGATATTTTAAATTTATATAAAACAGCGTCAAAACTCCTTTAAAATGTAGCCAATCAAGATGTGCCAACAATGTGCAAAATTATACTGATACTTTCATCTACTGTGAAGTTAAATATAAATCCAACAAATGGTAATTGAGATACAGGTATATAGTGTGGACAATTTATGCTAAATAAATACAAGCAAGGGCCACAACTCCTTTAAAATGTATCCAATCAAGATGTTCCAACAATATGTGAAACTAGACATGATACTAAAATATTGTGAAGTTTTATCAAAATCTGACTTTTTGTAGCAGAGAAATAGTACATAGTTTGCCTACAATCTGACGGAAAGATGTGACTTCTATATATAGTGCCCTCAGATTCTAAATATGTGGGGGTATATTAACCCTTTACCTCATACAGATGCATTTTGACACCCTTAATAGGTACCCTATAAAGCCTGATCTGCAGAAAGCAGAAACTTAATGGTAAAAACCTCATTTTCAAATGACTGCAGAGCAGTGAACAGCTGTTTGCACATTGTCTCTTCATGGTGTCCTCTATGAGGTAAAGGGCTAAAAAGAAATACATGTATTTCGAGTGGAATGTGAACAACTTTTGGTCGAATTATTTACAGACTGCTCACTGGCATCAGAGTGATGAACCAATTTTATGATATACCCCCATTTCTTTGTTTATATTTCACATGGAAGTTGAATTTCATCCTGGAGAGATTAAACTAATTCAGCTTGAATTATTTTGTAAGCAGAACTTGTGTTTGGGGGCATATCATAAAATTGGTTAGTTAATCTGGTGGCAGGGAGACGGAAGTTTTTTGGTCTACCAGAAGTATTATGTGCTTATGGAAGCACTGATAACTTCCGCTCCTTTTGTAGTTAATTTTACATGCACCGGTGCATTCCTCATGATGTATTCCTCAAATGATTCTCCCTCTGGTAGGGAAAGTAGTAGTATTTCTGTTGGCACATTCCTCGTGTTCCCATCATGAAGGAGTAACTCTGTATCTGCACCTTCTGTCATTGCCCCAACCACCGAAACCGTTGTATCTAGTGCTGGTGCCTCTGTGATCTGAAGAACATAATAATAATAAAGGGTATCAGATCAAGCCTGTCATTAAGACAGTACACTTTGCATTTTAAAAAGAATACCAAGTCTGCCAAATAAAATTTTGCCCCTCAGTGTCAAATCATTTAAAGATAAATGTTAAAGAAAGACAACAGCATATGAATGTATTACAGGATTGACAAATAGACAGACATTGATAAAAAACAAACTAATTTGTCAAGTTTATGGGGGAGACATAAATATGCAGTTCATGAAAACATTAGGTTTATTGGGTATTTTTACATACCAATTCAAATAAGTAAAAAATAAGGGTGAGACTATTTTAAAATGTTCTAGTCAATTTGATTTCTATTTTTTAATCACAATATTTGATTATTTTCGATTCAATTTTGATTTTCATTTTAAACTGATAGGGTCATTATAATAGTCAAAACAAGAGCTCCGCTGATGGCAGGGCAATATACACCTGAAGGAAGGTATTGTCAGAGAATTACTTATGACAGTATGGATAAGCACATTATCAACAGCAATATTGACCTTGAACCTTAGCCATCTGAAACCACACACTGCACATTCTTTCAGTTTGATTAACGTTTCTGTCAAATAATTTGCAGTTCAAGAGATACAGAGCAGACACGAAATATTCTAACTTTACACCAGTATGACCTTTGACCAATCTAGTGTGACCTTGACCTTGAACCGAAACCAACACTCTGCACAGCCCCTCAGTTTGATTAAGATTTCTGTCAAATAGTTTAAATTTCTTTTAAGCGGTTCAAGAGATACAGAGCGGACACGAAATATTCTAAAATTTACACCAGTATGACCTTTGACCTTCAAGTGTGACCTTTACCTTGAACGGAGCGATCGAAAACCAACACTCTGCACATCCTCTCAGTTTGATTAACATTTCTGTCAAATAATTTTTTTTTTTCAAGCGGTTCAAGAGATACAGAGTGGACACTAAATATTTTAACTTTACACCAGTATGACCTTTGACCTTCCAAGTGTGACCTTGACCTTGAACCGAGCCATCCGAAACCAAGGCTCTGCACATCCTCTCAGTTTAATATTTCTGTCAAATAGTTTCAATTTCTTTCAAGCGGTTCAAGAGATATAACAAAAAAAAAAGTTTAAATAGAAATAAAATCTTACTGAGACAGTTGTGCCTGATGTGCTCTGCAGAGACATTTCTCCACCAAAAAGATTGGGCACAAGGTTTGTGATCCTAACATAGTTTCCAGTCGAAACACCAAGTTCCTTAGGTCTCCAAATGGTTATTCGAACTCTGTTGACAGATGAATCCTTCAGGTAGATGTCTTTAAGTTTTGTTGGGCTCTGCTGTACCAGGACTTCTCATTCACCGTCTTCCTGCAGATGACATTTATCAATATAGTTTAACACACAAAAAAAATATTTTTTAAAAAGAGTTACATAAATTTTGTTTAAACCCCTTACCTCATAAAGAACACCATGAAAAGACCTATGTGAACAGCAAAAAAACTGGCAAGCTGATCAGGTTTTATGCTGTCCACTGCTCCTCAGACATTAGGAAATGAGGTTTTTACCATTGAATTTGGCATGTTTTAACTGGCTTTCTACAGGTCAGGTTTTATATGGTAGGGGTGTAACAATACGGTCAGACCGTATTGCGATATATTGTGATATGCCAAAGCAGTATTGCAATACGTATTGCAATATATTGCGGATTTGTTAATACAAGGCTACAAGTACAAGCTAAACCTGGACCTACAATTTTATTCCCTTGGTAGAAGGTAATGATAATTATTATACAGAATTTTCAAGGTTTATTACAGATACTTCTGTTAATAAAACAAAGGCAAACTTAAAGAAAATAATATAAACATGAACAAATTTAACTAAAGCATCATAACTTTTCTAAAAGTCTGCCACTAATCAGGATTAAACACCATCCTACTTGCACCCTATTGCATATTTTTCTTTAAAAAAATAAGTTTATCCACATCAGGACCCTGACAAACTTTCGATGATGATGCGGCAGCGTGCTAATGATGACGATCTAATTGATTGGATATATTTGTTGTTCTGCCGCTGTATTAACTTCTGTTGAACATTGTTTACATACTGCAAGGTTAGTTTCTATCTGCTGCTGATGTCATTTTGCGGGAAAATCGCCATCAGGTTAATAGATGCTTGGGCAATTGCATATCGCATGGTTTATTTAGCGGCGCCGATCATATTTGCAAAGAATGACATGTAAATATTATATCTGAAAATTAGAAATATATTTTATGTTTCATGTATTTATTAATCAAAATTTTGTTAAATTATGTGGATACTGAAACACAAGCAGGCTGTTACGTAAGTATATCATATGAAAGGTTAATAATGAATTAAAAAATAGCACCGCGCACGGATGCCAACGCTCGTCTGTTATTACTTAAGTCCGTAAAGGGGTATAATTCTGTCAAAAAGCCTCACAGAGTTATGTCCCTTGGTCAGATTGTACCCCTTGTGATGATGAATAAGCATGTGAAGTTTCATTAGAAAAGCTGCAGTAGTGTGGAAGTTACGGCCAAGGTTAAAGTTTTTCCTACGCTGACGACAACAACAACGCCGCTGACGACACCAGGGTGATCACAAAACCTCGACTTTTTTCTCCGAAAAACAGACAAGCTAAAAATGGACCCGTAATTTAAACAAAGCGTTCTCAATCGGAGCACTCTGACATTTCTGTAGTACAAAGAATTGCGTGTTATAGAGCGATGTAACCAACAAGGAGGTTGGCAAATTATTTTTTTTTTGAAGTTAAAATTTAATATTTTTGCTATGACTTCAGTTGATTTCTGGAGATAGGAAAAAAACAAACCATTTTTGTATTACAATACGATACGCTTTCTTGGAATATTGCAATACACTGGTATGTTGTTGCACCTCTATTATATGGTACCTATTAACTTAACAAGGGTGTCAAAATGCGCCTATATGAGGTAAATGGTTAATTTTAAGGTAAAGTCAAGTAATTGCCATTAGTTGTATCAGATACTGATTAAGAAAGTGTATTTAGGTTTGAGCCTGCCAAATTTATGAGGCATTTTAAATCTTTCAAACTTTAATTCACATGTTTTTAAAAGGCAAACCTGCACAATTTGTCCTTCCACTGACACTTTTTGTTTAGCTGGACTCCTAAGTGCTTGATTGAGTTCAACAACTGGAGCTGGAGGAGGGTTCACAAGGAGGTCCCCCTCCTGACGTCTTGCTAGACTGACCTCCATCTTGGAGATGACAAACACCTTGGATGTTTTTGTGATGACAATGGTGCCATCTCTCTTGATGACATTCCTCAATGACACTGAGGCATCTAAACTGAACCGGGGGAATTTTGCTGGATCAAAGACCTTCCCTAGGACAGTGGTTTCATTATCTGCAAGTGCTACATTCAAGCACTGTCGGTCTTCACCAGCTTTGTTACGGTATGAAGATACTTCTCCCCTCGCAACAACAGTGACCCGTATGTTCATATCATATGGGAGTGCTGATCTCTTCATTGCATCCAAAAGTGTTGCAGACATCTGAAGTAAAGAAAGCTAGTTTTGAGTAAAATTGAAGATGAAATATTTATAAAAATATCATTTTCAGATGTCAACAAAATATGCACAATAAAACTTGTGTTCTAGAAAAAAACTACATTATTCACAGGTTGGCTGTAATTTAAAAAGTGACTAAAAATGCATTTTTGGCGACTATAAATGCATGTTTTGACAATGTTTCATTTGTTTATGTGAGCAGTTTTGTAATTTCAACTACAGTAAAATATTGTTAAATTTTTACAGATGTCCTAGCAAGATATTATGAAATAATCTAAAAAATAATGTTTGTAACAAACAAGTTTGTGAGCAGATAATGAGACAAACAGAGGGAAGACACATTGTTCATGAGAAATATCTTTTTTGAATGTATATCTGTACCAACCCCCTTTATCTTCAGCGATTTAAAGGGGCTGCACTCCATATGGGTATAATTTTTTGCCAATAAATAAATACACTCGGTTTCGCACGTAAAATGCAAACTGTTATTTATATTGTTATCAAATTCTAACAAATAAAGGAAAAAATAATGAAAAACACCAAGAAATAAAAAAAATAAATACAGGATTTGAACTCATGACCAAAAGATTATGGGTCCGGCGCGCTACCTATGTTTTTGCTTGAAGCTAGCTGATTTCTTTTTCACTTTTGATATTGAAAAAAACATGTATTTTTAAAGTTTAGATTTCAGGAAAACTTGAAATTCAAGTACTTTTTAAGGTTTAACGAGTTTTCAATTTTTTTTCTTCAAGAAATACTTGTTTTCAAGGTCTTTTCAAGACTGCCCTTCGAGTACTTTTTGAAGACTGTGCGAAGCTTGTGTTTTAAATGCTAGAATTATTGCTTATAATCATACAGTAATGTTTACAAGGCTTAATGTCAGCATTTGTTCATAACCATATATTCCTAGCATATGTTCAAAACAACATGCAGTGGCTTATGATCTGAGAAATAAGATTCTAATGTTCCTACAGACTGAATACACGAGGCTTGTGCGTTGGTATAAATATGATCAATAGCAGAGTCGTAGTCTGTACTGACACTAGTTACAATCTGTCTAAGCCCTCTGAAATTTTCAATGACACACAATAGTGGATTGTTTGTCCGAAAGTCAAAGTTAAAATCACCGATCAAGACTAATTTGTGGTGCATGGGTATGACTGTATCCAATTTGTGTAGGTAGGCTTCAAAGTTTCTTGCAGACACCTGCTTTGGTGGACAGTAAATAAAAGCAACAGACAGATTGGTAAACTGCAGAACAATACATTCAACACCATTTTGACAAAACATATCATGCTTCACAACCTCCACAGGACTATTATTTTTTTTGTATACTGCCATTCCATGACTTAGAATAGTTTGATCTGCACAAACCAAATCCAGATGAGGTATTTGAAAACCTTCACACTCCAAAGCAGAAACCCTTGTTTCTGAGAAACACACAAGATGTGATTGTAAAACAAAATTCTCACAAGAGATGTGTTCAACATATTTTCGCAGTGAACGACAATTGTGGAAATATATTAAGAACCCATCAAAACTTTGGAAATCTGGTAAACAAATGTGTAAGCTACGTTCTGTTCTTAATCTACTCATTTCTTCCAAAACAGCTGTAGATGTACTCATTTTTTTGTCATTAAGAGCTAAGATATGGACACCGCTCAAGTTTGTCACACGACTAAGGCCTACATAGTGAATATGGTCAACTTTTCTACTTCCAAAATCAAGAACAACTGTTTTCATGGTTGATCCTTGGGCTTTGTGTATTGTCTTTCCAGCTGCCAATGTAAGAGGGAATTGCCTTCTGACAACATTGAATGTTTTACCTTGTGTACATGTGAAGTTTCTTGTAACTTCAAAAACTGGGGTCCATTGCTTTGATATGCCGTCAGTGAACAAATGACAATATTTTTTCCTCCAATTCTTCCCAACACTGTCACTATCAAATTTAACCCATATAATGCTACATCGTGTGCTGCCCTCAACTCTGTAATCAAATTTACAAATGACACAAGATGATCCATTGGTTAAGCCATCATTAATATCAATGTTCACACAAAGTTCTGCAGTAAGATCAATGCCCACTTTCAAACATTTCATAAGGCCTTTTGTTTTGCATGGATCATTTGGGATTCTATTTATGATAGAAAGCTGCAGAATGGTTGGGAGATCTCCAGAAACTGTGTCTATTGCATTGATGCTAAGTACATTGTCTTCTGGTAAACGAGATAGAGCATTTAAATTATGTGCCTGGACATCTTTTCTTGTGCAGAATAAATGAGGCAAATGTTCATAGTCAGATACCTCTCTATCCTCATTTAATTGTTGACTCTGTAATAACCGTATGTCATCAGCTGTTTGATTCCCTTCACGCAATCTGTTAAGCATCATAGCAAAATCTTTGTCCCCACTCTGACGCATTATTGTTTGCAACTCAAACACATGAAACAAGTCATTCCAAAGATTCGGAGCCAAGGATTAAAGTTGGCAAGTACTGAAATGTTCAGAAAATACCCAAGAGTCTAACACTGGCTTTAATTGGAACAAATCTCCCACAGCCAATACGCTCACACCACCAAAAGGCATGCATACTCCCATAATTTCTTGCAAACGAAGATTTATGTAGTTAAACATACCACGGCCAACCATAGAGATTTCATCAATGATAACTAATTGTAGGCTGGAAAACCTGGACCTTAATGTGTTCAGTTGCTGAGAATCTAATGGTTTGAAATGAAAGCCTTGACATGCAGGTATGCAAAAAGCAGAATGAACAGTTAACCCACCAATATTGTGTGCAGCCTTTCCTGTTGGAGCACAAAGTACCATTTTTTGCAATGAAGGGTCTTCACCTGCTTTATGATTATACACTCGAAGCAAGGCCTGATAGAGAGCTCTAACCACAACAGATTTTCCTACACCAGCACCACCTGATAAGAAAATGTGAAAGGGCACTTTCTGAGATTTAACACAATGGAGAACATGATAAAAAAATATCTTTTGTTCTGAATTGAGAGATTTCACCATTTGCAAGTAATCATCATTTGCCATTTCCTTATGCATGACTTCAATTGAATCAACATGTTTACGTTGTACACCCAGATCTTCACCAATATCATATGTCCCAATACTTGTAGGATCAAAACAGCCATATTCTGTGACTGGATTAACTCCTTCATTTTGATCAATCAACTCTTGGTGTTCAGTCTCAGCCTGAACAACTGGCAAGCAATCATCATCTATGCAAAAAATCCAAGTCTTCAGGCATTTTTCGTAGATTTTCCTGATTTTGCTGATCTCCTCAACTCTACTGTTATAACTTTCTTCATAGGAAAGATATCCATTCAGAAGATCAGTATTTTCATTTCTCCAATAGTGTACAGCATTATTTTTTGCCGAAAATGCTCTTCCCTGTTTGCATTGATTGGTGTTGACAATGAATACATAACTTTTTGCTTTTTTCTTTTCCGAACTCTTGTCCCACATGGGAATCTTATAATCTGAGATGAGTAACAATCAGTATTGTTTTCAATTTCATCATCGTTGTCATGTTCATAGTGATTTTCAAGCAGTTCAGCATTTGCAGCAGAACTTAGATTGTCTTCTTTTTCTCGAGGACACAAATCATACCAAGTGGCAAAGTCTGCATACACAAGCGTTGCCATGGTCTTTGACCTTCTTATGTAACGCTTGATAACATTGTCCATTTCAATGTTTTTGGATTGTTTTGGAAGGTCCTGTAATATTGCCATTGGCTTTATCAATACTGTTCTCTTTTCTTCACTGTTTGTTTCAACATACACAACATCACGTGTAGTCCTACGCAATGGAATTTGCAACACTAAATATGCTGCTTCTTGAGCACCAATTTCAACATTGGTTAGGAACTTGTTGCCAATCGTTCTCACTTGTTGTCGTATATCACTGTTTGAATCTTTTGCTTCTCTACAGGCCTGTTCCAGCAGGTTTGACAGACCTCTCTGTCCCTTTGAAATATATGAGACAATGTATGAAACACAAGCATATGGATCTAAAATGTACTGTATGTCCATATTTGCCTGCCAGCATGACAGCAAAATATTATTGTAATTGTTTACTCTTGATTCTGCTACAGTACGCTTCAAAAACACCTGTGTCCTTTGTAATGTTGAGCGTACTGAAAGCAAATACTCATCATATGTCAAGTCCAGCTCTTTCAAAAATACTTCGAAATTCATTTCTGCATTTTCTTTGTGAAGGTTGTTAAGCAATGTCATGATGTGTTCATATTGCTTTGCATAAACTGCATTTTGTTCACAATTTGTCAAAGGCTCCAACACAGCAGTTGCTGGTAATGGCGGTAATGGAAAGCTGAATCTACAAACAGATTTGCCCTTCTTCCTACATGTTTTTGCATGTCTGTGTGTCTGATAATTTATTAGGTTTGGTATTGCTGTGTCTTTCTTGCATGTCACATGCTTGTCAACAAAAGCAGTTATAGTGTCATTGCTCTGAGCCCCATACACAGGGGCATCATCCACCCAAACTAACATGTGTATATGTGGAGAACCTCTTTGCTGGAATTCCACTCTATAAAAATAATCAGATATGCTACCAATTGGTGAAAGTGAACTTTTGAGGACATGTTTAATAAATGTTTGAACTCTGTAATCAAAGTATCTTGCACAAGTGACTGGATCAGATTTTATTAACAAACTTTTCTCATTCCAAGAAAGTTTGTCTGCTTCTTCTTTGGATATATCCTTCTTATAAAGCAAATTATGCAGAGAAACAAGAAGAGGGGTCCACTTTGTTTCTGCAGCAGAGAAAGAGCAGAACCATGTAGGTATTCCAAGTTGCCTGATCATTGAAAATATGTCTCGTTTTGTATGTTCCCAGTATGGTGGGGAACCTCGCAATGTGCGCAAAACGCGATATCCATCATCTTGTATGGTTAGTTTTTCTACAAATCCAGGTGACAGAAAATCACCAGCTGTATATTGCTGGCCTTTCTTTTTACACTTTCTGATTGCAAGCAAGACTTTATCTTTAATTTGCTTGATCTGAAGACGTTTCAATTTGTAAAATATATTTGGAATACACATAGCAACCCTCCTATCAAAATTTCTAAGTTCCCACTTACAAATGTCACTGTAATGTAAGGGAACAATACGAGCTTTATTTTCAACCCTTTGTTCACCACAAAATATTCCAGGAAATGACAGAGCCTCAGAATGGATATCATTATAGAGACCAAGAGGAGAAGAATTTTCTGCTGGAGCAAGACAAAGTATTTGGTTCAATTCCCTAAAATCTTTAGGTTGCAAGAATGTGTCCAAATTACCACAAGGACGTTCGTAGAAATTATCATCCTCTGTCCATGAATCTCCATTGCTTTCATTACATTTCTCACTTTCTTCTTGTATATCTCCACCACATAACTGATTAGAGTCTTGCAGCCAACTGTGATTTAAGACAATCCCTTCATTTTGGAAAAGACGACTATTATGAACTAACCATTTTGCAGCCTCGAAAACCTTATTAGGTCTAACATTTTCAAAAGCAACATGGTGTCTATATGACAACTTGCGCTTCAATTTCAACATAATAGTGTCACTATCATTAATCATTCGAGGCAATGACTTCATTGTGGCATTCACATCAGCAGGAACATTAACTATATTTCCCCTTAGACTGATTTGACCAACCCTTGGTAGTTCTCGTAACTGCATAAATGGCAATCTTGGGGACACAAGTCTTTCTTCTAAGTTTGTTAGATCTAATTCGGAAGGTTTTTCAGGAAATTTCAAACCATTGCCAGACCACATTTTAGGTACTTTTCCACACTTCAAAGAAGACCAGCAACACACACAAATCCATTCTTTTAGACAAACGCTTTTCATCCCACTTAAGTAGCACTTTGCATGATCGGACAATTTCAACCTGGCTGTGTCATGTACATAATGCTTAAAAAATGTCTGAGTACAACAGCTACATACATAATCTGGACCAAATGCTGTCAACTTGGAAAATGAAGTGATCATTTTTTCTCTTACAGACTTCAGTTCATGCTCTATGCTTTCTTCAGCATGGACATCATCTAAATACTGACTCATATCTCTATTACTCAAAAGCTGAAGAAGTCTTGATTGCTTAGCATTACTAACTGTAGGCCTATCATTAGGAAACTGAGAGCCTTTCCTTTTCCTAGCATTTTGGACGCAAGAAACACTGACTGTTTGTGATGATGGACATCTCTTTACCAAGAGGATGTTAAAATCATGAAGATCAAATCTCACTGAGGCAAGTGGCAAGGATACGAATGCCATAGACAAGTTCTGAATATGCATACATAAAGATGCTAAAGTCCTAGTTTTTCCAATTATGCATGTCCCATTTGGACTGGGCATTCCATTACCATCACGAGAGTGGCTATCAAATATGTAAAAATTATCTCCACTGTAATACAAGCCAACAGATATTTCACCAAACACTAGTATTTTACTGTCACTTACGGTGAAACTTTTTGCTAAGGCATTCATCAAGGTCGTCAAATTCAAGCCGTCAATATGGTCATTATTTTCCAAAAACCCTGAGGTAATTCCCTTATGCTGTACATAAAAGGACTTGTCACTGAAATTCACATATTTGGGAAGAGCCTCTGGATCCAAAAAATGTGGACAGCCAATTGAACAATAAAGGAAACTTCCATTCACCATTATCTGGTTCAAGTCATCCTCACCTATATCAAGAGGCTTCTTGAAGTACCGGACAGTAACCAAAAACATTAAACAATTTGTAACACATTGCCTACCTCGTGCAAACTGTGGTAAACTATCATCACCTTGATGAAATGAAGCAAAACAAACACATTCAAATGCCATGACAATATAAAATAGATCAAAACATCAACATGCAGAATTTACCAAATTTTAATAACATTAAGCCAGGTAACTGATAACTAGTACTTTGAAAAAAAAGAAGAAAAAAATATTTTTTATGAGTGTTCTTTTGTCTATTCAAAAACTTGCTGAATTTAACAAATATCTATAAGTTCATTTACAGTCCACAAGTCTTCAAGTCAATTAGCACATCATACTATGTCTTAGTATCTAGCAAACAGAAAGTAAAAAAAAAATGTCTGCCAATTAACTTGCGTTAAAGTCCAGATCATCCATAAATATTTGGACAATTTCAATATGCAATTATTACATATATATATAAAAATTATAGCAACACCAGATTTTTTCTCAACTCCAAAAACCATAAATATTTTTTTAAACTCCAGATCTCTACACAAAACAAATCCACAAATATTTGAAATTTTCAGATATTTTCCAAGATATTTCAAAATGCAATTTTATTTCATCTCAGATTCAAATTATCAACTCCAGTTTAATTTCTTTCAACTCCAGAAACAGTAAATGCCTTTCAACTCCAGATCTCTACTGTACAGAGTTTTCAAACTGCAATTATTTCATCTCAGATTCAAACAAATATATCAACTCCAGTTTAATTTCTTTCAACTCCAGAACATAAATGCCTTTCAACTCCAGATCTTTTACAAAAATATAACTCCAGCTTTTTTCAACTCCAGACATAAGCATGTATATACATATATATATATTTTTTTTTTTTTCAAATCAAGTATTTTGCCAATGGCAGGACAAATTATTTCAACTGCAGATCTATGAAGATTTAAAATTTCAGTATAAAAAAACGTGGACAAATGAAAGCAGCTATAATTTTTTTTTATGAGTACAGCCAGTAATGACAAAATCACCGCAAAAACATGAATTCGATTGCAAAATCAAGATTTATGCTTACCCACGAACACACTCGATTGCATACAGACCAGATCTAAATTTGTGTTAGTGAAATAAAATAATTTTGTTAAGCCAAACACATGTGAACTCTTTATTTACACACCGTTGGTTATAATTCGTGTCTAGTGCATATAAATGCGTGGACAGGCGTGACCTTTGGGCGTGACCTTTGTGTGATCAATCAAACTAGTACACAAATTTACCTACTTTACACGAATTACGTAGCATAAATGGTTGGGCATAAAAAATCTTAGCAAAAAACATGCACTCGATGACAAACACAATCTATACAAACTCATGAACAAACGCTCGTTTTCATACAGAACCTATCTATACAGTATCTAAATATGTTATAGATCTACGATGAAATAAACGAAACCAAAACAAGTCATAGACCAGTCATGACTATTCTACGGCTCTACTTAATTAATGAAATATAACGCTATCTGTACAAACAAGATAGACAATAAAAAAAATCGATCCACGACACAATAACTCACCTTTAGCACACGAGATATCGGGCACTCAGTAGCCTGTTAATGGCGTCGGTAGCGTGGGTTTTTGGACACGTGACACAGTTCTGTCCACTGATTGGCCAAGAATCGGACCAAAATGTTATAATAAGGGATGCTGACCTGAAAAATCTCCGAATTTTGCTGCGATTTGTGCCACTTTGCGCATTAATTTTTTTATTACAATTTATTAATTGTGAATCCCAGCACCAATTTCAAACACATTTCAATTTAGCACTGATATACATAATGCAGCCGTATTGAAATAAACAAAGAATTAATCATCATTGAGAAATTATAAAGGAAGAAGAATTTGGAACTATTTTTTCCGCGCAGTAAACAAGCGGGAAATCTGAATGTTGTGTAGTACAAAATTGTTGCTTCCATAGAACAGGGTTGCAAGCAACCCTGTTCAAAAATTGCGATCCTGCGACAGTTTTTCAAATTCAAATAATTTCCGATTTCAGACCGTTTTCGGCAAAATCCTGCCAATGCAAAATGTAAACAATGAGAGTATTTTTGGCACCTATCCAAATTACTTAACTGCGCAATTTGATCAACACTTTCAATGCGTTTAATTGCTATTTTACAGTCATGTACCAATGGCGTAAGTCTACGTAATGTCAATGTTATTTTAAATTTATTTTTTTTCATGAAAACTGTAGCCTTACGAAATATAATGCGCCTGTATATTTAACACCATTAGCCTTATCAAACAAATCCCTTTGATTTATAGAAACGCAATTTGATCCGATTCCTTCCTCTGATATTTTTGTTATCTTTTGAATGAATGTTTCAGGTCTAATTTGATTGAAGACAGGGGACAACTTGGTTTTAATTTGTGCGATTATGATATGACTATACTGTATGTTTGCTCGTCGCAAAATCATTAAGCCGGGAATGATGATGACATGCATCCAAGACAGAACAACGAATAGCATAGTCCTTTTACAAAATTAAATGGTGCAACACATGTTGCGATGATATAATTGGTTAGACAGTAATAGAATACACTGAACTAGTCATTGCAAGGACCCATTCCCTTCTTGACATTTAAAAAATGATTAAAAGAATAATCATAAAATGTTTTGTGTATCTCTTAATGATCAAACTAATAAATGCTGAACAATATCATATAGACTAATGACAAATGCTGTCTATTATAAGACGAATACTATTATAATAACATTTAACCTTTAACCTCTATAACTCAGGTTATTATTCGTAGTAAAATCTGTAACTGTATCGGTCACAATAAAGACGATACAGACGCTATACAAGCATGATGGGAGCATAGAGCTGAACAATAGCATATAGATTAATAACGAATGCTAGATGCATACTATAACGTTGTAACTAATACTTTCTTATTTTTTGAGGCCCCTATGTGGGTATCCCCGTTTATTATCCCCGTAATAGGTCAACAGGGGTCGGGGAACCATCCCAAGTTGACCTTACAGCATACAGAGTAATAGTGTTTCATGTTCAAGATTCTTTACATATTTACATAATTTAGCATAATTATCCTACTATTATTTACTTTTTTCCTGATCATTAATTCATTGAATAATAAAAATTCAGATATTAATAAACCAAGAATATCAAAATGTTTACTCCAATTCTCACTTAAAAATAAGCTTTATATATGCAAAACGTAAACATTTTAAATATTACGTTGAAATAAAAGTACTGTTCATATGAAGACGTATATCAAAACACTACACATTTCATTGAACGCAGATTGACATTAATGCCAATTCTATTACAAAATGTTAAAAAAATAATCCCAAACTTTAAACCTCTAAAACTCAGGTTCGGAAATATGCACGCTCGTAGAGCGTGTTGAACACGCGTAGATCGCTGAAGGAACGAGATTAGTATTTCTAAATGTAATAGGCGTGACCAAATCTGGAAAACTCAGTGTAATCGTGACGCAAGCGTAACACGTATGCAAACAAGTGCAGTATGAAATTATTCGTGTTGATGCTTGGAAATTGTCTCACCGTTCATGGAATATTACGTTTCATAACGTCTCAGCTATTACGTCCAAGGATCTAAGAGAACGATCGGTGTGCTGTAAAGGCGCGGTAAGTATTTTTCATTCGCAATAAAATTTGTTACTCTATCGGTCAAAAAAAGGCGCATTAATCACTATGCAAGGATGATAAGAGCATAGTGCTGAACTTAATGAAAACTTGTTTGGCACATTGGGACCGTTGTAATGGCGTACTTAAATCGTTGTATCGCCGCTGGTGCCCATTTAGATCCGTAATTGGCAACACTTTTACCCGCTTCGCCAATCATTTTGAGCAAAGTTTGATCGTTACGACCATAGATTAAGTATGATTTGGACCACGTTAATATCAACATAAAACCACTCCCTACACTTTCGTGTTATCTAATGTCCCTGGAAGAAACCGATTATTTTTTGGTTTGATTCAAAGGTTAAATATTGGCCATAATTCATTTTGATAAAGGTTATACCTTGTTCTGATCATACTTTATGTCGCAATCCAAGCTCATTTAGGAACCACATGAGAAAACGTACTATATGCGCCTCTTGCTTCTGATTAGATAAAATCAGATTTTCCCTATAAATAAAAATTAATTCTTTCCAAAGTTATATGCATATAGTTTACATCTCAGTATGTGTATGCTGGATTTACCCAACCTATGATGAATTATAAGCCAAGTCTTAAACGAGAAATGTAACAATATACTACAGACTTACGGGCGGGAGAAAACAGAACTGTCAGAAACAGATTTTGCGATTTAATGCAATCACAATACAATTCCAGAACAAATTTCTATATATCTGAATGGTCGTGTCACACAAATTAAAAACACTCCGGCTTTTAAGAAAACCAGCTCGTCTTGGACTCTGATCAATTTGCAAGCGTCTATGTTTAACGGATTGCACGGCAACGCTCCATTATTAAGCTGTCGTCTATTAGACAAACAATTTCCGCGTCAAATATTTACAAAAGAACCTTGACAGGCAGTCTGCGTTGTGCAGTATGCCCATTCTCTGTAAACTTCCAGGATAGCGTTACCACACGCTCTTTGTTGAGAAATCGTTTGTGCAAGTCTACATAGATGGTAAATACTCCAAAAGCGGGTCAATAAAGTAAGAAATCACAGAATTCGATATGTGGATGATTTGTATTGTACTGATTGAATCCCATTTATATAAGAATATAAATAAGTTGTCTAGTGGTAAGGTACCTTACAGCGGACCCGAATCTTGATGGCGCGAACCCCGTTGGGAGCAAGGCTTTTTCATGACCGTCCAATGTGCAATGTACTGGTCCAATCCAGGAACCGATGAGAGGGATTTGTGTATGTATTTAATAACTTGTTTTCTTATTTGCTTAAGATCAATAAGTTAAAACATTGAACGCCATACGAAAAGCAGTTGTGGACTCAGTTCGTGCAGATGGAATGTATGATTTTTGTATCTGAAAGAGCGACACAGACAGGCTGGCAGACAGACACACACACATAACACAGTTTCATACTAACATCTCTTATTGTTTTAACTATAGTGTGGCTGTCTTGCTTTGTTCTTTCATTTACGATGTTATCCAGTTACTCGAAATCACATGAAATAACACGATTAAATATCACACGGCAAGAAATAGCGAACTCATTTAAATTCGGTTGTCACTGTGATTAGTAATAAGAGATATGATTGATAAATTGGCAATGTCTAAACAAATTAATCTGATTATTTTACAAATTGAAGATGACATCTGAGACAGAATCTAATTTGTAGCTACTCGCGATGGTCGGAATCCCCCAAAGACCTACATTATTCCGTTAGAAGCATTGTATTGTATAACTTTATTTGATTGCACAATTTTGTACGAGTTCTTGCTAGAAATCAACCAACGATACTTAGTGCTAAGTAATGCTTTAATTCTTAAATCGAGTGGAAACACATTCCATTATTCACTTTAATTCCACCAACAATACTTAGCGCTAAGTAATACTAAAATTCTTAAACAAGGTAGATACACTTTGCACCATTGCTATTATGAAATATTCAATTACATGACAAAGCATAAATGAATTATTACCTTAATAATTAAAAAAAAATGTTAAAAAATGAAATATTTGGGGTATTTTTATTAGAGAAATTCGCCTTTAAGAATTACTTAGAGCTAAGGAGTGTTAATGGAATTTGACCCTGGACCATGACATATTTCTATGTTAATAAATTAAGGTAAATGTTTATCTATAAGAAAATAAATTAAATAGAATTCTCTCTTAATATTTCAGTTTTACGTTGCACTAAGTATGGTTGCTGGTATTCTTATCTGTATTAAATACTGATTGATTGAGGAATCATACAAACATTTTAAGTACCATCGACAGTCAAAAGCTCTTGTTTTACACTGTATTTATGACTTCCTTTAGATTCTATCTATACATAAAGAATGAAAAGAGTTTATTATTTTCTAATTTTTACGTACGTTTTCAATATTATCATTTTCTTTTCAAATTATATTTTAAAAGGTGGAATTTCAGTGTTGTTACAGACTTATTATTGATAACATTTTTTACAAGAGTTTAACTTTAATATTAGATCGTATATCGCAGACAAGCGGAAAACTATCATGGTAATTACTATTTGATCTATCGGTTTTCATTTCTTGTTGTAAGTAATTTTTCCTCTGTGTTAAACTTTGAATACATGATCAATGAGTAGAAATGTTTGAATTTACATTTTCCTTCCAGGAACGGTTGCCCCGTAGTTGGGGAAATACGAATGTGTTTGTCATCATGTCACGTGTCAACGATGCAAAATTGCATGTCCGTCTCATGAAGACATAGTTCTCAGTTGGCGGAAATGTTATGGCTGGGAAGTTAACCCAGACAAACAAACAATCAGACGGTATTTCATTTTATTTGTAGAAGATATGTCAAAATGTGCCGTGAAGATTCACAGCATGACCTGATGTTTTCTAATATAAAGTCACTATAAATAAAATCATGACGTCAATGAAAATAGTTTTCATTTAAGTATTAATTTTAGAACATGTATTTATGATGATCTCACGTTTAAGATGATGCCGTAGTCAATGCTCATTAGATATAAGAATGATTCTCCTTTGATTACGCTTCACTGCAATACAGGGTAACTTTACTTTTTTTACTTTCTTTTTTTTTTTACTTCCAAGAACGAAACACTGCAGAGATAATAAATCATATATTATATAACCATTCTACAGTACTATTATTATCCCCATTCATCAATGTCGCAATTCTTTGTTTTCCAAAGATAAAATCAAATATTGGTCTTTGTCGAAATTTAAAGTGAATAACCAATTCCAAACTTCTTCAATTTCTGATTTCGTTCAATCCAATCTAATTGCAAGTCACTTTGAATGTCATATATTAAAATGAAAAAGATAAAAAGCAATTACACACAAAAAAAATCTATAAATAGTAACGAGTTAAACAAATAATACTGTATTAGATAACAAAAAAATGTATTAGAAAAAGGGATTGAAAAATTGGGAAAAAAATGTTATTTCATGTTACGACGATTGGGAAACACGTTCTTCAACACAGGTTACATCAGTACATTGCAGTCTGGAAGGTTATTTAGATCTTGGACCCAGCGGAGTTAAAATCAGAAACATTTGGGTCAGCAGTGATACAACATTTGGACCTCAGCAGTCTACAATTTTTTGATAACAACGTTATCAATAATTATGAAATATACAAGTATTTAAAAGGGTTTAACTTCGTTGCCGTGAATATTGACAGGAAATATGAGATAATTTAGATATTTTAAATCGCACTGAAATTCACAGTATCAACTAGTTTTCAAAATTATTTTCAAAATGTATCGAAAGCTAAACTGTTGTACACAGTGGGATCAAGACAAGCGCTTTTTTTTTCATTTAGCCTATTGCATACGGAGTCAGCAGCTTTTCTAAAAGTTCTATCTGTACACTATAATAATATACTTTAAGTTTTTATGTGTGTTGGCCAGCTTAATAAACAGCCAGGTGTGTGAAATTATTAAATTAAGCTTATTAAATATGCTGCTGGTAATTTATGTTGAAAACATTCATTTGCAGTATTTATATACACACGCGTATTAAGGGATTTATTCCCGCTGAAGCGAAGATATGTTCGTCAATGAAGAGGAAACGGTTATAGAATTAACTTTATAACACAATTCAAAATATTTCTTAATTATACATGCACGTATATTATGGAAAAGGTGAACATACAGTTAAGATGACATTGCCTATTTATTACAAGTTGAAAGAATTGTAAAGTTAAATTTGAATTAATTTGTGTTCCAGAATCTTGAAATGTGTTGACATATACATGTACATCAAAAGTACCCGTAAACGCCGAATATATAAATAAATGACATATAAAAGATAAAAAGTATACACAAAACATTATATTGGAATCTAATGACCATCAGCTTGTTATCTGATTGCTCTACAATTCGCCTAGTTTATTTTTCAATTCACCAATGTAGTTTTGTTACCCATAGATGTACTATTTCTGACTGACATATTCTTCAATAATGGCATATCAGAGATCCACTGTAAAGAATTGTGCAATTTATGTAGGTCTAGCTTTTTAATCAATGTCTCTGCTGAAACCTTTAACACACATCCCCCTTACCCTCCGGTATTGGAGATTTGAGAAATTATTTTGTAAATGTCCAAGAATTTTGACATTGTGTTTTAAAGAAAAAATATCTAAATGTTTTATTCATTTAGACAAACTTACCGTTAAAAGTTTTATGAAACAAAAGCAATTTTATGTTCTTATTTATTTTTTAAAGCTTTATTTATTGACATCGATTACGAAACAAGTTAGGCCTAAAAAAAAAATGTTTGTTTCGGGTAACCCGACTCTACCTAGCAAAAAGGTGCCGACCCTTTTTTTTTCTTTTTTTTTCAGTTTTCAAAAAAAAAAAAAAATATAAAAAATCCGAATTTGCCGATCCGCGACGGCGAAGTATTAGTCCACGTTTTATACTACGCCGATCGTAGACGCTCTTTTTTACTCACGAATCATAGCTGTAAAGCGCTTAGGTGATAACGATCACGCAGACTGCGTAATGCTGGCCTGTTAAATATATGATGGTCTAACAAGTTTTCGGGGTACTAACGAGATCGATCCATATTTTCATATCAAATATCATTAAAATATTCATTTAATTAGAATGAAGGGGTGCAACAATAAATTTTGTCATTCCCTGTACACATTTGCGATCTTAAATTCATCTCGATCAAAACAGAGCAGCGTTCATTCCAATATAGGTCAACGGTGATGACATAAAAAGTTACTAACAAGTCTTCGGGGTATTTTCAAATTAAGCTCAACATACTCTGTTAGTTAAATATGCATCAAAATTCCATTTCAGGGAATTAATGCTGTTATGATTTGATATTTATAGAGCCTTTATTTCGTCTGAGATGCTGATTTGGTTTGTTTTTTTTGATTGGCATCCACGGTCGGAAAAATGTCATTTTTTTTCCATTTTTAACTTAATGACAGTTACCATTGATGACACATATGGATAATTAAAACATTTTTACACATATTCATCACAAAACATATACTTTACACACCTTAAAAAGCTTCTCGCACAAGCTATTTTCCAACCCCTTAAAATTCATAACAAATATCCACCATTTTTTTTTTAATTCAAATTAAGCCATCATGTGACTTATTATCCGGGTAATTGATAACATTTAGTTTGCTGTCTGCGCAAAATACTAAACCTGTAAGTTGTAATAACTTAAATAAAAAATATAAATGGATTTTTGTTTGAAAATATTTTAAAGGTTAAATTCCAATTTACACAAGAAGTCACATGATGTCTTAATTTGAATATTAGAGCATGGTTGACATTTGTTTTGATCATATGGGACCCATACCCCGAAAACTGGTTAGTCAACCATATATCGAAAAAAAATGTCCCCATGCAGCGGAACTGAGATGTTTTCGTGTGCTAAATGCACAAACAACATTTACGAAAGTAGAGAGCCAGTACAGGTGCCATTTGGACTATGCAACTAGTATTAAACAATTTCTGGGCAGGCTTTCACTTAACTTCTCGAGCAAAGATCGTGCTCAAACTTAAAATTTTATCTTTTATAAAGAAATCTCTTATTTTATTGCTACTGCACTGAAACTTTGACTGCCTGTAAAACTTCCAGTGTCAATAATAAAATTAAATGAGAAATCCAAAGTTGAAGTTTTGAGAATGAGCATGTTCTCAGCTTGAGATATTTCAGTGTAAGTCACACCAGCCCAACTTTCAAGGCTTGTTTTTATCAATATTTTGAAAACTCGTTTATTAAATTCCATATAGAATGACCACTCATGTAATATCCTCTATTTATCATCTGTAACATTTTGTTCCTTACAAACATAAACTACAATAAAAATTGGACAACTATGTAATTTTATATATTTATTTTGAAACTGCCTTTAAATAAATTCTCAGTAAACAAGTAAAAAAATAATTTCAAAATGTACATGTAAAACAGATGATTTCAAAGTAAATATGTTTAGTTTAAAGTTACTGTTACAATTCTTTTCATTTAATTTTGTGCACTTTAACTTCCGAATGATCTATTAATGATTTGTAACAAGATTTTGTATTTGTAGGCCAGGAAAAAAAAAAAAAAAAAGCCTACCTACCCTACCTAGCTTTTTTGGAGATGTTACCCTAAACCAACATTTTTTTTAGGCCTTATAGCAACTTATATGTATTCATTCTCGATGGCTCTTGTGGTCGTATGTGGTCATTAATGTTAGAGGAAACCGGAGAGCCAGGAAAAAACAACAACACATGTCTGGACGGGCGACCAATGTACCCTCTAACGTACGTGGCTAGAGAAACTAAAAACGTTCTGTTATTCAAAGACTTTGGGGGGATATAAATAAACAATAAAAAAGGAAACGACACGGTGCTTATATAAAGTCAAGAAAAAATAAATTGCGTGTCAATGTACCATTTTTGCCTAAAACGACCAATAAAGTAAGTTAACACACAGAGAAAATGGTGAAATAATTAGTTGCATTGCCGATGGGAATAGAAACTTGCAAACTAAAACCTAAGTGGGAGTATAAATGTCAAAGCTTGTGGCACAATGACGTGTCAAACTATTAACCCCCACACAGGAGAAGTAAAATTACCACCTTCAAATTGTATTTTTTTTCCCATTCACTAAGGGACTTATAAAATATACTTGTGTATAAGGCATTTGGTTTAAAGATTCTGAATAATGTATTTTATACAAATTGACACACACACGTCAGTCGACGTAAGTTTTTTTTCTCTTTATTTTCTGATTTGGAGGTTGCATGAGTAAAATGTATTATCAGCCATTGCTTCAGTGTTGGCATTTGTAAACTTTAAATGCAAGTTGATTAGTGTTATTTTGAGTTTATTTCAACACTCATATTGCTGATATAATGTTTATGCTGATTGTTTACATATTGCACGCATATTGCACGCATATTTATTTGCAAAAGTGAGTTTGTTTATTGGGTTTAACGTCCCATCGATAATATCTTGTATTGCATTCAGATGTATCAGCTGTAGACAATATCTATTTCAGAGAGATATAGTGGTCTTTGTACCAGACTGCAGTTTCATATTGTATGCACGTAAACATTTGACAGGATACCACACTCAGTCACACCGGGACAGCTGATCCGTATATATGCTGAACGCCAAGTACTGAGGTCCCACTTCTAATTTTAAAGGCTTCCCGTTTCTGAGGAGGACTCTCTAACACTCAGTCACCGGTGACGGTTCTGTGAAGAGAAACTTGGAATTATATCATTCTTTTAAATGTTGTAGAAGTTACCAATGTGAAGTAACCAATACTCTATAGAAAAAACCCGAATCGGTAGCCATGGAATTCCGTGTTTGTTAATACGATCAAGGTAAATCCACATGTTATGTAAAGAAACTTTCCTTTATCGAAGAAATTTCAAAGATAAGTACAATGTAAAGTGTTCATGATTTGTTCCAAATCAAAATATTCCAGTTAAACTGACGTATCTGTGTTCTGTGTTTTTCGTATAGAGTTAAAACACACACACATACACATATATAGAACAGAACAGATCATATATTTTATTGACTTGTACATAGTACATCATCATATATATATGTTAATAACAAAATAGAAAATACATTTATGCAGAACATTTAAATACTGTTACAAAACTGTCTTTTTCATATGCAATACATCACGTGATCAAGTATACATTTATCCTAAACAGAGGATGAACTAATTATCATGAGACAGACTTATACGTAAAGAAAAAGCAGATTTTATAAATTTTGCCAGGTTAAATAATATATCAAAATCATTTGTCTGTAATAGTTGTATAACTTTAAACCTGCTTGGTCTTACATAATAAAACTTATCAATATACTTTTTTCTTAATTCCGAAAAACAAGGACATTTAATAATAAAATGAAATTCATCTTCAATATCCTGTCTTCTGCAATATACACAATATCTTTCTGACCTGGGAATTCTATTTAAACCATATCGACCAGTTAGTATGCGTAAACTATGAGGAGAAAGTCTAATTCTACAAATATATATTCTTAAATCGTGTGGTAGCATATCTAAATAAGTTTCATATCCAAATACATCTTTAATATTATTATACAAACACATAATTTCCCTCTTTTCCTTGCCTGAATACCATGTTTGACAGAAATTATCAATTAAACGTCGTTTAAATATTACAATGATCTCATTTTCATTGAAAACAGACTGCTGATCCCATATATATGCAAAACCATTTTGACACAATAAGTTTTTAACATTAAACAAATAACTTTTTCTCCCCAACTCATCATCATCATAAGAAATTTTATACATATGTTTTAATATTATGTTATCAGTATTTAACAGTTTACACCAATACTTCAAAATTCTTACATAACGAGATATATATAAAGGATATCTTCCAAGTTCACCATAAACACCTATATTTGGAGTAGTGTTTTAACACCGAGTATAGTATTACAAAATTTTAAATGAATACGCTCTATTTCCATTGATTTGCTGTAACCCCAAATCTCCGCTGCATATCCAAGAATAGAACCAATGAAAGAATCAAATAGTTGACACAGTAACTTAGGTTTCAACTAATGCTTTTTACAATTTATCAGCAATACATTTAATGCCTTTAACGCTTTTCCAACTAAATGTTCTTGGTTACGTGCAAAGTTACCAGTATAATTAAAAACAGTACCCAAATAATTGAAATCATCCACTATATCTATTTCTTGCTCATTAAAATTAAATGTTTCATTTTGTAACAATCTACCTCGTTTTCTGAAAACCATAACTTTCGGTTTTTTGTGTATCGACTTCTAAACTCCATTTCTTACAATAGGTATATCAAAGGTTTAGACTATTTTGTACATTTTCAGGTGAGTCCCCAATAATTACCATATCATCTGCAAATAATAGAAGTATAAGTACGATATCATCAATCCTTAATCCCAAAGAAACATTATCCTGTATAAACAACTCAAGATCCTCTAAATAAAGGGAGAACTTAATTGGGGAAATTATTTCCCCTTGCCTCAAGCCAATAGCGTACTCAAAGAAATCTGAATAAGTGTTGCACGCTCGAACGCATGATATATATATAAAACTTGTAAGTACAATATTGCAATATCTCATTTTCGACTGTGATCAGGAATCTTCAATTCGCTAACATATCCTAAAAAGGAAACAGTGATATCTTACTGTTATACATTTCTTGTCTGTCGAATCTGATCATCTGAATCATTAATAACTTTCAATGATGATTTGTACTGAAATGATTGAGTTTATCTTAAATATGCTAGGAAAATAACTGCATGGTGCACGTATGCCTTTAAGATCGAAACATTCAATAACATTGCAATGTGTTAATTGTATACATAGAATGTATCCTTATTTTAAGTACAGTAAACATATATTATCTTTCTTGTTACGTGTATTTATTATATATTCGTACAAAACACAACCACTTGAATATAAATCATATACTTTTTGACAACACATAAAAGAGGTAGTCGCACACACATACGGTGCACATTTTTTAAGTTAGGAATATAACCTCAAATGAGTAATTAGTACTAACACAACGTCGGCAAATTACATATACATATCTTATAAATTGTTCCTGGAATCATGAATGATTAACGAAATTTGACGTTAAAGTTCTTTATTCGAAATACTCTCATTCCTTCCGTACGCATTTCCGATGGAACTCTACCCTTGTTCGATATACATTAAAACTACCCTATTTGTAAGTTTAATTTACATCGTTGATGTAATTACCAAATTAGGTCTGCATTAAGAAGTGGAATTAGCTTAAAGCCTATTTGGGTCAATTCTGACGAGTACAGGCAATGATCCAGTCATTTCTTTATCGTCGGTAATGTTTAACTATCTAAACACCAGTGCTCTGGAACATTTTACATATTTTCCCGCCCGACTTATCAATTTCCAGTGTCTGTTGGAGTAAATTCCGCATTGACGCAATATTTTATTGGCGCACCATGCTCCGTCTGTTTTGAAGTCAACATACATGTAACCGTTTCAATTTCTGTGACCCACATGTTTGTTTGAAAGGGTATGGCGTCTAGAATTTGCTCGCTATTAACGTAATTGCAGTTATAATCACAATAATATTTTGACTAAGTTTAAAACAAATCTGTAACTGATGCATACGATTGTAAATATATTGTGAAAATCAAAGTACCTCGTAGTCATAAGGATAAATTCACTATGAAATAGTATTTCTATATCCGTAATAATTTTGTTTCAAGTCAAAAAGTAAAAAAAATAAATAAGATAAATAGAAAATAGACATTTATTATTATCAGTTGGATATAAGAATAATTTTCCGAGTAACCATTTAAATAATCACTATACAATAGTTTTCATTACATCATTCAATGTAAAGTACACTTGATTATTGCAGCCAGAATAAGTGAATCGAATCGATTTGAAACGAAATTAATTTTTAACACCGAACCGGGAATGTGCAAATCATGATAAGCCGATAGCTTAATAGATACTTGTAATGCTTCGATTGTCCTTGTACATGACGTTTGCTCCGCAAAAGTACGTGATTGATTACAGAGATCCTGCTTTTTTGTCTATATAGCAGTTGTACTAGCTTAAAACAATGTTATTGGCGATGAATATAGATAGATTAAATCTTTTACCGGATGTTGATTCTAGAATTTCATTTAGATTTCAAGAGATAGTAAATCTAATAACATAAACTGATACGCTTCAAAGATGTGTGAACGATTATGCCCGTATGTGACCTGTTGAGAATATGTTTTTATTCATCTATTTTCTAGAACAAGACCTAGCTACAATCTCCATATGTTAACAATAAGATTAAAGTTTCTTTGAAAGTGGTAATGTAACACTAGATTCCTTGTTTTAAAGACACGCAGTGTTTTGCATTGAATAATGAAATGGAAAACTCAGTTCTATTTAAGTATCCTACAATGTGTATATATCTATATATTGCCTTTGCAAACAATTTGAAATTTGTTTCACTGGAAATCAGATATAATAGTGGAATTCATAGTGTAGGTCCGCTGAAAGACTGTTTAACAAAGGTCTAGGCTTTAAAACTTTTTGATTTTTTGAACAAAGTGTCATAAATGACATGATTAAGACATCATGTCAAAGTAGACCGTTCTACATTATCCATTACTTTAAGCCCAATCAACTCGCATATATATAGAGTTAAAGAAATTTCTAATTCACCATGTTCGAATTTTAGAATTTATATTCGTTCTGTATACAACTGTTGGATGAAAAAATGCAAACTTATAAACTGCAATAAAATAAGATTTGTTTTTCCAACATAATCATAGTTCTTTTGAATATTGCTTTAGCAATTAAAATATAATTTATGCCTAAAGTAGATGTTGAACGCGTTGTGGAAGATATGCGGACGGTTATACGTAAGGTATTGAAAATGACAATTCGGGTTCATTTAAAGAGAATATTCGAAGAAAATTGATAGACTCTTGGATGTCTGCTTATTATATGTAATATATATTATGCCCATTTGGTTTGTGGATATGATCAAAATACTAATTAAGCAACATAATGAATAATGTTATAAACAGTAATCCGCGTCAATAAATGGAACCGATAAAGTTGGTAGTGAAGATATAGGGTTTTCACTAACATCATAGTTCTGTGCATATTTATAAAATATCAGGAACACCTTATATAAAAGCACTTCTAGTATGCATAGAATGTACCAGATTTTGGCATTATTACAATCATAAGATAAAGCAGCTCTGATTAAATTTACAAAATATACTTTAAGAAAATCATGGAAGTAAGGAAAAAACATTTAGCTGAATGAATGAATGAATTATATATGTCTTTCTTAGATCTGTGTTAAATAGGTTTATGTCTATTAACTATTTTGTGGGTCAGTATAATAATATATAATATAAACATACTTTATATTCGTAGAAATATTTATCATTCATACATAATGTACATGTATGTGATGTAGATATTGATATATATTTCAGTTTTATTTACAATATACGTATACGTATATGAACACATGCTGTGTTATGCTTATCTAGATATACATTTTGCATAGTGGTTCATTCTATTTTGGAAAAAACAAACATTTCTGTGTCTCTATAGTTTGTGACCAAATTTATATACTTCTATTTATTGTATAGTTGACAATGTGCACGTCGAAAATAAAACAGTAGGTATTCTGTAACCAGGGTGAAGCACGGTATGTTAATTATGTGTATACAAGAAATATAAATTCGGACGTATGGAACGGACTTAGAATATCTGACAAATAAGTCTTGTTCCATACATAAGTTCGGATTTCAATTGTCGTTGTATCTGCCGTCATTGGTCAGTGTCAAACAAACTCCCTATTATTATGTATCTTCATTTTTCTTTACTTTTTCAGATAGGTGTCACTCTGTTGTTAAAGGCTGCGTAGAAGCGGTGGAGGTCAGTAAAGTCCTGAACCCAAACAAAGATTAAGGTAAAAGTTATCGTTTATATTTCAAATTTATCGATAAATCCATAAAAATTAAAATATAACGACAACATATTTACAGTTTATCACGTACCCTATACAGCTTTGCCTTTAACCTTGCGTCATGGAATCAACTCCAGTTTAAGTGATAGTACACGTGATTATTCAGAGTCAGTATCACGGGGTACATTTTATAAGGCTGCATGTAAAACATGACGTAATCATCCGCTGCCGCAATAAACTCCGACCACATGTAGGCAGCATACACACTCACAATTTCTCCATATCATGACCTCACGGATCATTTTATGCAATATTTTTATCAGATTTTGTAAGAAATCCATTTTATTGGACAATTAAGTCGACCAAACTTTAATGAATATTTTATAGGATAACAACGGATATATATCAAAACGATAGTAGTATGACTTTGACAAGTTTAAGGCCAATTATTTCTAAAACAACGCCAATATTTAACATAAAATGCCATGCAATGTTGTAATAAAACCTAAAAGTGTACTTATATCGCATATTCGCTTCAATTCCCCTTGGCTATGAAATTACATATGTAATCGAATGGCGGCCCTTAAAGAAACGACTCGCAGTGTTAATATCGTCGGAGATAGAATTAAAAGAATATGACAGAAAAAAATGGTACTCCTGATAATCGTAAAGGGAGAGGTCCCGTGCACATATAATACAGAATAAAATTCCTCGTTAACGATCGCGACATTTTGGAAATCTGCTTGGATGTAAAAAAATAATCAATATCGGTATCATTTAGATAGTTAGGAATGTATGCGAATAGAAATTCTAAATAATAGTAAAGACCTTATATATCCTTATGTTGTAAAAGTGCATCTTTCTAAGAATTATCGACCATTAAGGTATATGAAACGCTGCTAGCTTAAGGGCGTATGTGACAGTTTGCTATATTTTCTATATAGACAAAGAAGGAAAATTTAAACTGTTTAATAGAACCTTTTTATACTTTGCACGATTATAGAGAATTATTAAAAGAAACATATGTTTGGGGAAAATGGGGTCACCGTCCTACTTTTTGAGTTATCTACCCCTGAATGTGATATTTCAGCAAATTGTCACATATGCCCTTAAGGCGTTGACCCCCTTCCACATACACACATCCTAGATTTTGATAATTACAAATAACACTACATACTAGAAGTGGTACCTTTCATCAGACTTCGACGAGTTTAAATGCTGTAGATAATTTTACAAAAAACAACAACAAAAAAACAAAAAACTAAAATATTCTCCTACTGTCCCTGTAAACGCAATTGATCTGTATGCACTGGCAATAGAAGTCAAGATTAATAGATTTTATGACTTTTTAAAAACATATGTCAGATACAAAATAATGTTGAGATAGCGATTTTATATCAATACACAATGCAATTTCAATTTCAAATTGATTCTGATCTTACCCGGAAAAAAAATATTTAACTTGCAATGTATTTTAAATAGTTCCTTTAATTTCTTTTATATCTTAACTTCAATGGTTGAAGATTACGTTTCTACATGATGTAAGAATTGGGAATTACTAATCACTGAGTAGTGTTGGTTAAATGTTGTTCTAAATTGCTTATAAATCGACGATAATGAAATTGACTTACTACAAAAAATGGCCCACACAGAAATAAGCATAACATTTCATCAATACTTTCACTTTCAATATTGCCTCCTTATAATGTGTGCTTTGTATTTGACGTGAAGACAACAAATTAAACAACGCTGGGCAAGTCAGTGCGCTTAAAAATAATTACTCAGCAGAAATTATAATTTGATTAAAAAGACATCTGACCAGCCAATTAAAATTGTCCATTGCAAATTATAAATGGTTTACCCAATGATTTAATTGAGATTGGACGCTTGATGTGTGTACTTACCCTTGTCAATGAAATGAAACACAAGTCTGCAATATGAAAGGCATAAAATAAAGTGTCTCAAAGGACACCGCGACATACTGTTTGGAAGAAAAACATGATTTTTGTTCACGGGAACGTTTTATAAATCTCATCTATAAAGTATTATATTGATTGGGTTCTTATAATTAAGTTTTCAAGTTCTTGGAAGCTTGATTTCTTTAGCTCTAATCAGTTTGATGTCAACAATATGGAATAGGACGACTTCTAGCCCCTATACATTAATCTGTAAATGACAGAAATCTCAAATCTCTTGATATAATTTTGTTCTGACATTGTTCAGGCATTCTGATTGAATGCCTTTGAAAGAAGTTATTTTTAGACAGAACTTATGAGTCACACAATAGAAACATAAAATTTATTTCAGCATATTTCGTACATAGCTTTTTATTGTTTAGAAATAAATTTTGATGGACATGGATTAAAGCTGTGAATTATATTTCAGTATTTTTAAAAAAAAAATTGCACTGTCTAAGTACAAGTTCAAGGTAAACTAAATATTGAGATAAAAAGGCGTTAAACATAATATTTTTATAAGAGGAAAGGTAGAATCAAAATAGTAAATTCATCAAAATGGCAAGTTCATGTACTGTACAATGTTGATATATTTTTTAACCTAAATACCTAGTGTGTATATTGTGTACTGTTATATATATGTCAGAGGTATATAAAATTACTGGAATGGATTAAGCTAAACAGTAGCTGTATGACTTCACCTGAAACGATTGTCAAATCAGATTAAAGGCAAGAGTTGTTAGAAATGTAGAAATGTTAGTAATTAGAAATGTAAACATGTGAATCCGATTTTGTTTTATTAAAGCGACATTATAGTATTCTAAGATATTTTTAAAAATATATTGGTAGTACCTGTTTCATAATTTGAATGAAAATGATAGTGAAACCTTGAATGGATTGAGAGTTTTGTTTTCATTTAAATGTTGTTTAAAGCATCATCATAAGCATTAAGCATAGATATCTTATCAAGTGTTGAAAGTGGTTTTGTAACAATTAAAATATTGGTACTTATATATGGGGAAACATTTACAAAACTGACATGTTATTGTATACACCAAATAGCTGTTAATTCAAGAATAATAAACATGTTAATCATCACGATCTAACTTCAATTTTGAATATGAACATGATATACTAGCAACTTTACACATAATTGCAGACAAAGCATCCTTAAATGAGAGACTTAATGGAATCACCGTTTGTCCTTGGCGAAAATATATGAAATTAATATATTAACATGAAGGGTCATAAGCGCGACCCCGGACATCATATATAAACTCTTCGTAGCTTTAAAGAAGACTTATGTACTAAGAAAACATGGAGACAACAGCCTGCTATTTCCCAGGATGTCTTCCTATCAGGATTAGAGTGGCGTGCTTTTAACCTAGTTTCAAGTATATTAATACGACTTGAACAAAACAATACACCATTAAACAATACATTATTTGAACGAAAAAAATACGAAATGCACAGTGCGCGCGCGCGTTTTTCTGTTTAATTATAACACGCAACCATGTTAGCAAACTTGAATCTTACATAGCATACATCTGCCAATTTGTTGAGTCATAACGTCTTCTGTTTTACAAATTTAAAAAGATTTACTAAGTAAATAAGTTTTTATTTTTTGTATTTTAATATGTGAACATGAATTTAAGCATAATGCGGTTTAATATAAAATATCATTTGATATATATAATACACGTAGATCTTGAAAGCATTCACATTCAAGGATAGACTAGTATTAATCTTTAATATCGGTATTAGGAGAACAAATTGACAAGTAAGTTCACAAGGTAGTACGTTAAGAAATTCAATTGCAAATCCATGGTTTGGCGAAAGCTTAATTACTTTCAAATAAACTAAATAAAACAATCATATCTCCCCCAATTTCGGTTGACCACATCTACCCGTTTCTCGATGCATCACAATTCTACTGTATTATTTAATTCAACTTCAAGATTTTATGTCTATTCTAGCATTCAATGTTTCTGCATACAGAAAGGGCTAATAACAATTGTTCTATTTTTATATATTAAATGATGGGATAAAGCATTTGATATTTGATGATTTAAAACAATTGTATTATTAGATTACGTTGATTGAAAGTTTGAATAAATTTCTTGCTTTGATGTAATATCCCGTCGACACTACTTCAGTAATTCGAGGACGATTTCTCTACCTAAGATAAACATATCTGACTCAAAGAGATATCGCGTCGTGGAATATAGTGGTTTGATACCACAACCGGTCTCATTATATTGCCACCGGTCCAGTCCTTATATCCTTAGCGTTAAGCAAAGAAGCGTTTTTGCACTTCCATTTTAACAACTTTGGTATATCGCGGTCGGGTGTCGAATCTTCAACAACCAAACTGACGGCTGTTTAACCACATTGCACAGTTTTAGTTTAAAACATTTTCCTCTTGTACGTTGCTTGTTGGTAAATAATTTGAAACTGCGGTGCTAAACCTAACACAGCTTAGAAAGACATTTTTAAACCAAAATATGTATAGAGATATTAGGCAGCGATTATGGAAACGTAATCTGTCTCAAGATTTACGGCCGCACCTGCTGTTAATAGATAGGCAAGCACCTGCTGTTAATAGATAGGCAAGCACCTGCTGTTAATAGATAGGCAAGCATGTTTAAAGGTATTCTGGAGCGCGGCAAAATCTTCGAGGACGGACCATCATAGATCTTGGAAACTATAGTGGCCAATAAAAATGTCTACATATTGCTTTGGCCTGATTGTTATTTATTTCGTGTTGTTGGTGGTTTATTAAAGTGGCGTTAAATGAAACGATCTTCATACATCAATCAATATTTTGCAGGTATTTAAATATGTATCTTAGAATTTTAACACATGTTTGTATAAAAAGCTGCTGCAAGATTTTTCCTTACAAATAAATTAAAGTACGGTATATGTGTACAAGATCCTTATCGCTCATTTCTATCAATGGAGGATCCTCAGTTCTTTAACATAAATGGATCTCAGTACAGGAGTTATAGTTTACTTTTATAGATATCCGTTTTTCTCATGTTAATAAAATATCACAGTTGTATTTAACGATTTTGCACTGATGATATATAATATGTGCGGATAAAAATGGGAAAAATTCAAACTATTTACACAAGATGATGACCGAAGATTAAAAAAAGATCATCATATGTATACCAAGTGATTATCTCGTTTTTCATTATACATTTTGCATTTAAGGTATGGAATAAGTGAATCGAATCGGCTTGTAATCGATTATGCTTGACTTAAACCCGGGGAAACGCAAATCGTGTTGAACCGATAGCGCAATATGTTTCGTGAGGCCATATAGATGACATTCGCTAAGTATAAGAACATATCTGCTTGGTTTCAAATCCTGCTTTATTGTCTATATGGCAGATTTACAAATTTAAAGGAAGACGTTTGGCGACAGATTATGGAATGAGCCTTTATTCGATTTTTTTTCTAGTATTCCAACTTGTAAACTGAGAACTTTCTAAGATATGTAAATGATTTAGACCGTATGCGCCTATGAGAGAATGGTTTGATTTATCTCCTATGTAGAACTAAATCGGTGCTACAATATCACATGTAACAATCCTACATTATTGTAATAGTATCTTTTGAGGTATGTGCAATGCTAACACCAGAACGTAGTTTAAAAACTTATTTCTTAAGCACCATAGGGACTGCAGCATGTCGTTTTAGGACGTATGAAAAAATGAATGTTGAGAGAAAGTATTGAAATGCCACTTTAAATCGAATATTCCTATGAGATGCATGCCTCCAAAAAAACACCTTAACCCTTTCCCTCATAGAGGACACAATGAAAAGACCTATGCGAACAGCATAAAACCAGATCAGCCTGTGAGTTACTCGCAGGCTGATCTGGTTTTATGCTGTTCGCATAGGTCTTTTCATGGTGTCCTCTATGAGGGAAAGGGTTAACCATAGTTACATATTCCCAGTACATAAAGAGAGAGGCGCTACTTTCTGAAATTAACAACATAAGTTTTCTTTATATTTTCGAACAAAGGGCTTTAGACGCCAGATCATTAAAGTTTTATTGTTTTCAGATGCATAATCGATTTGTTTTGTTTGACACTATTTTAAATAAATGCATTTGTTAAAAATTTGGCCATCGTTTAATATAGGTTTTGAATGTGATTGATATAGTAATATAGAGGTTACGGACGTAGATTGTATTTAAATTAAAATTTCCAGATTAAATAATCGACGATTAAGGTCTAGTATTTTCTCTTCCCTATCGTTACCATTGATATATCAATCACATAACTGCACGACTTCATCAATATTCAAATGTACGATGAATCATTCTATTCACATCATTTGAGCATTGCCGTTGCCTTTCATTATCACTTTATAATTTTCGTGAAGATAAATTCACGATCAGATTCATCATCTGGTATCTCATTTTTTCTACGTTTCTTTATAGACTTATGGAATTAATATTTGTTTTATTCTGGGTATACAATAACGTATACAACAATCTGCATATGATGCAATGCTTAACATAAGCTTGAAGTAGAAGGTTAACACATCAAGGAAAGTATGCAGACGTTTTTAATACGATATAGAAAAAAGCAACGTTGTTCATCTACAAGGAATAATCGATGAAAATTTGACATTGTCATAGGTTGTCTATTTCCATATAAAATATATAGAAATCGTCTATCCAGTTTGTGTATACGATGAAAAAACAGAATAACAAAATAAATGCTATGAACAGAAGTGCGCATCAATGAATGAAACCAAATATACTATATGATTTTTGTTGGCATTAAAGAAACACTGTTAACGTGAATTATAAGTTAACAGTAAATATGAATTCAGACTTATGAAGTGGACTTCGAAGCAGGTGTTTGGGATATCAGAATATACGTTTTGTTCTAGTGCATGTTTTATACATATGTACTGATTTCATATTTTTCTTCGTTTCCGTCGCCATTACTGAATGTCAAATTCACACGATTATACTAAATTTGGGGTCTTCATTTTTCTTGTATTTACTTTGTGCTATACTTTCGTTTGGACCACTTTGTTGTTGAAGGCTGTGCAAAATATCCATCAGTACACAAACAATCTAACAATTTAATGAATAGATTATACGTGAACGACATTACATAGTCAAAATGAAATTAGAATGACTTTGGCAATTAAAGACCAATTATTTCTAAATCAACGCCAATATTTTAACTTAAATTAGCCACACAGTTTTTGTAAATTTTGTAAAAAGATATCCAAAATGGCATTTGTATCACCTACAGGTTAATATGCAATGGCTTAAAATTTCCGATGCTGAGAAAAACTATCTAATCAGCTGGTTGCCAGTGCGCTTTCACAAAGGATTTGTTTATATTATTCAAGATGGAATGAAAAGAAAATGAAAGATAAACTGTTAACTTCTGAAAATCGTAAAGTTAAAAGGTCATGTGCACAATTCTTTTTCCGAAAAAGAAAATCTGCTCGGATATTTACAAAAAAATATATATCGGTATAAAAACCTGAACAATCTTCAGAAAGACAGGAATGCAAGAGTCTTTTCGTAAACGAATATAAATTATAACTTCAAATTATATCATCCTTAAAATCTTTAAAATATCTCTTTCTTGGAATTATGGACCATTAAGGTATAAGGAATGCTGCTAGATAAGGACGTTGGATAAAACTACACTATTTTTGACAATTCTGACAAATATCGCTACATTTTCATACTAAGAAAACGATTTAAAATGTCACAGACGGTATCACGGAAACTTGTCATTCCTTCTGTCTCTGAAATCCCAATAGATCTTCATAAAGTGACGATAGAAATCAAGATTAATAGATTTTTTGAAAATCAAAGAAGTAACGACAGATAGAAAATCAGGTTTAGTACGTGATTTTACATTAACATTCGACGCGCTTTCAAATTAAAACTGATGCTTATACTCTATTAATACAAAAGCCTTATCTTACCCCAAGTAATGAAGAACATAAATCAAAATATAACTTTAACCATTTTCATCAATCTGTTCTTATTTAAAATCATTTTTATGTATATATGCTATTTCAACTTCTGCGGGGATCATTTAGATATTTCATGTGTTTCAGCACTTCAGCTGGCTTGCAGTAGGTCGGTGTTTCTACTGTGTAGCAGAGGTCTTCTACCTTATCAAGCTATTATCAGATTTCAAAATATGACTAAAATACAAACTGTAACAGCGACGGTTAACTAAATCATAAGACAGTGCATACCGCCTATC
>CM037781.1:55996731-56046731 GCA_021229015.1 Solen grandis | reverse complement strand
TTTTATCAAGCAATAAAAAGGGAGACTTATAGGTCCCTTTAGTAAAATCATAACAGAATGAACAGCACTAGGGAAGTATATACAGATAAGGTATCGGTAAACAAGTGTGCAATGATTTAGAATCAATATTTTGAAAAAAGATTTCATTACAATTCTGCTTTCATCTCATACTGGAATTCCATCAATAACACATAGCGCTTAGTAATACTCACATTTTTAGAGGAAAATTACATACCATGTATTTAAATATTTCGGAAACAGGAATGGTGGAAGAATGCAATTCTATTAATTTATGAACTTGAGAACTTTAAAGCACTGAATATTGTTAGTAGAATCCGGGTCTGGAATTGGCCAACACAGTTACAGAAATGAATATAATACTTTATAAAGACATGCAATGCTTAAGCAACAGAATATGTTAAAAACGCCCCTCCTGAAATACGATGGTATCCTGCATTACATAACTCAATATTTTAAGAATAAAAGTTAATAACGTGAACTGTTTTATACGTTCCAGTCGACTGCATCAATGTAAGTATTGCCATTGATATTATCTTGGCTCTGTCCGGATGTACATCCGATTTAGTACATGTAGTATCAAAACTTGATCACACCGAACTGAAACCAATCGTAACACATTGTAGATGTGCGTAATATGAAACATGTTGGATTATCTCTCCTTTTTGAAAAATTATGCCCTTTTGATCGTTTTGGTAGATCATATACATTTCCAGCTACGGCTTCATAACTACTGGATGTTTTTCGATAAAACTTGCTTGCATTCAACATTGCATATTGTAGATGTGTGTAATTTTTAACAGGTTGGGTCATCTCCCTTTTTTTCTAAAATTATGCTCATTTAACAATTTGGAAGCCCATATATATTGCCAGCTTCTACAATAACGATCTGCCGGCTTCTCCTCTGCAACTACTTGATGTATTTCAATGAAACTTGCTGGGATTAATCGTTACACATTGTAAATGTGCGTAATCTATAACAGGTTAGGTTATATCTTCTCTTTTGAAATTTATGCCCCTTTGACTTTTGGTAGCTCATGTACATTGCCAACTACTTCCATGATCTGCCGGTTACTCCTCTGTAACTACTGGATGTACATGTATTTCAATGAAACTTGCTGTGATTACATTGGTGATTAGCGAAGTCTGTAACAAGTTGGGTGATTTCTCATTTTTAGAAAATTATGCCGCTTTGACCGTTTTGGTAGCTCATATACATTACCAACTATAGCTTCAGAATTATTTAACATTGCACATTGTAGATGTGCGTAATCTATAACAGGTTGGGTTATCTCCCCCTTTTCAGCCCCTATACAGTTCTAGTTTTAATCTAAAATTGTAAAGGCATTTGATTGTATGTTTTTGAAAGAGGATATTTTTCAGACAATCTGGCTTTTAAGTCACACAATAGAAACTTTTAATCTAATTCAGATATGTGTCAACAGCTGACTTAAATCTTACAGCTTACCTAGCTAATACTTTTGGATAACATGGATAACACACTATTTAAGTATATGTTCAAGTGATGTGAAACTAAATATAGAGATAAGAAGACATTTAACGACATTTTTTATAAGGGGGTCGATCAAAATATAAAGTTCATAAACAATGTAGATATATTGGTGACTTAAATACATTAGTGTGTATATTGTGCATCGTTACATATTTTGTTAACTGTATAACTAGTTACTTGATAAATGTATGTGTTTTCGTTATTATTTCACCAATAAGAATGTCTAAATCAAAGACGGGTGTTAAATACTTCTGATAAATCTGGAAATTAAACTTGATGTAGATAGAAATTAAAAATAATGTGTTACCAATAATGTTTTATTTCTTTAACCCTTTCCCTCATAGAGGAAGCCATGAAAAGACTTATGCGAACAACATAAAACCAGATCAGCCTGCGAGTTACTCACAGGCTGATCAGGTTTTATGCTGTTCGCTGCTCCTCAGTGGTCTGGAAATGAGGATTTTGTAATTAATTTTGGTAAGGTTTAAGTGTGGTTTTCTGCAGATCAGGCTTTATGTGGTACCTATTGAGTGTGTCAAAATGAGTCTATATCAGGGAAAGGGTTAAATAATAATAAGCAGCACTATAATATATGACTATATGTTTTTTATATTAAAATCATCATATGTATGAATATGATTGTGAAAACCTTCATTTGTTTTTAATGTAAATGCAAGTTTTTATTGTGATTATCATCATTAAGCAAAGATAACGTATAAAATACTTGGTTGTATGTTTTATTCGTTGTATTTGTAGCAATTAAAAATATCAGTACTGTTTATGTAAGGAAAACATAAAGATGACAGAAATTTAATTGTATACACAAAAAACTTTGTAATTGAGAAATATCAAATATGTAAATCATCGATCTTATTTAGGTTTGAATACGAGCATGATATACTAGCAACCAACTCCATACATAAATGTAGACAAATTATACACCAGAGACGTTAAATTAAAGACTTAATAGAATCACCGGTTGTCTTTGGCGAGAATATATACACACACAAGAAGGACCATTATGGCGACCGACATCACCATAAACAATCTCTTTGTAGGTCTATATAGTCGGCTGCTGTACATGAAAAACACTAAGGCAAAGTTACAACCTGTTTCTTCCCTGGATGTCTTGTTATCAGGATTGGAGTGTGGTTTTGATATTGTTTTAATCTGTGAATCCATGGTCCTTGCAAAAGCTTAATAACTCTCCATTGAATTAAAGATAAAATTACATTCTCTTGGTATTCCGAACCCTCACTCAGTTACTGTATTGTTTAATTCAGCTACGAGATTCTTTGTCCATCCTGACATTCAAAATCGTTCATATTCACATGACTCCAACCCCCATCCCCCAAAACAACAATCAGCAACAACAACAACAAAAAAACAACAACAACAAAAAACAACAACATTGAAATATTTTTTTTTATTTTCAGATCTTAAATACGTTTCAAGAATCAAATTATTACAATGCATTTATATTTTGGGACATTCGCGACGGTATTCATGTTATTTTGGGACATTCTATTGACATTAGTCTTATTTAAATAAACAAAACCTTTTGCACTACCTTTATAACGACATTGGTATGTTACTGTCGGGGATCGAACACATGGCTTCTCAATTCCAGGGCTTATGCTCTAATCACTATGTAACTAAAACACAACAGTGGTCTGATACGTTTTCTATTACAAGCTAAGATGTTTCTAACGACTGGTTTAACCGCATGATACGGGTTTTAGTTTAAAAACTACAATGTGTCTTGCAAGGAGACTGCCGGTAAGCTTTGGAATGACGCTGTTAAACCGAAAACAGTTGAGAAAGACACATCAGTTTTAAATCAAAATGTGTATGATATAAGATATATGTAAGACAGATATTAGTTAAACGTAATCTGCTTAAACCTGCTGTTAATAGACAGGCATATTTATAGTTTAACATGTCTGTGGTGCGGACTTCGAGGGCAGATCATTACATATACTGGAAGCTATAGAATGTTATATATGTTATAATGTGTAAGTATTAACTTTGCCTAGCATATATGAGTATATTTCTGTGTATCGAAACGGAGATAAGAGAAACGGGCGTCATATATTATCATTCATATATGAAATATTTCTGGTTGTTTAACTGTTTTTTATATATCAAAAACATATTATTAAGTATTTTATTTGTATCGTAAATTTTCAACATATGTTTATATAAGAAGTTGCTTAAAGAAAATTTTGTTACAAATGTTAACTGATACGGTTTGTGTGTACAAGATCGTAATCGTTCATTTTCTAATTTAAATGAAGGATCTCCAGTTCACCAACATACATGTATAAATCAAACAAGGAGTAAAAGTTTACGTTTTTAAAACATATTTCATATCTGTGGAGGAACATACTACGCTTGCTAGTAACGAGTTTTCGTTGATGATATGTAATAAAGACTGATATCAATGGGATTTATGTACTGATATAAATTGGATTTTCTCAGAATATTTGCACAAGAAAATTATTGAATTTAAAGTACACGTGATTATTACTTGCAGTCAAAATAAGTAAATGAAATTGAGATGAACTGTTTTTTACTTAAGGAAGCGCCAATAGCTTAATATATAATGCTTCTCTTGGCGTTGTAGATGACATTCGCTCAGTACGATTACGTACTTGCTTGGTAACAGATTCTGCTTTATTGTCTATATGGCAGATTTACCAGCCTTAAGCAAGATGTTTGTCGATAAATACGGAATAAACATTTACGGATATTTGATTCTAGAATTCCAAATAGATTTCAAGAGAAAGTAAATCCTGTAATTTCAACTAAGACCTTTCAAATATTGGTTTAAAATTATATGTGCCCGGTAGAGAAATTATTTTGATTCCTCTGTCTTGTAGAACTTAATCTTTGTCACAACTTAACACGTAACCATACAAAATGATTATAATAGTTTCTATTTAAAAGTGCGTATTGCTGACTTTCGTAGAAGTTCGTTTGAGTTAACGGGGACAGCTGCATGTGATTTTATGAAATTAATAACTGTTAAGGGAAGGTGTTAAAATACTATGTTATATTTAAGATCCCCACGAGAAGCTCACATCTATATGTTGCCTTTGAAAACACATTTAAGTTTGTTTCCTTGAAAATAAGAAACATCAGTCGTATGTAGAGTGAAGGTCTGACGAAATCCTGCTAAACCAAAGTTATAAATGCCTGGTAAATAAGAAGAAAGGCGCTAGTCTCTTTATGTTACAACATAAAACTTCCATGATGTTTCCAAACAAAGGGTCATAAATGACATTATTTAGACGCCACTCCATAAAAGATTGGGACAGCCTGTCGAAAACATCACTGAGAGGTCAAGAAAAATATTTTGATAGAAAATAGTTTTATTTAATACTTAACTGATTGCTACATTAACCTGTAGAGACATTCACAATGACTGAAAGGGCAAGAAAAAGAAAGATTTCAGATATAATATATATTGTTCAGATGGATAATTGATTTGTTTTAAGAGAGGCCGTTTAGATGATACTTTTTTTTTAAATATGTCTTTTGTTAAACCATTGGTTGTCATTTAGTACTGGAATTTGTCGATACGCGACATAAATCCGTTTATTGAACAGGGATATATGGCAAAAGTGATAGTTACACATTCTAGTAGAAAATGTGTCTTCCATGGCGGTGCCAGTACAACGGCGCCGTTTTTCAGCCTCGTTTTAACTCTCTTTCCGGTTGAAGATATTGCAATTTGGTAACATTTAAAATCAAGGAATTTTAAATTTCTCTTCTTTTTTTTTCTTTTTTTGCAATGAAACTATCATGAAGCTTCCATACGTGGATTGTGTGTTAATTCAATACTAAATTGTTTGCTAGATCAAATAGTTGATGCTCCAGGTCTAATATTTTCTCCACTCTATCGTAAGCATTGATATAATCAAAGAACCGATAGTCCTGTAAACTGCCAATTGAAACTACTGCTACAATATCCTAGTTTATAAGTTTGTGCAAGGCAATTCGTGGGATTTTGAAATCATACACACGAAATAGTTTAATGGAATAAAATCGTTCATAGCGGATTTTATAACGCTCTGCTAAGATAATGTCATGATTAAGATTGTTTGGTATTAAAGTTTAGATCGGGGCAGGGTTGAAATGTAGGTCAAACTTTACGAACTACCTCTCGCATTTATATGCGTTGTACATATTAACAAACAAAACAATATCGCTCTATACGGAGTTACAAAGACAAAATACCATAAACATGTTAAAATTAATCTGATTACATTACATTGTATCAAGATATATGCATTAGCTTTTGGGACGGCGCCCTGTCCGAAAGATACGATAACTTAAGTCGTTAGTTTCAGTTTGTAATGCTCTGTATCTTATGAACATCAATGCAATGTCGACCGTTTATGCTTATTGTATTCAAGTTGCGTCAGTATTTTCCTATAACGTCTTAAAATATAATATGTTGATCTAAAATCTTTCACAGGTCCGTACATATAGCCGTGGACTATTATCTGAACCAGAGTGAAATAAAATATATTATATTATTATTTCTCATACTAGTAGGTGTTATGACCATAAACTATGGTTTAAATACAACACTTTTTGAAACCGTTACCTAATGCCAAAAAGATACGAATAACTCATATATCATATAGAAACAATTTGACCTATTTCACAGGGAGCATGTTTACTGTAATCTGAGTTCCGGTGACAGAAGATCATAACAATGAGACTGCATTCTTATTCTCAGAATGCAGCTCAAAAATGAACGTGAGTATGGTATTAGTGTTAAACGTCCATATCATCGGATACACACGGTGCACTGTAATAAGTGGTAGAAATACAACAACAACTAACGAATACCTTTTTAGATGGAGGTTTTCTTCTTCTCAAATCCCCACATCTCTGACTGTTCTAAAAGTCCTATAACTTATTTATTAATATCATTATGGTTATTAGAATACAACTTTCACATCATTATGGCTATTAGAATACAACTTTCATATCATTATGGTTATTAGAATACAATTTCACATCATTATGGTTATTAGAATACAACTTTCATATCATTATGGCTATTAGAATACAACTTTCATATCATTATGGTTATTAGAATACAATTTCACATCATTATGGTTATTAGAATACAATTTCACATCATTATGGTTATTAGAATACAACTTTCATATCATTATGGCTATTAGAATACAATTTCACATCATTATGGTTATTAGAATACAACTTTCATATCATTATGGTTATTAGAATACAACTTTCATATCATTATGGTTATTAGAATACAATTTCAAATCATTATGGTTATTAGAATACAACTTTCATATCATTATGGTTATTAGAATACAACTTTCATATCATCCAAAATTGGTTTAAATATGGTTATTAGAATACAATTCACATTGTGTTATTCTATATACATTTCATTTCGTCATATTATATTATGAATGTTCTGTTACAAAATACACCTCTCGTAAGTCATTAAGACACGTCTTCATTGATGATACAGCAAGAGATACAGGCTAATATTTTCAATCGTTTGGAGAAATGTCTTAATATATCATATCCGTCTTCGAAGTCACCTATTAAGTTCTTGAAAAACATTCTTTTTTTATCTCAAATCAATCGACTATTTTGCACATGGTAAAATGAAAATAGATGAATCACAGATAGATTTTAGTTTTTAGAGGTTCTGATTAGCCATAAATTTAGTGTGACTTCTCATTTTTTATCTCTTAATTTCCGTTCTTTTACATGTTCGAATCATGGAAGTGATAACCGTCAAACTTATTGTAGGATAAACAAGGATACAGTTTTTACATAAACTGCACTTTATATACCTATGTTTTCAACCAAAGCATGGTATTTTTAATATGTCTTGAGCAATTTAAATATGATTTAGAGCCAAGCATATGCTTGAAGTGGACGTTTAGCATATTCAGGAAAATAGGCAGACGTTTTTAATACGTTATTGAAAAAGACAGCGTGGTTCATTTAAAGAGAATAGTCGAAGAGTGTCTGCTTCAGTATGAAAAATATAATAAATTGTCCATCTGTTTTGATGATACGATCAGAAAAACGAATTTAGCAACACAATAAATGCCATAAACAGTGACCTGCGTCAATGAATGGCATGCGAGTTATGTGTTTACAGGAAACATAAATTCGAGTGTATGGAACGGACTTGGAAACAGGAGTTTGGCATATCAGACACATAAGTCATGTTCCGAAGCACATTTCATATGGATGGACCGATTTCACTTTGTCTTTGTATCCGTCGTCATTCCTGAATGTCAAACAAACTCACGATAATCATGTGTCTTCATTTTCTATTATCTAGTATGCCTTATTTTTTGTTCTGGGTCACTAAGTGTTTTGGGCTGTAAATAAGAGCGGATGGTTGTAGACTACATTTTTTCAATAATAAAATGAAATTTATATAGAATAACGACAGTGATTAATTTATACGTTAAAGATTGGTATACCATTGGTGACTTACACTTATTATTTCTAAAAAAATCACACTTTTAATAAAGTGATGTCGTATTTTTTAAAACCATTTATTGTGCTTTACTGTAGAATCTAAAAATACAGTGACCGTGTACCACCAGAAAATCGTAAAGAAAGGGGCTCTGTATACATTTTTCCCCGCATCAGTTAAAATTTGTTTTAAGAAATCGGAAATAAATAAAACAAATTCTATCCGTGAAGGAATATTATCAAAGCCAGTCACGGGCGTAACATAAGCAATACAATTGGATCCGAATATTGTTTTTCTGTTGTCAAGCTGTCTTTGTCTAATGTGTCATTAAGGTGTATGAAATGCTGCTAACAAAGGACTTTGCACTTTGAGTAAATCTACAATTTGTTAGTTCTGACAAATACGAAACAAAATAAAATACGTAGCAGTGGTACTTTTCATATGACGAGAACGACTTCAAATGTTGCAGACAGTTTCTCCTTTAATCCCTTTTATCTCAGTAGAGTTTTCTTAACTGACAATACTTTTGAATTAATAGGTTATATGACAGTCAAAGAATCTACTACGGACATGGTTTCATGTTGTGTGAGCGATTTTATATCAACATATTTTGCGACCAAAAATTAAAGCAGTTCGTTCACAGATGATCGGTAGATATAAAAAAAGTAGTTTCTATTTCTCGTTAATAATGGTGAAGTCTTTGTTTCCTGACAAATAAACTCGAATGTGTAGGTCACATTTTATCAGGTAAACGCTATTTTCGTAAACGCAACTTCGACGAAATCTGTTAAATTAGAATATGATATCCCGAAGGACATGTTCCGAAACATGGGGTCTTCACCAGTTCAGGGTAGCGATACTGGAAGTTCATCCTTTAATGTTAGTGCAAGCGATAAAAGTGCATAAATATAGATGAAGGTTTTATCAGTCTAAATATAGTTTCAATACCCTGTGTGACGGTATTGCCTGTGATGGGGAAACCACACATTATTACGATCACGGGTGGCTGCATTGGTTGACATTGCGTCTGTAGATGGGCATAGTTAGACATAATACACACGTATAGTTAAAAATCAAATTCTTGGTCAATGTCCATCTGTGAACGAGCTGCTTTAAAACTAATGCTTATACTCTCAAAATGCAATAACATTTATATCAACAATATCACTGATATTACTCTCAGCAGTGGGTTTAAATCCCGACGCGGCTTTTTGGATATTCCATGTGAAGAAACCTTTCAGATGGTTTGACATAAGTCGGAAAAATTATACCAACGTGCCATTTGGGATCTTCCTTACCCAGTATTTAGCAGGACGTCGCTTTGTGGCAGAAAAAACAACTGTTGCAAGGTAGGTAAACTCTAGGACAATAGATCGTTTCATTCCAAAATGAGACGTAAAGCTACGTAAATCAACGAGCACCTAATCTATATGCTGGTATAAAATTTCCACACTATGTTTAAATCTGTTTAAAATCAGCCAGTTATACCGGGTATAGCCGATACTCTATTGAAATGGTCTATAAGTTCTGGTACACATATTTCATTAACTGATCATAACGCGCTCTGAAGTAATTTCGTACTGGAATTAACAGTACTTAGGTAGTAATAGAATTTGGGACAGTTTCTTTCTATAAAGAGGTAGGTTCACTAGCACCCAAATTTAGCCTAAGATTTTATGAAAAACTGGAATCAACAAAGTGATTGTTATCCTGTATAATAGGATTATTTCATCGCTGAGATATATTTAAATCGACGTAAACCAAAAAAGTCACAACAACTTGGTCGGCACAGTAACAAAATACTTAAAACATTTTATGAAAGAACTGAATTCATGCTTACCCAAGGCTTATTCCAACAGGAATGCAACAGTTGCTTGCCTTAACTAACTTTATGAAATTGGGAGCAATAATGGTGTGATCGTATTCTTCCAAATCAACTTTAAACATCGTCAATTTTCTTTCAGTGTTCGTTCATAAAATTGGAGTTAAATTCTCATTGAATTTGCAGTTAAGGGAACAGATGCACAACCTAATTTTGCAATTATTGTTTAATTATTTTTTACAACAACACTTTTTCTTATAAGTAAACAGTACAAATAAAAACATCATGGACAAAAAAAAAAAAGTATTAAATTTCAGTGGCTTAATTCTCTTAAGAAATTTTAAGCAAATTTAAAGACATTTGACAAACCTATTCAACATGTGTACTATAGTTTATAAAATGTTTTATCCAATGGTTTTACATAGATGGAAAAAAAAGTGTTGGGGTAACGGATATATTTTTATCGTACATCGTGTGAGGAAACCGTGATAATTGAAACATTATCGTAAGTGTCACTAAGCGGGCTACTTTGATTCATAAATATTGCTGCATTGGAATAAAAAAAAAAGTGAAGTTTCTGGGAATGTTTTGAAAGATAATGAACACGTGTTAATGCAGGTTTTAAATTTTATTCTGCTGAGTGGTGTCCCCCCTTGTATCATATTACATATGAACACCTGGCATTTTGCATTTTTGCCAGGTTTAGCGTCCCCCGACAGAATTTCAGTTATTTTGAGACTATGTCTACGTAAGGACATTTCAGTGAGTTACCACTGGTTTTAATTTTGATTAAATGTATTATTGAAATTCTCAATTATATTAAGTAAAATTATAAAGGAAGCCCAAAATTCAAGGTTAATGTAATGTAATATATATATATATATATATATATATATATATATATATAGTGAGGTATACATCTTTTACATTTTTAGAAAGCCAGAAAGCATTTTCGGAAGATTGAATCAGAAAATAAAAGAAATAATTCATAGCTTTTGTGTAGTTTTTCATACATGTTGATCATGACACAATGAGAATTTTGCTTCTTTTGTATTTTCCATGCATGTTTGACAGTATTTTCAACTGTTACTTATAAAACATAATAAGTTACATAGTGTAATAAAATATTCTGAAAATATTTTTTGATAATTATGTTATTTAAGCATTTAAAATGCAAAATTTCCAATTTCTTAATGCTTTGATTTTTTCAACAAATTTAGCAAACAGTGATGTTTTACCATAAGCTTAATCTCTAAAACAAGCATGGTGATCGCCTATTTTTAATTCATATATTATTTTAACTTAAGTCTAAGGTAATTATGTGCAAAATTTGAGAAAAAAATATGTCCGTCAGAAAAAAGAAAAAAAACGTAGTAGTATCATACATAGGGTATGATTATAAACATCGTCCTTAAACTGGGCCAACCAATCCTAGATCTACATTATGTTATATTTAGTGAGCTATGTCGTAATCGGGTACCGATCCCGCGACCTCCCGCTACCGTGATATTTTGTCACCATACTATGTGAATCTGTCTGATAGTCGCAACTGTGTAAATCAGGCTGTGATAAGGGTGTATACCACAAACTTACAGTAACATGTAACAGTATATGAATACCGAAAAGCTAGACACATACAAATGTGGTTTAAGCTTTTGTGCTATTGTTATATAGACTCAAGGGGCCGCCGTGGCCGAGCGGTTACAGTCGTGGACTACAAATCTCTTAGCCCCTCACCGCTGTGGGTTCGAATCCCGGTAGGGACTTCAGATTATTCATGTGAGGAAGCCTTCCAGCTGGCTTGCGGTAGGTCGGTGGTTCTACCCGGGTACTTCTGTGTACTCGGGGTCTTCCTCCACATGTAATTAGCTGGACGTCGCTATATGATTGAAATACTATCACAGCGACGGTAAACCCCAATACAAAAACAACATATAGACTTAAATTGTTGTATTATTTATGTGAGTAAAGATCTAGTTCACATTGACGCCCCAGGGAAGTGTTGGCTATTGCATGAGTAATGATTACCCCAACCTGTAAAAAAGGAGCCAATGACACACTTGGCCTTACTAATATGTGAAACAGCGTTCACCGCATGTAAAATCAAGGAAGCAGTAAACACCATCTCGGTGTGTTGTTAAAAAAACTTGGCTCTTCATTTATGAAGGTATGACAAGTGTAAATTCCAACATCGTTTAAAAGGAATCCTGATAAGTCTACCCGACACAGCCCACATTGTTCTTTAATGCTAAGAAATAAAGTCCCAGCGATGCAAATGTATTTACCTAGAGAATCTGGAATTTGAATCTCAAAATCGTATGTTGAACATGTGTCACGCACGTGTGATTTAAACGATACCACCGCATACTGCCATAAAGACAAATAATACTTTATCACAAGAAAGTTTTATTAATATCATATTGACTGTGTTCTTATGTCTGAATTCAAAAGTTCTCTGAAACTGAATTTCTTTAGCGTTAATGGGTTTGGTGTCAACAATACGGACAGGAAAATATCCTAGACACTATACATCAGACTGTAAATGGCAGAAGTCCTAAATCTCTTGATATTATCTTTCTCTGTACAGTACAAAATCTCTGGGCAGACATTGTAGAGGCATTTTGTTTGTGTGCCTTAGATAGAGGATAGTTTTCAGACTATCAGAACTTTAGAATCATACAATAAAAACTTACAGACTCTGAGAATTTATTTCAGAAAACAAATGTTTCAGATATGAAATATGCAATGTACTGAAATTACACTTACTGCGTATTTTCTATCTAGCTATGAATAGATTGGAACTACTTTTGGACAAATAGGGGATAAAAGTTACTATGGAATTTATATATAATTCAGTATAAAGTAAACCATTGTTTAAAAGCAAGCTTTAGGTACATTAAATATAGAGATTTCCCGGTTAAAATTAATATATTTTAAGAGTTAAATTATAGAGGATGATCAAAATAGCAAGTTGATATAAATGTAGATATTAGTACGTAAGTAAGGGAGAAAATAATTGATAAAGACCTTGCGTGAAGTGTGCAGCGTTACATATTATGCAATTACTTGATTACCTGTAAAGACTGTTTTAATCAAAAGCAAAATGAATAATATTTAAGATAATGTTGATAGAAAAGTTAAAAATTGATTCTGATGCTGCTTCACATTCGAACATGTCTGATAAGGGACAGGAAATATATAGAAAGTATTTGTTTATATTGAGTGGATATGGAATATATCTCATACAGAAATGATGCATTTACATTGTACAATATTTTGACGAGCGCGATGCGCGAGTGTATCACTTAGAGACAAGATATATAAAGAGGATTATTGTTTTTTTTTGGTGTAAGATCGATTAATAATTTCACTGAGTGAATAAAAAAAGTGATATTTACACGAGTGGAGAAGCCACGAGTGAAAATGCATCTTTTATGTTCACGAATGAAATTATACATCGATCTTTCACCAATACAAACATTTTTTTTTCTTTTTAGCTAATGCTTTAAAGGCCATAAATTAGCTGTGTTATTCACAAAAGATGTCAAAATTGGCGGGATTACCTCGCGTGCGTGATGTTATTTATGCGTAAAACCCAGCACAATTGACGCTCCTATCATTTTATAACGAAGGGTCGGGTTCAAGATCCTGATAATATCACTGTTTTCCTGATAATTCTGATAATTCTACTATTCAAAACAGTGAAATCATCAGGATATAATCCACTGCTATTCTAGGTAATCCATTGAAGAGCATTTAATTAACAAACTCCCATATGCACTCGAAACAAATAAAATTCTTTTTTATTTTATGCTAAACTGCAACCAAAGAATGGAAGTTTTTGTGTAATCTATAGACGTATGTATATCCGTGTGAAAGGAAAAAAAGGGAAACGACAGGTAAATACTAATAATCAAAAATGTATAAGTAAAATATGTAGTTCCGGCAGACTTATATCACTCCTACTGTTGATGATATGAATTTGTTTTTACTGATAGAATACAGTATTTAATCAGTTAGCATAAAATAAATTACAATATGAGGTCCTAAATTAGTTTTAAATATAAAGGAAGTTCTAGGAACGGTTGGCCTAGTATAAGTATATAATATTATTTATATGAATGTGTCTGTCACGATGCGATATTTCATATTTGTCCCATGTAGAAAATATAATTAGTTAAGTATATCATTATAATATATCTAATATTTTGGTGGTATTACAGTCCTTATCAATTTTATGAGATTCAATGCAATGGAGAATTATTTTAAAATTGGCAATTTACCCCAATTTAAATGTTAGGTTTTGTTGGTATCATTAAACCTAGAAATATGTCATCTGTTTTTGTCAACTTTTTTTTTCAAAAAAAAATTTAAAAATTGGGCTGATATATAGGAAAGAGAAAATATTATATTAGCCAATATGTTATCATTTTAAACACCAAATAGCTTCTTAATTCATGAATAATAAATATGTAAATCAGCTCGATCTAATCTTGGTTAGAACGACTGGCATAGTAGCTACGTTATGCATTATTACAGGAAAAGCATATGAAACATTTAATGGAATCACCGCTTGTCCTTGGTGGGAATATATGAAACTACTTTATAAGTATAAGGGACCAAATTTGTGACCTACAATACCATAAAGAAACCCTCCATAATTTTAAAGCAGGTTTCTGTACATCGAAACAAAGCGGAGACGTCAGTCCAGTCCGTCATTTGGCAGGATATCATATGAGGGGGATTAGAGTATTTGTTGTTGTTGTTGCTGCTGATGTTACCGACAAATCCATGGTCCCGGCGCAAGTTCAATTACCTTCCAAAAAACTAAAAATCCAATCATATTCTCTCGGATGTCCGAGCTTGGCTGAAATCTGATGATTTATATATCAACCAAAGTCCTCGATATATTGCAATCGAATATACATAGCGATTCTTCGAGTTGATACAACAACCGGTCACATAATTCTGCGAACCAGTCCCGAGACTACCCGTATCCTCGTATGTTTCGCGCCAAGCAAGGAAACTTTCCAGTACCATTTCTTCGATTTCCTTAAGCCTCAGGCGGGTATCGAACCCACGACCTCTCGATTCCTAGAACGAATGCTCTATGGACCTATCACGGTGGCTAAGCATAAAGCAGGATGAAGCTGATATTAACGAAAAGCGATGTTCGATCCAGAAATTGATTGGCTGCTATTGCTGATTACAGCTGTAAGAGAGTAACAAAAACGAAATATGAATCTTTAACCTTTCTTTTAACGTTTTGTATATTCAGGAAAATGTAAAGACTGTTATTGGCTTCACACACCTTATTGATACATATTTGACAGCACGCACGATGAACTGGGTATAATCGGTTTTCCAAATGAATTAAATACATTAGCCCGAGATAGTTACCTTTTATATAGCTCATATACATCAATTTTGTACAGTTATTATGACTACTGAAAGAGGCATACTTGTATATACACAAACATGCTTTAAAAGATTCCTGTTACGCTTTACTCCGGAAAACTATGTTTTTATGTGTAAATCTTACAGTTTTATGTAAAGTAAATTTGCGTGTTTACAGGAAATGGAACTCCGGAAATAAAGCACGGACCAGAAATTACGAGGCCAGGGTTTCAGACATATCGGTCATTGTCAGAGGTATATCCTATACATAAGTACCGTTTGCACTTTGTCTTTTGTATCCGTCGCTATTACTTAGTGTCAAAAACAATTTTCTTGCAAATAGCATGCCTTACAATATATTTCGGGATCATTTTTGGTATCAGTTGCTGGAATCCATATTGATTTTCACGACACTATCAGTTTTCATTATATATTTCAGGGGTATTTCAGTTGTCTTTAACATAGGGAAAAGTTTCACAGATGCAAATCGTAAACGTTCGCTACTGCCGAATAGGTCAAACGAGTGATGTATAGGGACGATTTTTTAAATAAAACACCAATTATGATTGAATGAGAAGCAATGTTACAATAGGAATCAAATTTGTTCTCAAAGAGTACGTTTTGCGGCCAATCCAGTCTTTTTAAGATATATTTGAGTGTCAATGTAGAGTTATAACATTAGTTTTAAAATATTTATTTTTGTTGTTTTCTCTCCCTCTTTTCCTGACGAAATGTACGCATTAGCGTTCGTGCGTTTGTCTGGATACGAGTCTGAAAATTGTGAGTAAACTATTTCAAACTGATCGGAAGTATGCAAGTTTCAATGTGATATCGAAATGTGTATTTAATTGATGAAAATCAATACAGCATATTATGGATATTTAAGAGCAAGATCTAATGTAAATTCATTAAATTTCGTTTATTATGCACTTAAGGTAATGTGACCCCAAATGACACTAATATAATAAGTCTCTCAATTAAAATAAAAAAATACTTGGTTGTCATGTATGCTAATAGGACGTATGTATGCAAAATTTAAACTAATGTAACGTCCGGTCTTGGACTATTCGACACTTTTCTTAAAAGCTCAGACATTAAAAAGTATCTTGTTAAGAAATAAGGAAACTCTTAATTTTATAATGTTATGTCCTATTCAATTAATGAAAACAAATAGTTTGCTGTTGATTATCGTTATAGAGCAAAATAGCATTTGGCAAACAAACTATGCATGTTAGATGATTATCTCGACTCATTACTCGCTACTTGTTGCATATTTGAATAATGCAATATATTGGTAATCTACCCACCGCATTTTAAAGACAAGCACAGGATGCAAAATTCAAAAACACCGCTAAAATTGAGAGAACGATTTCCAAAATTTTCTATTATGTTTAATTTATTAAGTATATATACTCAAAGGAAAAAGAAACGAAGGGTAAACCTTTGTGTCAGTTTTAAGTAGGAAGTATTCAACGGTATAACAGTTTAAATTATTTTGATAAAGATTTTCAAACATAATAAATGCTTTAAATTGAGATGGGGTCTATCATATAAGGTTTATTGCAAGGATAGGAGGTAAAAACTTGAGCAAGGCTACTTACAGATTCTAGTTACCCTGCGTTTCTCTTTCCTTTGAGTATATTGATGTTTTAGGAGATTGTTGATTTTATTTTTATTTCTAAAGTACATACGATGTTGATATTGATGTTTTAAGGGTTTTAAGGGAATGTAATCTGTCTAAACATAATAATGTAATGTATTTTACGAATGCAGCTGAGTATACTTTTGTACCCAAAAGTATATCATAGCTCTGTAGGAACCGTAACATAACAGAATCATTTAGCAATATCTTAGTAATGTTCAAGTCGATACAGACACTGACTACAATTGTTAACACCCGGAACACTACTGCATTTGATGATATAGTGATTTTCTTATCTTCAGGCCCTTGTCTGTTGGCTCAGATTTTTCATGCGACGTGGCCTTCCAGCTGACTTGCGGTATGTCGGTGCCCCCGTATAGTCGGTATATTTTCATGACCTTACCAGGCGCAAAGTACTGGCCCAACCAAGGAGAGATTAGTACAAGTTATAAGAACTTGTTTCCCAAATCGAAATAAATATGTTTAGCTTAATTTAAACTGAGCTGGACGTCACACTGTCGCACCGAGGGTCAAATCCATAATAGCAATGATATAGATTACTATGTACAAGATATCGTACAAATAGCTAGGGTACATCGCCACATATCAAAAGAAATATTTATATTTTTTATGATACATGTACAATATTGTGTCTTTTTAACATTTCACTATATTTATAATTAATACAGACGGGCACATATTCAGTTTGAAAATGTGCAGCAGTTGCATATAATACTTCAATACAAATCTGAGAGCCTTGCAATACACTTAAAACATGGTCATATCCTTGCCGTTTTATTGGTGGCCATAGCGTACATGCAAACTTTATTTATAATCATACTAAATTGATATGAAAGTTTGAACTAATGCACTTGATTACTTTTTAGAGGACTTTCTCTAATGATGGTGACATGTTAAACCCGATGCTCGCCGTTGCAATTGTGACTACGGTATTGGAAAGCGGTTATCATTTGATATACCACAGCGGCAGTTACCATTATATAGATTGAGCCGATAAATCTTTCAACAATGTGGTCTTTTTCTTAACCCAAGTATTTTGATGAAAGATAAGTACATTTGACCTGAATGCAAAATGACCTGAATGGTAATCAGCTATTATTATTTATAGAAAAGCAATGGTGGATAGGCGCACGTCATTTTGGAAAGTCAGTGATCACGATACAATTGTCTGGAATATGCTATAAATGTATTACTAGTGTCTCTGCATCTCTGTGTCTCAAAAGTTTTGCCATGTTTGACTTCATGTGTCAGAACTTGGTCGTTTCCCGAAATATGCCCTCCTGGGATTAAATGTTCTGACAGTTCTATGTTTTGTAAAAACACATATGAGGGCAAAACAACTAAGACAGTAAAAACAACAGTACTGTATATGTTTTTGTTCCGGATTTGACATCAATAATGTTTGAGAAGAAACTTGTTGTTGGGTTAAACGTCCGAGAGTATTTCAGTCATTTGGAGACTTTAGACAAATATAGAACTGTTACAGTATCGTGTCGTGCACCGGTACACCACTCAGTCACAATATCCTGGAACTTTCCTTTAACGCTGTGCGGCAAAGCAATTGAGCTATGACAGTACCATTTCTTTACAACTATGGTATGACGCGACCGGAGTTTGAACCCACGACATCCCGCTCGCGAGGCGGACGCTTGCAACTCTGTTCTGTGGTAGCACAAGTTCTTTTATCGGACAGCTTAGCACTAAAATGTTTAGTAAAATATTAATGCTCTAATTTTTACTACGCGAAGAAAAATGTTTCATTTGTTGTCTATATTATCACTCAGCGATGTTAAATTCCTTGTTAAATTCGATTACACTATGAAATTCGAAATTGAATTGAAACATGTTAATAATTAATGGAGACAGGATATTAAATCTACTGTCATAAAACAAGTAAATGCGAGAGCGAATGTCGCTAACAATTCATTCGGAGATATTGGTACCAAAACCGACACATCAGTTATATTTACTTATGAACAGAACAGAAATTATGCATAGAGACATTTCGTCAAAATAAATACACGTGCAGAACTTATAAAAATCTCATATATACAAACAAAACATTACAATTAAAAAACAATTATGTATAGAGAATGTCAGTCTTTGTTTCCCTAAAACCATAACTTTGGCCATTATAGAAAAAACACTGGAGGAACAGATTTGATGTTAGTAATTGCATTTAACATTTCTTTTCTTCTGGTATTAGCAAAATGAAGAAATCTGCATAAATAAATAATTATTAGTTTTACATCACAACGAATTAACTCTGTAAATTTAAACATGCTAGGCTTCTTACAATATTTTTTTAATTTTAGAATAAAGTGATACTCGTCTCGATTTCTAAGGAGTTGCAAAGTAAGCATAATCTTACACTTTTGGGAATTCTATTTTTTCCATATCTTCCCGTTTTAATTCTCAAACCATGTGAAGAAATACGGAATTTAGCTGAATATTTCCTATTTGCTTTATTAGACATATTATGATATATTCGGGAACAGGTATGCAATTTTGAATAAAATATTTTAAGAACACTGCTATTATTTATATCAGCACGCCATTTTTGAATAAAACTATCAATAACTCGCTGTTTAAACATGGGTACAAACGTTTGTTCATGATAATTGCCTGGATTGACACATTTTACATTACAGGACCAGATTTTAAAACCGTCTGCTATATTTTTCCGATTTAATATATATTTTATTCAGAATAATATTATCGGATTGTTTTATTTTAAACCAATATTTGATTATTTGAACGTATCTGTTAATAAGTAAGGAATATCGTCCTAATTCACCATTTACTGCTGTCGTACAAGAACTTTGTTTAACCCCGAGAATTAATTTACATAATTTGATATGACAATTGTATAATTCAGTTTTACAAGTTGCCCTGAAGGGTGTTTCCCCTCAACTGATTCCATAAATGATTGTTTAAAATATTCATAGTCGTATTCGGATGATGCTCCTTATAATTAGATTAAATGTTCCATTTTGTAAAGAAAAAAAATGGAATGCATTATTGAGATCGATATTGCCATTTTTTTAACATCTTTCAACTTTTTTTTATTTTAGTATCTTGACAACAAAAGTTGCATCATGTATATAATAAAAAGCTAATAATTCAATTACCACGAAGTAAATAGATTACTGTAGATCACTATATCGGGATATCGTAGATCGTAATTAGATATGCGCTCCATGTCGAATTCACCAATGTCATCGAGTGGTACCCCTGTTATTTCAATGCATATTACTAAAAAGTCAGTAAAAAGAACCATTGAGGACCAGACACTTTCTAGGGACATGCCTTATTTCTTCGTGGTTGTCTTATAATTATTTTTGTTTTATATTCCTCTTGACGACAATTACAAGTGATCAACATAATTATCTATATCGCGTGAACTTTACTATTGATCTTCCAAAACATAAAATGAATTTATTTAAAGTAAACCCAAGGCATGTGCTGTTTATTTTACGGTGGCACATGAATTGACTAGCAGAAATATACGATGCTAATGTATGCTGTAAAATCATTAATTTTCGTTGACATAAGATACGTTGAATGTGTACCTAAGAGAATTATGCGGGTACAGTTATTCGTGGATCTATGTTCTAGAAAACGTGAGGTCTATTTTAGAGACAAGTTTTCGTGGGGATTAATATTCGTGGATAAAACCCTCCACGAAGTTGACGAATATTAGTGTCCAACGAAAATATGAAATTATTTAGAAAATAAGCATTTAAACACAGGGAAATAATATATTGATGGAATACTGTAAAGTATATATTAAGTCTGAAAACATAACATATCCGTTGTTATATTAAATACACTGACTAGTATTCAAAGGAGTGTTTATCAAAATTGTTCATATCGATATTGTTTTGCATATAAATAATTAAAACAACTTAAAACCAACTTGCAATTATACACCAATTTGAAACACTATTTACATATGCAGACATATAATAGTCTTATCAGTACTGGTAAATAAACTATTGGAATGCGCATAATTCAATTACATGTATTTTAATGATGGTTACAGCAACGATTTGACTTTATGGACAGGTTTTTTATTTGGCGACCGATATTTGGTCATGTTCCCAATCGCAAAAATTATGTTTTTCCCCAATTTTAAGGAGAAAATTCCCAATAAAAGGAACAAAAAAAAAAAAAAGATATCGCCATTTTTACAATGTGTTTGGAGTTTAAAGTATGACTACAGAATGATATAAGGGATGGATGAACTAAATATTTGATATTTTGTTTTAAAGTATGACTACAAAATGATATTAGGGATGGATGAACCAAATGTTTGATATTTTGTTTTATTTGATATTTATAATTTTTGCGATTTTTTTCCCGAATTTTGTCCAAAAAAAAAATCCCACTATTGGGGTCGTGTCATGTTACCAAAATGGTAAGAAAAAGCCCTGGGGCCATATTCATAAAGCTCCTTAACTTTTAAGGAAAATAATTCCTTAACTGGAATAAATCTCCTAAGGATTTTTATAGATAAGATATAAGGAAATCTCTAATAACTAAGGGAAATCTATGTGAATTTAAGGAAAATCTTCGAAACTAAGGGAATTTTTCTCCTTAGGAGCTTTATTAATACGGTCCCTGATGGATAACAACATTGTAAATTAAGGTCACAACGGTAGGTCTTCTCCAGTTTAGTAAAAGACTAAACAAGGATGGCTAAAAAATCCTATGTGATAAATTGGGTCGAAAACACTAATTCTTCTATTCCCTACTTTATTAAGAGAGATAAGAACTGTGGGAATATACAAAAACTCAACAAAGATTGATTAAGGCAGGTGGATTTAGGACTGTTTATTTCATTATATACTTGATACATCACATTTTAACTTAAGTCTAAGGTACTTATGTGCAAAATTTGAGAAAAAAATATGTCCGTCAGAAAAAAAACAAAAAAAAAACCACTTTGAAACGTCTTTAAGACACTGTGCTGCCACACTGTAGTATCATACATATGGTATGATTATACACATCGTCTTAAAACTGGGCCAACCAATCCTAGATCTACATTATATTATATTTACTGAGCTATGTCGTAATCGGGTATCGATCCCGCGACCTCCAGCTACCGTAATATTTTGTCACCATACTATATGAGTCTGTCTGATAGTCGCAACTGTGTAAATCAGGCTGTGATAAGGGTGTATACCACAAACTTACAGTTACATGTAACAGTATATGAAAACCGAAAAGCTAGACACATACAAATGTGGTTTAAGCTTTTATGCTATTGTTATATAGACTTAAGGGGCCGCCGTGGCCGAGCGGTTACAGTCGTGGACTACAAATCTCTCAGCCCCTCACCGCTGTGGGTTCGAATCCCGGTAGGGACTTCGGATTTTTCATGTGAGGAAGCCTTCTAGCTGGCTTGCGGTAGGTCGGTGGTTCTACCCGGGTACCTCTGTGTACTCGGGGTCTTCCTCCACCTGTAATTAGCTAGATGTCGTTATATGATTGAAATACTATCGCAGCGACGGTAAACCACAATACAACAACAACATATAGACCTAAATTGTTGTATTATTTATGTGAGTAAAGATCGAGTTCACATTGACGCCCCGGGGAATTTTTGGCTATTGCATGATTAATGCTTACCCCAACCTGTAAAAAAGGAGCCAATGACACACTTGGCCTTACTTATATGTAAAACAGCGTTTACACCGCTAAATTTTCACCGCATTTAAAATCAAGGAAGCAGTAAATACCAGCTCGGTGCGTTGTTAATAGAACTTTGCTCTTCATTTATGAAGGTATGACAAGTGTAAATTCCAACATCGTTTAAAAGGAACCCTGATAAGTCTACCCGACACAGCCCACATTATTCTTTAATGCTAAGAAATAACGTCCCAGCGATGCAAATGTATTTACGTAGAGAATCTGGAATTCGTATGTTGCACATGTGTCACGCATGTGTGATTTAAACGATACCACCGCATACTGCCATAAAGACAAATAATACTTTATCACAAGAAAGTTTTATTAATATCATATTGACTGTGTTCTTATGTCTGAATTCAAAAGTTCTCTGAAACTGGATTTCTTTAGCGTTAATGGGTTTGGTGTCAACAATACGGACAGGAAAATATTTTAGACACTATACATCAGACTGTAAATGGCAGAAGTCCTAAATCTCTTGATATTATCTTTCTCTGTACAGTACAAAATCTCTGGGCAGACATTGTAGAGGCATTTTGTTTGTGTGCCTTAGATAGATGATAGTTTTCAGACTATCAGATCTTTAGAATCATACAATAAAAACTTACAGACTCTGAGAATTTATTTCAGAAAACAAATGTTTCAGATATGAAATATGCAATGTACTGAAATTACACTTACTGCGTATTTCGTATCTAGCTATGAATAGATTGGAAATACTTTTGGACAAATATGGGATAAAAGTTAACTTTGGAATTTATTTATAATTCAGTATAAAGCCAAGCTATTGTTTAAAAGCAAGCTTTAGGTACATTAAATATAGAGATCAAGACATTTCCCTAGGGTCACGATTAAAATAGCAAGTTTATATAAATGTACTAGTTATAAGTACGTATGTTAGTAAGTAATATAATAGAGGTTTAGACATTATCCCGAGGGTGACGATCAAAATAGCAAGTTGATATAAATGTAGATATTAGTACGTAAGTAAGGGAGAAAATAATTGATAAAGACCTTCTTGCGTGACATGTGCAGCGTTACATATTATGCAATTACTTGATTACCTGTAAAGACTGTTTTAATCAAAAGCAAAATGAATAATATTTAAGATAATGTTGATAGAAAAGTTAAAAATTGATTCTGATGCTGCTTCACATTCGAACATGTCTGATAAGGGACAGGAAATATATAGAAAGTATTTTTTATTTTGAGTTGATATGGAATATATCTCATACAGAAATGATACATTTACATTGTACAATATTTTGACGAGCGCGATGCGCGAGTGTATCACTTAGAGACAATATATATGTAGAGGATTATTGTTTGTTTTGGTGTAAGATCGATTAATAATTTCACCGAGTGAATATAAAAAAGTGATATTTACACGAGTGGAGAAGCCAAGAGTGAAAATGCATTTTTTTATGTTCACGAATGAAATTATACATCGATCTTTCACCAAAATAAACATTTTTTTTCATTTTAGCTAATGCTTTAAAGGCCATAAATTAGCTGTGTTATTATCAAAAGATGTCAAAATTGGCGGGATTATCTCGCGTGCGTGATGTTATTTATGCGTAAAACCGCAGCACAATTGACGCTCCAATTATTTTATAACGTAGGGTCTGGTTCAAGATCCTGATAATTTCACTGTTTTCCTGATAATTTTGATAATTCTAATATTCAAAACAGTGAAACGTCAGGATATAATCCACTGCTATTCTAGGTAATCCATTGAAGAGCATTTAATTAACAAAATCCCATATGCACTCGATACAAATAAATTTCTTTTTTTAGTTTATGCTAAACTGCTATCAAAGAATGGAAGTTTTTGTGTTATCTATAGACGTATGCATATCCATGTGAAAGGAAAAAAGGAAAACGACAGGTATATACTGGAATGCTACATATCCATAAACCTGTAATAATTAAAAATGTATAAGTAAAAAATGTAGTTCCGGCAGACTTATATCACTCCTACTGTTGATGATATGAATTTGTTTTTACTGATAGAATACAGTATTTAATGAGTTAGCATAAAATAAATTACAATATGAGGCCTTAAATTAGTTTTAAATATAAAGGAAGTTCTAGGAACGGTTGGCCTAGTATAAGTATATAATATTATTTATATGAATGTGTCTGTCACGATATTTCCCAAAAAAAGTTAAGTATATCATTATAATATATCTAATATTGTGGTGGTATTACAGTCCTTATCAATTTTATGAGATTCAATGCAATGGGGAATTATTTTAAAATTGGCAATTTACCCCAATTTAAATGTTAGGCATTGTTGGCATCATTAAACCTAGAAATATGTCATCTGTTTTTGTCAACTTTTTTTTAAAAAAAAAAACATTAAAAAAAACGGGCTGATATATAGGAAAGAGAAAATATTATATTAGCCAATATGTTATCATTTTAAACACCAAATAGCTTCTTAATTCATGAATAATAAATATGTAAATCAGCTCGATCTAATCTTGGTTAGAACGACTGGCATACTAGCTACGTTATGCATTATTACAGGAAAAGCATATGAAACATTTAATGGAATCACCGCTTGTCGCTGGTGGGAATATATGAAGCTACTTTATAAGTATAAGGGACCAAATTTGTGACCTACAATACCATAAAGAAACCCTCCATAATTTTAAAGCATGTTTCTGTACATGGGAACAAAGCGGAGACGTCAGTCCAGTCCGTCATTTCGCAGGATATCATATGACAGGGATTAGAGTATGTTTTGTTGTTGTTGTTGCTGATGTAACCGACAAATCCATGGTCCCGGCGCAAGTTCAATTACCTTCTAAAAAAATAAAAATCCAATCATATTCTCTCGGATGTCCGAGCTTGGCTGAAATCTGATGATTCAAATAACCAAAGTCCTCGATATATTGCAATCGAATATACATAGCGATTCTTCGAGTTGATACAACAACCGGTCACATAATCCTGCGAACCAGTCCCGAGACTACCCGTATCCTCGTATGTTTCGCGCCAAGCAAGGAAACTTTCCAGTACCATTTCTTCGATTTCCTTAAGCTCGGGCGGGTATCGAACCCATGACCTCTCGATTCCTAGAACGAATGCTCTAGGGACCTATCACGGTGGCTAAGCATAAAGCAGGATGAAGCTGATATTAACGAAAAGCGATGTTCGATCCAGAAATGATTGGCTGCTATTGCTGATTGCAGCTGTAAGAGAGGAACAAAAACGAAATATGAATCTTTAGCCTTTCTTTAAACGTTTTGTATATTCAGGAAAATGTAAAGACTGTTTTTGACTTCACACACCTTATTGATACATATTTGACAGCACGTACGATGAACTGGGTATAATCTCACAGGTTTTCCAAATGAATTAAATACATTAGCCCGAGATAGTTACCTTTTATATAGCTCATATACATCAATATTGTACATGTATAATGACTACTGAAAGAGGCATACTTGTATATACACAAACATGCTTTAAAAGATTCCTGTTACGCTTTACTCCGGATAAACTATGTTATTACATGTATGTGTAAAATCTTACAGTTTTATGTAAAGTAAATTTGCGTGTTTACAGGAAATTGAACTGCGGAAATAAAGCACGGACCAGAAATTACGAGGCCAGGGTTTCAGACATATTGGTCATTGTCAGAAGTATATCCTATACATAAGTACCGTTTGCACTTTGTCTTTTGTATCCGTCGCTATTACTTAGTGTCAAAAACAATTTTCTTGCAAATAGCATGCCTTACAATATATTTCGGGATCATTTTTGGTATCAGTTGCTGGAATCCATATTGATTTTCACGACACTATCAGTTTTCATTATATATTTCAGGGGTATTTCAGTTGTATTTAACATAGGGACAAGTTTCACAGATGCAAATCGTAAATGTACGCTACTGCCGTATAGGTCAAACGAGTGATGTATAGGGACGATTTTTTAAATTAAACACCAGTTATGATGGAACGAGCAGCAATGTTACAATAGGAATCAAATTTGTTCTCAAAGATGACGTTTTGCGGCCAATCCGGTCTTTGTAAGATATATTTGAGTGTCAATGTAGAGTTATAACATTAGTTTTAAAATATTTATTTTTGCTGTTTTCTCTCCCTCTTTTCCTGACGAAATGTACGCATTAGCGTTTGTGCGTTTGTCTGGATACGAGTCTGAAAATTGTGAGTAAACTATTTCAAACTGATCGGAAGTATGCAAGTTTCAATGTGATATCGAAATGTGTATTTAATTGATGAAAATCAATACAGCATATTATGGATATTTAAGAGCAAGATCTAATGTAAATCATTAAATTTCGTTTATTATGCACTTAAGGAATTAAAATAAAATACTTGGTTGTCTTGTATGCTAATAGGACGTATGTATGCAAAATCTAACTAATGTAACGTCCGGTCTTGGACTATTCGACACTTTTCTTAAAAGCTCAGACATTAAAAAGTATCTTGTTAAGAAATAAGGAAACTCTTAACGTTTTAATGTTATGTCCTATTCACTTAATGAAAAAAATAGTTTGCTGTTGATTATCGTTAAAGAGCAAAATAGCATTCGGCAAACAAACTATGCATGTTAGATGATTATCTCGACTCATTACTCGCCACTTGTTGCATATTTGAATAATGCAATATATTGTTAATCTACCCACCGCATTTTAAAGACCGCACAGGATGCAAAATTCAAATACACCGCTTAAATTGAAAGAACGATTTCCAAAATTTTCTATTGTGTTTAATTTCTTAAGTATATATACTCAAAGGAAAAAGAAACGAAGGGTAAACCTTTGTGTCAGTTTTAAGTAGGAAGTATTCAACGGTATTACAGTTTAAATTATTTTGATAAAGATTTTCAAACATAATAAATGCTTTAAAATGACATGGGGTCTATCATATAAGGTTTATTGCAAGGATAGGAGGTAAAAACTTGAGCAAGGCTACTTACAGATTCTAGTTACCCTGCGTTTCTCTTTCTTTTGAGTATATATTGATGTTTTAGGAGATTGTTGATTTTATTTTTATTTCTAAAGCAGAATCATTTAGCAATATCTTAGCAATATTCAAGTAGATACAAACACTGACTACAATTGTTAACACCCGGAACACTACTGCATATGATTGTATAATGATTTTCTTATTTTAAGGCCCTTGTCTGTTGGCTCAGATTTTTCACGTGACGTGGCCTTCCAGCTGACTTGCGGTATGTCGGTGCCCCCGTATAGTCCGGTATATTTTCATGACCTTACCAGTCGCAAAGTACTGGCCCAACCAAGGAGAGATTAGTACAAGTTATAAGAACTTGTTACCCAAATCGACGTAAATATGTTTAGCTTAATTTAAACTGAGCTGGACGTCACACTGTCGCAGCGAGGGTCAAATCCATAATAGCTATGATGTAGATTACTATGTACAAGATATCGTACAAATAGCTAGGGTACATCGCCACATATCAAAAGAAATATTTATATTTTTTATGATACATGTACAATATTGTGTCTTTTTAACATTTCACTATATTTATATTTAATACAGATGGGCACATATTAAGTTTGAAACTGTGCAGCAGTTTCATATAATCCTTCAATACTAATCTGAGAGCCTTGCAATACACTTAAAACATGGTCATATCCTTGCCGTTTTATTGGTGGCCATAGCATACATGCAAACTTTATTTATAATCATAATAAATTGATATGCTCGCCGTTGCAAATGTGAATACGGTATTGGAAAGCGGTTTTCATTTGAGATACCACAGCGGCAGTTACCATTATATAGATTGAGCCGATAAATCTTTCAACAATGTGGTCTTTTTCTTAACCCAAGTATTTTGATGAAAGATGAGTACATTTGACCTGAATGCAAAATGACCTGAATGGTAATCAGCTATAATTATTTATAGAAAAGCAATGGTGGCTAGGCGCACGTCATTTTGGAAAGTCAGTGATCACGATACAATTGTCTGGAATATGCTATAAATGTATTACTAGTGTCTCTGCATCGACCACGCTACTCAAAAGTTTTGCCATGTTTGACTTCATATGTCAAAACTTGGTCGCTTCCCGAAATATGCCCTCCTGGGATTTAATGTTCTGACAGTTCTATGTTTTGTAAAAACACATATGTGGGCAAAACAACAACTAAGACAATAAAAACAACAGTACTGTATATGTTTTTGTTCCGGATTTGACATCAATAATGTTTGAGAAGAAACTTGTTGTTGGGTTTAACGTCCGAGAGTATTTCAGTCATTTGGAGACTTTAGACAAATATAGAACTGTTACACTGCAGTATCGTGTCGTGTACCGGTACACCAATCAGTCACAATGTCCTGGAACTTTCCTTTTACGCTGTGCGGCAAAGCAATTGAGCTATGACAGTCCCATTTCTTTACAACTATAGTATGACGCGGCCGGAGTTCGAACCCACGACATCCCGCTCGCGAGGCGGACGCTTGCAACTCTGTTCTATGGTAGCACAAGTTCTTTTATCGGACAGCTTAGCACTAAAATGTTTAGTAAAATATTAATGCTCTAATTTTTACTACGCGGAGAAAATTTTTTCATTTCTTGTCTATATTATCACTCAGCGATGTTAAATTCCATGTTAAATTCGATTACACTATGAAATTCGAAATCGAATTGAAACATGTTAATAATTAATGGAGACAGGATATTAAATCTACAGTCATAAAACAAGTAAATACGAGAGCGAATGTCGCTAACAATTCATTCGGAGATATTGGTACCAAAACCGACACATCAGTTATATTTACTTATGAACAGAACAGAAATTATGCATAGAGACATTTCGTCAAAATAAATACACGTGCAGAACTTATAAAAATCTCATATATACAAACAAAACATTACAATTAAAAAACAATTATGTATAGAGAATGTCAGTCTTTGTTTCCCTAAAACCATAACTTTGGCCATTATAGGTGCAAAGAAAAATGAAGAAATATACACATGGAGGAACAGATTTGATGTTAGTAATTGCATTTAACATTTCTTTTCTTCTGGTATTAGCAAAACGAAGAAATCTGCATAAATAAATAATTATTAGTTTTACATCACAACGAATTAAGTCTGTAAATTTAAACATGCTAGGCTTCTTACAGTGATATTTCTTGATATATTGAATTCTTAAATCATTTAGAATAAAGTGATACTCGTCTTCGATTTCTAAGGAGTTGCAAAGTAAGCATAATCTTACACTTTTAGGAATTCTATTTTGTCCATATCTTCCCGTTTTAATTCTTAAATCATGTGAAGAAATACGGAATTTAGTTGAATATTTCCTATTTGCTTTATTAGACATATTATGAGATATTCGGAAACAGGTATGCAATTTTGAATAAAATATTTTAAGAACACTGCTATTATTTATATCAGCACGCCACTTTTGAATAAAACTATCAATAACTCGCTGCTTAAACATGGGTACAAATGTTTGTTCATGATAATTGCCTGGATTGACACATTTTATATTATAGGACCAGATTTTAAAACCGTCTGCTATATTTTTCCGATTTAATATATATTTTATTCAGAATAATATTATCGGATTGTTTTATTTTAAACCAATATTTGAATGTATCTGTTAATAAGTAAGGGATATCGTCCTAATTCACCATTTACTGCTGTCGTACAAGAACTTTGTTTAACCCCGAGAATTAATTTACACAATTTGGTATGACAAATGTATAATTCAGTTTTTCAAGTTGCCCTGAGGGGTGTTTACCCTCAACTAATTCCATAAACGATTGTTTAAAATATTCATCGTCGTATTCGAATGATGCTCCTTTTAATTAGATTAATGTTCCATTTTGTAAAGAAAAAAAAATGGAATGCTTTATTGAGATCGATATTGCCATTTTTTTAACATCTTTTAACTTTTTTTAGTATCTTGACAACAAAATTGCATCATGTATATAATAAAAAGCTAATAATTCAATTACCACGAAGTAAATAGATTATTGTAGATCACTATATCGGGATATCGTAGATCGTAATTAGATATGCGCTCCATGTCGAATTCACCAATGTCATCGAGTGGTACTGTAATTCAATAACCCCTGTTATTTCAATGCATATTACTAAAAAGTCAGTAAAAAGAACCATTGAGGACGAGACACTTTCTAGGGACATGCCTTATTTCTTCGTGGTTGTCTTATAATTATTTTTGTTTTATATTCTTTTTGACGACAATTACAAGTGATCAACTTAATTATCTATATCGCGTGAACTTTACTATTGATCTTCCAAAACATAAAATAAATGTATTTAAAGTAAACCCAAGGCATGTGCTGTTTATTTCACGGTGGCACATGAATTGACTAGCAGAAATATACGATGCTAATGTATGCTGTAAAATCATTAATTTTCGTTGACATAAGATACGTTGAATGTGTACCTAAGAGAATTATGTGGGTACAAAAAGGTTTTTTCTTTAAAAAGTTGACGAAAATTAGTGTCCAACGAAAATATGAAATTATTTAGAAAATGAGCATTTAAACACTGGGAAATAATATAATAATGGAATACTGTAAAGTATATATTAAGGTCTGAAAACATAACATATCCGTTGTTATATTAAATACACTGACTTGTATTCAAAGGAGTGTTTATCAAAATTGTTCATATCGATATTGTTTTGCATATAAATAATTAAAACAACTTAAAACCAACAATTATACACCAATTTGAAACACTATTTACATATGCAGACATATAATGGTCTTATCAGTACTGGTAAATAAACTATTGGAATGCGCATAATTCAAGTACATATATTTTTATGATGGTTACAGCCACGATTTGACTTTATGGACAGGTGTTTTTTTTTGGCGACCGATATTTGGTCATGTTCCCAATCGCAAAAATTATGTTTTTCCCAAATTTTAAGGAGAAAATTCCCAATAAAAAGAACAAAAAAAAAAGATATCGCCATTTTTACAATGTGTTTGGGGTTTAAAGTATGACTACAGAATGATACAAGGGATGGATGAACCAAATGTTTGATATTTTGTTTTAAAGTATGACTACAGAATGATACAAGGGATGGATGAACCAAATGTTTGATATTTTGTTTTATTTGATATTTATAATTTTTGCGATTTTTCCCCCAATTTTGTCCAAAAAAAATCCCACTTCTGGGGTCGTGTCATGTTTCCAAAATGGTAAGAAAAAGCCCTGGGTCATATTCATAAAGCTCCTTAACTTTTAAGGAAAATAATTCCTTAACTGGAATAAATCTCCTAAGGATTTTTATAGATAAGATATAAGGAAATCTCTAATAACTAAGGGAAATCTATGTGAATTTAAGGAAAATCTTCGAAACTAAGGGAATTTTTCTCCTTAGGAGCTTTATTAATACGGCCCCTGATGGATAACAACACATGTAAATTTAGGTCACAACGGTAGGTCTTCTCCATGGCTAGTAAAAGACTAAACAAGGATGGCAAAAAATCCTAAATTGGGAAAAAATTTTTTCCAAGAAATTCAAAACCAAAAAAATATGTGACAAATTGGGTCGAAAACACTAATTCTTCTATTGCCTACTTTATTAAGAGAGATATAGAGGAATATACAAAAACTCAACAAAGATTGATTAAGGCAGGTGGTTATAGGACTGTTTATTTCATTATATACTTGATACATCACATTTTAACTTAAGTCTAAGGTACTTATGTGCAAAATTTGAGAAAAAAAATATGTCCGTCAGAAAAAACAAAACAAAAAAAAAAACACATTTGAAACGTCTTTTAGACACTGTGCTGCCACACTGTAGTATCATACATATGGTATGATTATACACATCATCTTAAAACTAGGCCAACCAATCCTAGATCTACATTAAATTATATTTAGTGAGCTATGTCGTAATCGGGTATCGATCCCGCGACTTCCAGCTACCGTGATATTTTGTCACCATACTATATGAGTCTGTCTGATAGTCGCAACTGTGTAAATCAGGCTGTGATAAGGGTGTATACCACAAACTTACAGTAACATGTAACAGTATATGAATACCGAAAAGCTAGACACATACAAATGTGGTTTAAGCTTTTATGCTATTGTTATATAGACTTAAGGGGCCGCCGTGGCCGAGCGGTAACAGTCGTGGACTACAAATCTCTCATCCCCTCACCGCTGTGGGTTCGAATACCGATAGGGACTTCGGATTTTTCATGTGAGGAAGCCTTCTAGCTGGCTTGCGGTAGGTCGGTGATTCTACCCGGGTATCTCTGTGTACTCGGGGTCTTCCTCCACCTGTAATTAGCTGGACGTCGCTATATGATTGAAATACAATCGCAGCGACGGTAAACCCCAATACAACAACATATAGACTTAAATTGTTGTATTATTTATGTGAGTAAAGATCGAGTTCACATTGACGCCCCAGGGAAGTGTTGGCTATTGCATGATTAATGCTTACCCCAACCTGTAAAAAAGGAGGCAATGACACACTTGGCCTTACTTATATGTAAAACAGCGTTTACACCGCTAAATTTTCACCGCATTTAAAAGCAAGGAAGCAGTAAACACCAGCTCGGTGCGTTGTTAATAGAACTTGGCTCTTCATTTATGAAGGTATGACAAGTGTAAATTCCAACATCGTTTAAAAAGAACCATGATAAGTCTACCCGACACAGCCCACATTATTCTTTAATGCTAAGAAATAACGTCCCAGCGGTGCAAATGTATTTACGTAGAGAATCTGGAATTCGTATGTTGCACATGTGTCACGCATGTGTGATTTAAACGATACCACCGCATACTGCCATAAAGACAAATAATACTTTATCACAAGAAAGTTTTATTAATATCATATTGACTGTGTTCTTATGTCTGAATTCAAAAGTTCTCTGAAACTGGATTTCTTTAGCGTTAATGGGTTTGGTGTCAACAATACGGACAGGAAAATATCCTAGACACTATACATCAGGCTGTAAATGGCAGAAGTCCTAAATCTCTTGATATTATCTTTCTCTGTACAGTACAAAATCTCTGGGCAGACATTGTAGAGGCATTTTGTTTGTGTGCCTTAGATAGAGGATAGTTTTCAGACATCAGAACTTTAGAATCTTACAATAAAAACTTACAGACTCTGAGAATTTATTTCAGAAAACAAATGTTTCAGATAAGAAATATGCAATGTACTGAAATTACACTTACTGCGTATTTCGTATCTAGCTTGAATAGATTGGAAATACTTTTGGACAAATATGGGATAAAAGTTAACTTTGGAATTTATTTATAATTCAGTATAAAGTAAGCTATTGTTTAAAAGCAAGCTTTAGGTACATTAAATATAGAGATCAAGACATTTCCCTAGGGTCACGATTAAAATAGAAAGTTAATATAAATGTACTAGTTATAAGTACGCATGTTAGTAAGTAATGTAATAGAGGTTTAGACATTATCCCGAGGGTGACGATCAAAATAGCAAGTTGATATAAATGTAGATATTAGTACGTAAGTAAGGGAGAAAATAATTGATAAAGACCTTCTTGCGTGACGTGTGCAGCGTTACATATTGTGCAATTACTTGATTACCTGTAAAGACTGTTTTAATCAAAAGCAAAATGAATAATATTTAAGATAATGTTGATAGAAAAGTTAAAAATTGATTCTGTTGCTGCTTCACATTCGAACATGTCTGATAAGGGACAGGGAATATATAGAAAGTATTTGTTTATTTTGAGTGGATATGGAATATATCTCATACAGAAATGATGCATTTACATTGTACAATATTTTGACGAGCGCGATGCGCGAGTGTATCACTTAGAGACAAGATATATATAGAGGATTATTGTTTGTTTTGGTGTAAGATCGATTAATAATTTCACTGAGTGAAAAAAAAGGTGATATTTACACGAGTGGAGAAGCCACGAGTGAAAATGCATCTTTTATGTTCACGAATGAAATTATACATCGATCTTTCACCAAAACAAACATTTTTTTTCTTTTTAGCTAATTCTTTAAAGGCCATAAATTAGCTGTGTTATTCACAAAAGATGTCAAAATTGGCGGGATTACCTCGCGTGCGTGATGTTATTTATGCGTAAAACCAAGCACAATTGACGCTCCAATCATTTTATAACGTAGGGTCTGGTTCAAGATCCTGATAATATCACTGTTTTCCTGATAATTTTGATAATTCTACTATTCAAAACAGTGAAATCATCAGGATATAATCCACTGCTATTCTAGGTAATCCATTGAAGAGCATTTAATTAACAAAATCCCATATGCACTCGAAACAAATAAATTTCTTTTTTTATTTTATGCTAAACTGCTATCAAAGAATGGAAGTTTTTGTGTAATCTATAGACGTATGTATATCCATGTGAGAGGAAAAAGAGGGAAACGAGAGGTAAATACTGGAATGCTACATACCCATACACCTGTAATAATTAAAAATGTATAAGTAAAAAATGTAGTTCCGGCAGACTTATATCACTCCTACTGTTGATGATATGAATTTGTTTTTACTGATAGAATACAGTATTTAATGAGTTAGCATAAAATAAATTACAATATGATGCCTTAAATTAGTTTTAAATATAAAGGAAGTTCTAGGAACGGTTGGCCTAGTATAAGTATATAATATTATTTATATGAATGTGTCTGTCACGATGCAATATTTCATATCTGTCCCATGTAGAAAATATAAATAGTTAAGTATATCATTATATCTAATATTTTGGTGGTATTACAGTCCTTATCAATTTATGGATTCAATGCAATGGGGAATTATTTTAAAATTGGCAATTTACCCCAATTTAAATGTTAGGCATTGTTGGCATCATTAAACCTAGAAATATGTCATCTGTTTTTGTCAACTTTTTTTTTCTAAAAAAAAAAAAAATTGGGCTGATATATAGGAAAGAGAAAATATTATATTAGCCAATATGTTATCATTTTAAACACCAAATAGCTTCTTAATTCATGATTAATAAATATGTAAATCAGCTCGATCTCATCTTGGTTAGAACGACTGGCATACTAGCTACGTTATGCATTATTACAGAAAAAGCATATGAAACATTTAATGGAATCACCGCTTGTCCTTGGTGGGAATACATGAAACTACTTTATAAGTATAAGGGACAAAATTTGTGACCTACAATACCATAAAGAAACCCTCCATAATTTTAAAGCAGGTTTCTGTACATGGGAACAAAGCGGAGACGTCAGTCCAGTCCGTCATTTTGCAGGATATCATATCAGAGGGATTAGAGTATGTTTTGTTGTTGTTGTTGTTGCTGATGTTACCGACAAGTCCATGGTCCCGGCGCAAGTTCAATTACCTTCCAAAAAAACTAAAAATCCAATCATATTCTCTCGGATGTCCGAGCCTGGCTGAAATCTGATGATTTATATAACCAAAGTCCTCGATATATTGCAATCGAATATACATAGCGATTCTTCGAGTTGATACAACAACCGGTCACATAATCCTGCAAACCAGTCCCGAGACTACCCGTATCCTCGTATGTTTCGCGCCAAGCAAGGAATCTTTCCAGTACCATTTCTTCGATTTCCTTAAGCCTCGGGCGGGTATCGAACCCATGACCTCTCGATTCCTAGAACGAATGCTCTAGGGACCTATCACGGTGGCTAAGAATAAAGCAGGATGAAGCTGATATTAACGAAAAGCGATGTTCGATCCAGAAATGATTGGCTGCTATTGCTGATTACAGCTGTAAGAGAGGAACAAAAACGAAATATGAATCTTTAGCCTTTCTTTAAACGTTTTGTATATTCAGGAAAATGTAAAGAGTGTTTTTGACTTCACACACCTTATTGATACATATTTGACAGCACGTACGATGAACTGGGTATAATCTCACAGGCTTTCCAAATGAATTAAATACATTAGCCCGAGATAGTTACCTTTTATATAGCTCATATACATCAATTTTGTACATGTATAATGACTACTGAAAGAGGCATACTTGTATATACACAAATTCCTGTTACGCTTTACTCCGGATAAACTATGTTATTACATGTATGTGTAAAATCTTACAGTTTTATGTAAAGTAAATTTGCGTGTTTACAGGAAATTGAACTCCGGAAATAAAGCACGGACCAGAAATTACGAGGCCAGGGTTTCAGACATATCGGTCATTGTCAGAAGTATATCCTATACATAAGTACCGTTTGCACTTTGTCTTTTGTATCCGTCGCTATTACTTAGTGTCAAAAACAATTTTCTTACAAATAGCATGCTATAATATATTTCGGGATCACTTTTGGTATCAGTTGCTGGAATCCATATTGATTTTCACGACACTATCAGTTTTCATTATATATTTCTGGGGTATTTCAGTTGTATTTAACATAGGGACAAGTTTCACAGATGCAAATCGTAAATGTACGCTACTGCCGTATAGGTCAAACCAGTGATGTATAGGGACGATTTTTTAAATTAAACACCAGTTATGATGGAACGAGCAGCAATGTTACAATAGGAATCAAATTTGTTCTCAAAGATGACGTTTTGCGGCCAATCCGGTCTTTGTAAGATATATTTGAGTGTCAATGTAGAGTTATAACATTAGTTTTAAAATATTTATTTTTGTTGTTTTCTCTCCCTCTTTTCCTGACGAAATGTACGCATTAGCGTTTGTGCGTTTGTCTGGATACGAGTCTGAAAAGTGTGAGTAAACTATTTCAAACTGATCGGAAGTATGCAAGTTTCAATGTGATATCGAAATGTGTATTTAATTGATGAAAATCAATACAGCATATTATGGATATTTAAGAGCAAGATCTAATGTAAACTCATTAAATGTCGTTTATTATGTACTTAAGGTAATGTGACCCTAAATGACACTTATATAATAAGTCTCTCAGTTAAAATAATAAAAAAAAAAAACTTGGTTGTCATGTATGCTTAAAGGACGTATGTAATCAAAATCTAAACCTAATGTAACGTCTTGTCTTGGACTATTCGACACTTTTCTTAAAAGCTCAGACATTAAAAAGTATCTTGTTAAGAAATAAGGAAACTCTTAATGTGTTAATGTTATGTCCTATTCACTTAATGAAAAAAATAGTTTGCTGTTGATTATCGTTAAAGAGCAAAATAGCATTCGGCAAACAAACTATGCATGTTAGATGATTATCTCGACTTATTACTCGCCACTTGTTGCATATTTGAATAATGCAATATATTGTTAATCTACCCACCGCATTTTAAAGACCGCAAAGGATGCAAAATCCAAAAACACCGCTAAATTAATTTCCATTCGGCAAACAAACTATGCATGTTAGTATATATACTCAAAGGAAAAGAACGAAGGTAACCTTGTGTCAGTTTTAGTGGAAGTATTCAACGTATTACGTTTAATTTTGATAAAGATTTTCAATAAAAATGCTTAATGAGATGGGGTTATATATAAGTTATTGCAAGGATAGGAGGTAAAAACTTGAGCAAGGCTGCTTACAGATTCTAGTTACCCTGCTTTTCTCTATCTTTTCAGTATATATTGATGTTTTAAGGATATTGTTGATTTTAATTTTATTTCTAAAGTACATACGATGTTGTTATTGATGTTTTAAGGGTTTTAAGGGATTGTAATCTGTCTAAACATAATAATGTAATGTATTTTACGAATGCAGCTGAGTATACTTTTGTACCCAACAGTATATCATATCTCTGTGGAAACCGTAACCTAGCAGAATCATTTAGCAATATCTTAGTAATATTCAAGTAGATACAGACACTGACTACAATTGTTAACACCCGGAACACTACTGCATATGATTATATAATGATTTTCTTATTTTTAGGCCCTTGTCTGTTGGCTCAGATTTTTCACATGACGTGGCCTTCCAGCTGTTTTTCGGTATGTCGGTGCCCCCGTATAGTCGGTATATTTTCATGACCTTACCAGGCGCAAAGTACTGGCCCAACCAAGGAGAGATTAGTACAAGTTATAAGAACTTGTTTTCCAAATCGACGTAAGTATGTTTAGCTTAATTTAAACTGAGCTGGACGTCACACTGTCGCAGCGAGGGTCAAATCCATATTAGCTATGATGTAGATTACTATGTACAAGATATCGTACAAATAGCTAGGGTACATCGCCACATATCAAAAGAAATATTTATATTTTTTATGATACATGTACAATATTGTGTCTTTTTAACATTTCACTATATTTATATTTAATAAAGATGGGCACATATTAAGTTTGAAAATGTGCAGCAGTTTCATATAATCCTTCAGTACTTATCTGAGAGCCTTGCAATACACTTAAAACATGGTCATATCCTTGCCGTTTCATTTGAGGCCATAGCATACATGCAAACTTTATTTATAATCATAATAAATTGATATGCTCGCCGTTGCAAATGAGACTACGGTATTGGAAAGCGGTTTTCATTTGAGATACCACAGCGGCAGTTACCATTATATAGATTGAGCCGATAAATCTTTCAACAATGTGGTCTTTTTCTTAACCCAAGTATTTTGATGAAAGATGAGTACATTTGACCTGAATGCAAAATGACCTGAATGGTTTTGGAAAATCACGAAAATTGTCTGGAATATGCTATAAATGTATTTGCTTAATTATTTTTCAAAAGTTTTGCCATGTTTGACTTCATATGTCATAACTTGGTCGCTTCCCGAAATATGCCCTCCTGGGATTTAATGTTCTGACAGTTCTATGTTTTGTAAAAACACATATGTGGGCAAAACAACAACTAAGACAATAAAAACAACAGTACTGTATATGTTTTTATTCCGGATTTGACATCAATAATGTTTGAGAAGAAACTTGTTGTTGGGTTTAACGTCCGAGAGTATTTCAGTCATTTGGAGACTTTAGACAAATATAGAACTGTTACACTGCACTGCAGTATCGTGTCGTGCACCGGTACACCAATCAGTCACAATATCCTGGAACTTTCCTTTTACGCTGTGCGGCAAAGCAATTGAGCTATGACAGTCCCATTTCTCTACAACTATGGTATGACGCGGCCGGAGTTCGAACCCACGACATCCCGCTCGCGAGGCGGACGCTTGCAACTCTGTTCTATGGTAGCACAAGTTCTTTTATCGGACAGCTTAGCACTAAAATGTTTAGTGAATATTAATGCTCTAAGTTTTACTACGCGGAGAAAAATGTTTCATTTGTTGTCTATATTATCACTCAGCGATGTTAAATTCCTTGTTAAATTCGATTACACTATGAAATTCGAAATCGAATTGAAACATGTTAATAATTAATGGAGGCAGGATATTACATCTACAGTCATAAAACAAGTAAATACGAGAGCGAATGTCGCTAACAATTCATTCGGAGATATTGGTACCAAAACCGACACATCAGTTATATTTACTTATGAACAGAACAGAAATTATGCATAGAGACATTTCGTCAAAATAAATACACGTGCAGAACTTATAAAAATCTCATATATACAAACGATACATTACAATTAAAAAACAATAATGTATTGAGAATGTCAGTCTTTGTTTCCCTAAAACCCTAACTTTGGCCATTATAGCTGCAAAGAAAAATGAAAAAATATACACATGGAGGAACAGATTTGATGTTAGTAATTGCATTTAACATTTTCTTTTCTTCTGGTATTAGCAAAACGAAGAAATCTGAATAAATAAATAATTATTAGTTTTACGTCACAACGAATTAGTTCTGTAAATTTAAACATGCTAGGCTTCTTACAATGATATTTCTTGATATATTGAATTCTTAAATCATTTAGAATAAAGTGATACTCGTCTTCGATTTCTAAGGAGTTGCAAAGTAAGCATAATCTTACACTTTTAGGAATTCTATTTTGTCCATATCTTCCCGTTTTAATTCTCAAACCATGTGAAGAAATACGGAAATTAGTTGAATATTTCCTATTTGCTTTATTAGACATATTATGAGGTATTCGGAAACTGGTATGCAATTTTGAATAAAATATTTTAAGAACACTGCTATTATTTATATCAGCACGCCATTTTTGAATAAAACTATCAATAACTCGCTGCTTAAACATGGGTACAAATGTTTGTTCATGATAATTGCCTGGATTGACACATTTTATATTATAGGACCAGATTTTAAAACCGTCTGCTATATTTTTCCGATTTAATATATATTTTATTCAGAATAATATTATCGGATTGTTTTATTTTAAACCAATATTTGATTATTTGAACGTATCTGTTAATAAGTAAGGGATATCGTTCTAATTCACCATTTACTGCTGTCGTACAAGAGCTTTGTTTAACCCCGAGAATTAATTTACACAATTTGGTGTGACAAATGTATAATTCAGTTTTACAAGTTGCCCTGAAGGGTGTTTCCCCTCAACTTAATTCCATAAACGATTGTTTAAAATATTCATTGTCGTATTCGGATGATGCTCCTTTTAATTAGATTAAATGTTCCATTTTGTAAAGAAAAAAAAATGGAATGCTTTATTGAGATCGATATTGCCATTTTTTAACATCTTTCAACTTTTTTTTAGTATATTAACAACAAAAGTTGCATCATGTATATAATAAAAAGCTAATAATTCAATTACCACGAAGTAAATAGATTATTGTAGATCATTATATCGGGATATCATAGATCGTAATTAGATATGCGCTCCATGTCGAATTCACCAATGTCATCGAGTGGTACTGTAATTCAATAACCCCTGTTATTCCAATGCATATTACTAAAAAGTCAGTAAAAAGTACCATTGAGGACGAGACACTTTCTAGGGACATGCCTTATTTCTTCGTGGTTGTCTTATAATTATTTTTGTTTTATATTCCTCTTGACGACAATTACAAGTGATCAACTTAATTATCTATATCGCGTGAACTTTACTATTGATCTTCCAAAACATAAAATGAATTTATTTAAAGTAAACCCAAGGCATGTGCTGTTTATTTCACGGTGGCACATGAATTGACTAGCAGAAATATACGATGCTAATGTATGCTGTAAAATCATTAATTTTCGTTGACATAAGATACGTTGAATGTGTACCTAAGAGAATTATGTGGGTACATTTATTCGTGGATCTATGTTCTAGAAAACGTGAGGTCTATTTTAGAGACGCGTTTTCGTGGGGATTAATATTCGTGGATAAAACCCTCCACGAAGTTGACGAAAATTAGTGTCCAACGAAAATATGAAATTATTTAGAAAATAAGCATTTAAACACTGGGAAATAATATATTGATGGAATACTGTAAAAAATATATTAAGTCTGAAAACATAACATATCCGTTGTTATATTAAATACACTGACTAGTATTCAAAGAAGTGTTTATCAAAATTGTTCATATCGATATTGTTTTGCATATAAATAATTAAAACAACTTAAAACCAACTTGCAATTATACACCAATTTGAAACACTATTTACATATGCAGACATATAATAGTCTTATCAGTACTGGTAAATAAACTATTGGAATGCGCATAATTCAAGTACATGTATTTTTATGATGGTTACAGCCACGATTTGACTTTATGGACAGGTTGTTGTTTTTTTGGCGACCGATATTTGGTCATGTTCCCAATCGCAAAAATATTTTTCCCCAATTTTAGGAAAAATTCCCAATAAAAGAAAAAAAAAAAAAAAAAAAAGAAAAAAAAAAAAAAAGATATCGCCATTTTTACAGGGTGTTTGGGGTTTAAAGTATGACTACAGAATGATACAAGGGATGGATGAGCCAAATGTTTGATATTTTGTTTTAAAGTATGACTACAGAATGATACAAGGGTGGATGAACCAAATGTTTTTTTTTTTAATTTTCGCCATGGCTTCTGGGGTCATGTCATGTTACCAAAATGGTAAGAAAAAGCCCTGATGGATAACAACATCATGTAAATTTAGGTCACATCGGTAGGTCTTCGCCATGGCAAGTAAAAGACTAAACAAAGATGGCAAAAAAATCCTATGCGAAAAATTGGATCGAAAACGCTAATTCTTCTATTCCCTACTTTATTAAGAGAGATAAGAACTGTGGAAATATACAAAAACTCAACAAAGATTGATTAAGGCAGGTGGTTTTAGGACTGTTTATTTCATTATATACTTGATACATCAAGAAGTATTTATGTTCTGTTTTCATAAACCAGTGATTTGCATTTGATTAAATATCCTTTGTTATTTATTGCTTTAGATTTGGCATATGATTAACGCAACCTCTGAACGAGTTTTGTGTCATTCAGATCGAAGCAAAATGGGGAAATTGACATTCTTGATAAAATTTACATTTATTTGAGTTTTTAGGGATTTTATTAAATATTTCTAATTAGCTCTTTTTGTTTTCCTTGACAAGGCATAGTTTAGAACAATAACAACAAGTAAAATTCTCCAAAAGTATCGCATTTGCAAGCTTCTTAAATTCCACGAAAATGCAAAGAAACATCCAGTAAATTTGACTTCATGTGAAACATTGCCCGTAAAGAGTCTAAAAGGTGTAACAAATGTTTGAATCGCTCGTAATACATCATCAAAAGTGCGTGGAGAAAATATCTTGCAGTAAAATAAGTGATAATTTTATGATGACATTAACGATGTGGTCAATATGCCATATGAACAAGTATATGCAACAAAAGACTCAAGTCAATAATAGGAGGATTACATAATCAAAATATTCTGGAGCCACCATAACTAAAAATGCTACTATTTTGAGTGATTTGACTTGACTATTTGAGTTAACCGTCGCTTCGACAGTATTTCAGTCATATAGCGACGTCCAGCTAATTACAGGTGGAGGAAGACCCCGAATGCACAGAGGTGTCCGGGTAGAACCACCGACCTACCGCAAGCCAGCTGGAAGGCTCCCTCACATGAGAATCCGAATGACCCTGTCGAGATTCTAACCAACGCGGTGAGGGGCTAAGTGAGGGTTAAAGTCAGCGACTTTACCCTCTCGGCCACGTATTTAGAGTGAAATATTATGAATACAAAAAAATAAATAAATAAAATAGTGATAGTTTATGAACGCACTATTCAAGGCACAAATTTATAAAACTTACAAAATAGTCCATCGTCTGAGAAAATTGGTCTTCCATCGGCTATAGGCTATCCTCTAAAAGTTTCGAAATCAAGCTGTATCTAAGAAATGAACAGAACATGCATTGTTTAATTTATGCACCCATTCATTGGAATTTGGCATACACAATTCCAGGGATATATAGTTCACATGTACTTTACAGATGCGTGAAAGGTCGGTCTGCTATTGCATTGCGTTGAACATGGATATTGATCAACCTTGGTGCGAACTCTGTACCGGGTCAATCTTGTAACCAGATGGCCCATTATTTTAACTTTAACACATTGGTCGTTAGCTATACATCGATCATCCAATGCCATAGTAAAAAAAATCCGTTCGCTTGACCATTTTTTATTATTTTTATATTATGGTATTATATTATATTATATTATGTTCTTCCCAATTACAGTTGGGTATGTGTAAATAATACATATAAGACAATTACAAACCTCTATACTTATGATTATAGTATTTCTACTAGATTGTGCACTAGCTATAGTTAAATATTCACATTCTAGCATCGAACGTTCACGAAATGTTGTAAAGAAATATATTTGTTCCAGTATTGTCAAGGGTTTACTATAATATGGTCTATCCTGATTAATGTGTAAGGTAAGGAATTTCACAGAAATAAATGAGAATCAAATGGATGCACTGCTATGCACACTTTGAATAAGATTTTCCAATAGCTTACTGTTCTCAAGAGAAACTGATGCAATTACATGTATTTTAGATTCAACCTACCTTACCATTTTAATTCAGCTCTTATAAATTCGCACACTGTTTATTGATGAACCTATATACTGTGCTCCGATGATAATTAAAACAGTAATTGAAAGTATTGACTGTGTAAAAAAATTGTTACGGTTTAATTAAGTTATCGTTTACTACTGATTTTAAAGAAATTATTCTCTTTGTTTAATGTGAAATTTAGAGAGAAATAAAGTAAAAGATTCTTTAAAGCTGACTAACCAAATTCAATGCAAATTCAACCATTTTATGCCGATTTTCAAAAGTTGTTCCACTAGTTCAACGGATTAGCCCGAATAATGTCAATAGCTCTGACAACTAAAATGACTGAACACTTTTAATTTGCCTCCGTCGTCACGGAAATTTCCAAAAGACCAACACGAGGATTTCTGGAATACTGTCTGACTCATATAGCCACAACGCAAAATATCGTGTAAAATACTCACAGCTGATGACGACATATTTAATGTTGTGCTAGAGTGAACTTTGAAAGCAAGCGGGTTCGTTCTGTTTTTAGGTCTCTTGAATTTATATCTACGAAGTTTGACAGAAACACCCAAATCGGTGGAATTAAAATTCAGTATTTGTTGATAAGATCATGGATTCGCTGTTAAGTTCGCATGTAATGTAAGGGATCGGGTGAGTTCTTTATGAACATGGTTCTTAATAGATGATACCATCATTGGATACACCGTCCCCAATTGCCGCGTGGTTAGAGCGTCCGCTTCGGAAGCGAGAGGTCGTGGGTTCGATCCCTTGCCGCAACATACAAAAGTCTTAAATATGATACTGGTATAGCTGGCATGCTTGCAGCTCAGCATACAACTTAAGAAAAGTCCCAGGACTGATTGGCATGGTGTCTGGATGTGACTGGGTGTGGTAGTATGCCACATGTATACGGCGTGATACTGCAGTGTGGTAGCACTATATCTGTCTTAAGTAGACATCGTCTCCAAATGACTGAAATACTGTCGGTAGGACGTTAAACCCAACAAACATCAAACAAACAAAGATGATAGATAATTAACATATTCATGATGTGCAACACTTTCAATCTGAGATTTTCAAAATATTCGAGCTAACCTGGCTTATCTGTTTTGTTACACCTTAAAGATTTCATTTCTTTTAAACTTTCTTAACACAAAATTTTACTCCAATGACCTTTAACTGATCCTGTCTACTAAGTCTGTAATCATTTTCTCTGAAATCGGCATTATTCTGGTTTAAGGGATTTAGAGTCGACAAAACGGAAGGGGACATTTCCTAGACACTATACATCATGCTGTGAGGAATAACGTACTCTATCTCACCACGTTAAATTACAAACATGACGACAGGCTATGTACGAGTACAGACGTTTTTTCCCATGTGTCCTTGAGAGATGATAGTTTTTCTTAGAATATTTGGAATTGAGATAGACAGCTTATACTCATTTCAAAAACAATTAAACTTAAACAGCATGAATTGTTCAAACTCTCTAAGAAATTTGGAAACAACACATACAAGGATAAACATTAAACCTCTAAACAAATAGACATACCAAAGGTTTTAATGTATTGGATGGAAGTTATTTTCGGAATATTTGATTCAGAATCTAAACTCTTTTTGTTACCAGATAAAGAAAACATAAGTAAAAGTGTGCTACCAAACACAGGTTATATATATTATTCTGATATAAAAGTTAGAAATTGCAACATCTGAGTTTTTACGTGTACATTTGCAAACACATCTTTAGTCGCGGACTTAATATATGTATATGTATAAATGTATAAAAAAAGTCCATTGGTAGGTCAATTTGAGACTTCTGATTTTTATTGTTTTTTTTTTTTCTTATTTATGACATTATAAATTATTTCAAAGTATACTTTCCAAGATTAAAGCGCTTCTTTATTCTTGTCAAAGAAGCATATACAGTTGAACCTGTATTAGCGACCACCTGTACGTAGGGGTATACCTGTATTTAGCGGTCAATTTAAATATTACCAAACTGTAGCATTTTGTTATATATAGATTCATTTAACTGTCACGTATGTTAAACGGCCACATTCTATTGCTCCCTTGATTGACCGCTTACGACTGTCACGTATGTTAAACGGCCACATTCTATTGCTCCCTTGATTGACCGCTTACGACTGTCACGTATGTTAAACGGCCACATTCTATTGCTCCCTTGATTGACCGCTTACGACTGTCACGTATGTTAAACGGCCACATTCTATTGCTCCCTTGATTGACCGCTGTATGTTGACAATGAACCACTGCAATGTTAGTCGTACCTTGATTTGGAGAATGACTTTTTTTAACATAGCTATTATCATACTAAGCAAATTAATATGTTTTAGATATTAAGACATCATAAAAACACTATAGAGAGGACCCAAATCATGGTGATCAAATGTGTAGACAGCAAGATGAACTGTATTGCATTCAATTTTTCTTCTGTCGAATCCTTATTATCAATCGGAATCTTTTTTGGCGAAAATGAAGTAGTAATTATACAGAGTAACATCGCTAGAAGAAAGAATCGTTCATTACAATTTACAATGTATTTGCAGTCACTGACCAAACAAACCTAATACTTATTAGGACCCGGTAGAAGTTAACGTCCGTTATTTGCATACTGCCAACGACGACAAACTTTGCTTAGATAACATCACTAGCGACGCCCATTATAGAAACTTTAACAAATCGGTGCCATTTTTGAGTATATGATTAAAAAAGAGGATTTAATATTACTTTTTATTTGTTTATCACTTAAGTCGTTGATGTTCTGGTATGTCGGTGGTTCTACCCGGATGTCTCCGTGTATTCGGGGTCTTACTCCACCTGTAATTAGCTTGACGTCGCTATATGACTGAAATACGGTCGAAGCGACGGTAAACTCAAATAGTCTAGTCTAGTCGTTGTTTGTGGTAGAGTTTCCCATCGCCGTGACAGTACCTTGCTTACATAGCGACGTCAAGCTATATGGAGGATAATTCTGATTGTGCAAGAGTGTATTGGTAGATTTAACGAAAAAACAAACTTTAAAAATGACACAATTTAAACGCTGAAAAGTGTTTTCTGTTGGAAACTGCATTTGTATACAGCGATGGCTGATTTAAACACTTATCGATATTTGACGGCGAGCTTTCATGGAACGTTTGACAGCAGACCATCCCCGACAGGCGGGAATTTGACGAAATCCCGGGAAATAGACTTTAGCCAACTATTCACTCCCGGCAAGGCACCTTCCACTAGGGAGATTTTGATAAATTGCCATTGTTCTAGTATGGGCGGTTGAGGCTTCAAAATAAGAAAATGTCAAATTCCCCTAGGAAAGCCCGCAGCCCGACTACAGGGGCAAAATATCGATTGATGCAGAAAAAGACAAATTCTAGACAATTATTGTTCAGATTGTACTTGTCATTTGAACAATCGACGTCGGAAATGTTGTTTTAGTGTTTAAGCTTTCAAAAGCTTTACTTGATGTTTTTGAATTTAGTACCGTCCCAACCATTCACGACAGACTGCTTTTATTTTTATTTTTTTTTTTTATTTTTATTTAGCCCATTATTGACCGAACCTAGACAAGGACCCTAAAACATACCATTGCTCGATATCTAGACGAAAAAGAATATGATTAATTATGGACCTTATTTCGGTCACTTATAATAAATTATGTTGATATCTCGATTTTTGTACAGTTCAAAGGGTTAATATCTGATAGCTTTTAAACAACATATTATTATTTTAATCGATCAAACTTTTATATCAACATTGCTATCTGCCGGCATCGATAACCATTTTCAAGACTGTCGTTATATTTGCTTCACCAACGTTTTGTGCATCTGTGGCGATGCTTATCGAATGTGTTTTAATGTATTTTCTTTGCCAATAAGTCCGATTGCAAGCAATAGTTAATTAAAAAAGTATTCGCAGTTGAATGAGAATACATTTGCATTTTGCCATGTAAATTATACCAGAAAAGGAAATAAACGTTGCAAATAGAAATGTCAGTGTTTGTATTACATTTTCTCGTTTCGTTCTTCGTCAAGATTATATAAGAACGGAATCTACATATAAGAATTTTATTTTTTTTTCGGTTAGTACGACTGGGTGGCTAGTGATTTTAAGAATGACTTTATCGAATATTACCAACGCACTAGTGTTACCGAAGGACCCAGTCGACAAACTGTCCTATTAAACATTAGATAAATTCAGTACCTTTGGAAAAGGGTGAGGTTGGGGCCACTTAAAACCTGGTTTATACAACCTAGTCGGTCCTTTTGCCGACTGATCGTTCGGAGTCGGTAACTCTTGGTATTTCTCTAGTTCATGTAACGCACTGCCTCCGTGTATTATTTTCATTTACACTATCATCTTTAAATATATGTAGGATCTTTTTATCCTTCCTTATCAAAATGGTGTTTAAGATATCGTTTAAGATGACGAAGTTTTTTTTTTATCGAAAATACCCTCAACCACAACTTAATGATCTTCCTTATTGTCAAAAATATAAAGAGAAAAAAATTCATTGACTTTCCAATCTTCCCATCCTTAACTTAAGCATTACTTAGCGCTAAGTGTGGACGATAGAATTTGTTCATGATATGATAAGTTATGGCAACATAGCTTAGAATAATATTGAATACTACTTTGCTATGTATTTACAGCTTCAATGGAGGTTATGCCGATAAAATGGAAAATGGAACAAAATAATAGAAGTATCGTTGCAGATTCACAAAATAATCAGATGTTACTGAATGGGAAATACGGATATAGCAAATAATTTAGATTATGCATGTATATGTATTGTAACTTGTACCTTTATGCATACATAACTTTTTTGTAATGCATTTCACTTACTTACTAATTTCCTTTGGAATAGCATGGTGAACCAATGAGAGCATCCTTGTATTTTGGTGATAAAACCTTTACATATAGAGAATACAAATCAAATTTCAAAGATACATTTCTGCTGAACTCGGACATTATTTGGTTTACCCGATTGTACATGAAAAGCAGGTCTCTCGTGCAGTAATTGTTTTATTAATCATCTTGGACGAAATATGAGATTCATAATCATGTCCGTGGACAAATCGTGTTCTTTGAAAGGTCTCTTCATGTTAGTTTTATGTCAGTGCTGTAGACAAGAAAGGGATATTTTATTAACTTACACAATTCGTAGAAGTAATGTATACGTATGAATATTGCCGAGCGGAGAGCCGTTGCGCCATTTACAATGGCATTCCATCAGTAAATGGTCTTTGAAATTTAAAGAAATGTGTGGTCTGTCCTGTATGAATAGGATACGTTTTGTTTGTCCGAATTTCATTCCATAAGCAAGGGGCTCTTTGCACGAGAGAATAGATATCTAAAAACGCAACAGTAGACGTGTGGCGGTGTTACTTAAACATTTTTCAACGAAGTGTGTTTTTCGTTCCCTTTGTAGTATACGTAACAATTATTATAACTTTTAGCGTAGAAAACAGTTATCTTCAATTGCAACAAAGTGGACCTTTATCTGACACATGGACACTAACTCTCATACCCCTGAACAGAAACAAAACTGGTTGGTAGACACTGATAAACTGATTTATGAACTGA
>CM037781.1:55946631-55996631 GCA_021229015.1 Solen grandis | reverse complement strand
AAACCAATAGCCTTGTTGGCCATGATTGTTTAGTACCATGTTAACAAGATACAGATTTGATGAACTTAGTCCTACACAAGAGAGAGAGAGAGAGAGAGAGAGAGAGAGAGAAATTAAGTTGAGTCTGTCTTATGTGACCTGCCATGCAATACAAAAATATCATATAAGACAGGGAGTCAATCAGATAATATGCATGATTGTCTTAGTTATAATAAAACCATTCGAATTTAGTCTTGTTTTGGTGCCTTTAAGTCTTACACTGATATGAGAGTAAAGACTTCTAGTTTCCAAATAAAGAGTATTTTAAATTTTAAAACCATTATTCCTTATTGAAACCATATATTTGACTACTCATTAGAACTATCGTAACATGGGCTGTGTAAGTGAGTCAAAAGATTTAACTCTTAAAACAGTAGCTTACGATGGTGCAATATTTTAACCTCATGCACACAAACAGAAAACGTACAGCCATAGGAGCTCACAGCGACATTCGCTATTTGACTTTTTTTGTTAAAAAAAATACAGATTCAATTGATAATGCCCCAATTTTTCTAAATATTAAGGGACGCTCCAAGCGAGTTCAATGGTAAATGACGTCTCGATTTGTCTTGGATTCACCAGACTGACTGTTCTTAACTTAACAGTGCCACTGTGTCGTGAGACAGCACTATATCTGTCTCATGTAGACAAAGCTCCAATAAGGTGTAATCCAAGAAACTAAGGTCGTCCTCACGAAACATTTTACGACGATCTTAACTTTGGTAAATTTTATAAATCATGTGTCGTGAGGCAGAACTATATTGTCTTATGTAGACAGACAAAAGTCCAATCATGTTTAATCCTTGCAAACAAACTACTACTGGAGCCGATTTCACGATTCATCTCAAAATGTTTCTTGAACTCGTTGGAACTTATTATTATTATTCCCCGGTGATTTTGTGCCCATAATCTGTATAGGAGTTTTCAGTATTTAGTCAAGATAAAAAGGGAGACAACCATGCAGGGAAAAACTACCTTTTTTCACAAACATTCCTTCTTGGATAGTTTTAAATTCAAAACTTCTGATTGATGTGGTTTGTCTGCGAGGCCGCATTTAAATCAATATTGTTTTTTAATTGCGAGATTATATATCAATCCTGACAATGAATAACAGCTTTCTGTCATCAGAAGGTTAATTACACATATCTATTTATATGTTAAAATCACGAAATATCAATTTTGAAAACTTTCAAGATTGATAACAGTAATCCATTTAAAGCGAGTATCGTTAAGGAAATTATATCTAGATGTATTCAATATTACCGTCACTTCGGTTGTAACTGAATAAGTACATTAGTCGTGTGATTAAAGAGTCGGCACCGTGACCTGGAGGTCGTGGGTTCGATCCCAGATCGCAGGATTTCAAAATCGTAAATGGTACTCACATTATCTCCCTTCCTAGCCACTCAGCATATAAAGGTGTTTGGTCCGAACTTTGACTGATTATACTGGTTGAATTCTTATGCCAACTGCCCATGTTTCACAGTGAAACAAAACTACAAAGAAGATCACAAACATGCTTAAGGGTTAAGTAGAAATGTTGCTGTAACAGTAGCATTCTTTTCTAACAAGTTAAAGTTCAGAATTTTAATTACATTAAGGAAAGAGAAGTACGCTTTCATCTGTAGCATGATATTTGGGGGGAGAAGGAGTTTCACGACAAAAACTACACTATTTAATTATTTAATCAGATATGACAAGAGAATGCTAATTTTATTTCTTTTCCGTTTGATAAGATGACGCAGTCGTGTTTATTTCTTTAGTTTGTATACTCATGTACACTAACGAAAATAAAGATTAAACTTTCAGACCAACATTTTTTATCGAATAGTATTCAACTGCTCACAATTCATGTATTATTTTATGTATGAAATACACCAGGAATTAAAAATGTTAACTGAACAATTCCGGTCTTTTTTTTCCACGTCATAATAATCGATCAATGATATCGAAATAGTTGCAATTTAATGTTCCCATTTGGGAGGCTAAATGTTTAAATAACATGAAATAATGACATCAAATGGCATGTTTCAAACACCAAGAGTCCGTCATCAAATAACATTATTTGAGTCAGTTTCAATTCAAACAGGAAAAACTATGACAACTTTCGTAGTTAAATCCTTTATACTTTGAACTAGCTGCATTATTTGTGACAACTTTATCGCCATAAAGCTACTTAGCTCCATTTCCACGGGCTTAAGTAGATCGGTATTATAGCTGTGTATATCAATATCCTCGAAACCGTGCTGTGTTGTTGACGAGCAAATTTTATTTCAATGCATTTCAAGAGCCAACCGTTAAAAAAAAACCCACAAACTTCGTTTTCTATTGTTTCAATTTTTTTTCTGTAACTGGTACATTCATTTTAAATCATGAGGATATAACAGATGCTGACCAAAAGCATGATGACGCTTTGTGAAAATAAAACAAAAATCAATGTATTTTGTTACTAGGTACTACAGAAATGAATATAATGAAAAATGTCATATAATAAATAATCGAAAAAAAAGGAAAGAAACGGCTTTCACATTGGTAAAAATGCAGAAGGAAATATAGAATTTTCAAATACGTTTTTAAAATATCTCTTTTAAATCTAAAATTTTCAGAGAAAGTTTGCATTTTACTAGGTACTTCTGTTTAAATCTGTCGACATTTAGTTTGAAATTTGAGTACTTTTGAGCTAATGGAATATGTTGGCATATCGGAAAGAAATAACAACTAGACATGACATTTTATATCAAGCTGTGAATCGCAGAAATAGGGATTTTTTGATATCGTCTCGCCATGAAAAATCTTCAAAATACATTATGTAATTGCAAAATATTGGTACAATTACTTTGAAAGAGGAGATATTTCAGACATTTTGAAATAGATACCGTCTATTTATTTCAAAATAAAAAGAAAGAGGAGATATTCGTACAATGAAATGATAGACATTTAAGCACCGTGGGCTGTTGAAAGCCCAGAAGTACTTTCTTCAGTAGCTCGCAACTTTTGTATCGGTATAGGTGAACTCTTCAGAATGTAATAATTATTCAAATGTCATAGACCATTTCATCATTGGATCGGCAATATCCGGACGGTATAATTCGCTGATTTGAAATGACCAATCAGTGACTGAGGGAAATATATCAAAAGTATATTTATCTCCCATTGAACAATGTGCATAAGTGTACAACAACATATAGATTCGGGAAGTGTTCGTTGATTTACGCAGATTTACGTCTCGTTTCGGAGTGAAACGGTCTATTGATCACATTTTAATACATCTTATATTCGAAAACAGGTCGTGGGTTAAAAAAATTTCTTTAAATGTTATTTTTTGCAAAGAGAAATTTTAATAAAAAAAAAAAAAAAAAAAAAAGCTTTCGGTCTTGACAAAAGAAATTTATTTTGGGCCGTGCAGGGTTTTCTTACTTCATCCCAGAGAAGTAGCAACTATAAGGTTTTACTTCATTATCTGTGTTTATTGCTGAATTATTTCTTTTAAAATTATGACAAGCCGTGGGATAATTGGCAAACAAAGCGCCGTTTTACAACAAGCGTTGACTTAAAATATCGAATAATGAAAACGTGTCTTATAAATGGAATATATTTTTGACGAAATTGTCGTTATTTGACAATCGCTTAAAAGAAAAAATGCAGTCTTAAAATCCCACGAATATATCGATCGATCAGGCAAGGGTATCCGACGATGATCCTTGTTATACTCTGGGCAAATTACAGTTGAGGAGTCAACTGATTGGTTAGTGACACCTTTTTGCATGGAAAAATATCACCTAGACCAGTTGTGTAAGCTCTAGTTTCTCCTTGTTTTCTTTCACTGAGTGGAATTACATTAAAATAAGGTGGGTGTCATTGAAATATTGTTATTTCCGTTCCCTTACATATTTTAAATTTTGCTAAAAGTTGCTTGCTCGTACATTGTCTTGAATCACCTGTTTTAAATATTTTTTTCCCTCAACTATACTAGTTCAAACTAGTAAAACTAGTCTAAATAGTTTTTATGACCTAAAAGAATATGACTACGATTAACTTGTTTCTGTTAATTTAAAAAAAGACCGGTCATAACCGGTGGTTAAAGCGTCCGAGGTCGTGGGTTCGATAAAAAAATCGTAAAAATAATACTGGTATAGCTCACTTCTGACTTGCTTGAAGCTCAGAATATAAATGAAGGATTGGTCCAGTACTGGTTGTCCCGGGTCCAGGATACTGTTATTAGGTGTGGTATCAATTCACATGTCTACGGAGTGATACTGCTGTGCGGCAGCACTATATCTGTCTCAAGTAGGTGTTTTCTCCAATTGACAAATACAGTTGGCAGGACATTAAACCAAATTACCTTTCACACCCACACCACACATTGAAACATCAATTCTTACATATTGTTATCGTAAAAATAATTTTACCAATTGTTAGATGTCTCACGTTGAGGTTGGGGTCCATTGAAACCTGGTTCAGACACCCAAGATGGTCCTTTTCCCGACTGGCCGTCCTGAGGTGGTAACTTCTAGTATTTCGCTATTTTTTGTAATGTCCCGCCTCCTTGATTTATGCCCTTTTACTTGTACCTCCTTCTGGTGCTAATTCATTCTCATAGGACCTTTTTTATCTTTCCTTCTCAATACAAAAACAACAAAAACAACAACAGTTTTCCCTACAACTGAGTAATTTACAGATGATAGTTATTCTAATCACAGGCAATATTTCCATTGATTAAATAGCCTTGATAGATAGCAGATAATGAGCAACTCGATCTCTGTCGTTGGAGCGCAATATGCAGCTTTCCTAATAAAAATTGATGATATGTTTGTATACTAAGGTAGTAAAGGAAATTTGATTTGATCAGGGATAAGGGTTATCAGAACACAGTATATTTCACTTGCTTGCTGAATTGTATCTTCTAATGAAATTATAATGTCTACATGGAACGATATTGTGTTGTCTCAGTGTGGTATCCAACAGTAGACAATTTTGATGGTACCACATCCATTGATGTTATCTTGACATATACAATAAGGTCCAGTAACAAGGGAGATATACAAGTATCAGAACCGCTTGTAGTGATTTTTGTACGCTGGGTTGGGGATCGAACCCATGACATTCTGTAAAATGTTGGTTATATGTTGTTTTAAGAGACACACTGGTCTTGCTTCTGTTTTGCTTTTGTTTTGTTTGTTTTGTATTTTGCTAGTCTATAAGGTTTTTTTCCGGTTACTTCGTGCATGTTAGTTCTCCTTGGCTATAGCAATTATAGTCGCTTCCTTCACTGCTGTAAGTTCGAATTCCGATCCGGTCATTTATATGTTTATGCCAGGATGTCAATAAGTTGATTTGCTGCAGGCCAGTTGTGGTTTTTACCACCATGACCGCTGCGCCAGAAACAATGTGCACATCCACTTCTATTAAACGAATGTTTCTAAGACGAAAATGCCAATCTTCAAAACAACAAACAATCACATGGAGTGATTATCAGAATGTTAAATGGTCCTGTGGTGGATGGGTTTTTGCTCAAGCCCTGTTACTGCAATAAATCATAGAATAATAGTTTCGAAAATTATGTTTCACCTATATCATTTGAGCTTGACACATGGAAATTTAAAGATTAGCCATCTAGTCTCATATTCTCGAGGTATTTAAAAAAACACATCATGTTTAAAATTCAATATTTCATGTTACTTTGGTATATTACTGGTCGACCCTTTATTTAAATTTGTATTTTTCACCAATTAAACGAATAACGACATAAAACAGCGGCATGCACCAAGGTTTTGCTTAAACATGCGGCATTACTTTGGTTTTAGATTAGTTTCTAAAATATCTGATGGTACAATGTATACATGGAAACGTGTTCTTATTTATATTTGCTTTGTCAACATATACTTTCTATGATAGTGTCTGTTTAATAACAATAAAACAATAAAAAAAAGGGTATACGTTAATGTCTTCAGGAACAAAATGAATATTCTTCCGGCAACTGATTCATGTCTAGTTTCTGATGGTCAGGACCTAGGGCACTACCAGTATTGTTATTAATGTTACGTAGCTGTTTGAATAGAAGTTTACGGCTATAGAATAGATTGATACCAAAACAAATCGACAGTGTTCGCCCTCTTCCTTAGTCATAAATCAAAACCTTTGCTGACAGAAGAAGTGTGCCGGTTCTTCCAGTTTTTGTCCTTAAAATGATAACAATGCAATATCAATACCTAACTCTGGCCAATTTGAAGGTCAGGAATTTAGGCTCGTTAACATGATGTAAATGACACCAATATTTATGCATAATCTTCAGAATAATTGATATTTAGGTGATCTAGATATGGGTTTTTATGGGGCTTTTGTTTACTTTACATTTCCTTTTCTTATCAAACAAATCATTTGCTATGTGTTTATTTGTTACGCACGTACAAGTCATTAAGAAATTTGATCTTATATATTTCAGCAATATTTGAAACAAATAACAACAGTAAATGCATGTAGACATTGCGAACTTGTGTTCGACCCGCCGACAATATTTCAGTCATTTGGAGACGGTGTTTGCTTGAAACAGATATAGTGCTGTCACACTGCAGTATCACGCCGTAGACATGTTGAATGATACCACACCCAATCAGACTATCCCGACACTTGGCCAAGCAGTCCTACCCATATATGCTAAGCGCCAAAAAAGGAAGCTAAATCAGTACTATTTTTATGACTTTTTGCCATTTTTATGACTGTTTGACTGAAAAACAGGAAATGTATACCAGGGCGACTGGAATGAACATAAAAAATACAAGTAGAGGATATCAGACACATAACTCTTAATCAAACTATGTCCGTTCATAAATCAAATTTATCGATAACATGTTGCTCTTGCTTCCGTCGTCATGTCATAAGAGTCATAGTCTGGGTTTTCCTGCGTCTGTAAAATTTGTGCCAGGCATAACTCAGTTCGCGGTCATTGTTTTATGTATCTGAGACGGAGATGGGATAAACAATGACATAAGCACATTTAGGTAAAGTCCCTGTAATGGTTTCGCTAAGTCTTTGACCACTTAACCTCTACCACGATAACCAAGGTACCCTATTAAAACATTAGGGAAATTTGGTTATCTCCGTGAAAGGCCATGAGGTCCGAAATGTAGCGGAACCATAATAGGGACTTTATCTTAATTGTATTTTGCATGGGTTTCACGTGCTATCGATATGACTACAACAATGTTTCTATGTTGGACAGATGCAGTCGTAGACGTGTGGCATGAATACAATATTTTTTCCGAAATACGAAATACTTAAACTGGATAACAATTTCTGGATACACCTATGTATGAAGAGAGCCATTCATAATGCAAATTTATTTAATCAATTTAATGTCGTGATAACTATAGAAAATAAGTTGTTGTAAGTTGTTCTAATGTGTTTAAGTGAGTAATGTACATTCATCTAAGTGAGATGTTCTATGATAATAGTAATAATAACTGACAGTTCTTTTGTAAATTTGTTTCTATAGTCTTATTACTGATTGTTCCTCCGTGGCACAGTCAGTTTGAAATAAAGATACGCTGTGTGTGTGTGTGTGTGTGGTGAGAGAGAGAGAGAGAAAGATGTATCTACCCTCATGTGTTGCGGATGCAGGAAATTCCAACGTGAAAGAAAGATTGGAATATAATATCTATATATAGTAATAGTGGGTCTTTAATTTTACAGTTGATACGTGCGTAAGTAACGCCTCGTCATTGTATAGGCATATCATGTGATGTCTACTCATATCTTTACGGTATCAGTTTGTAAATACATATGCTTAAATATCACTTCCGTTGATAAGTCTTTCTGTTCAAGACTAACTTAGTGAACCAAGGCATACCTCCTCGGAAGTGTTAAAATTGGTAACTCTTAAAATCTTTTGACATTTATGTAATGGCTAAAGTGCACTGAATGTGTTAAAGACATTAACACAACACAAATAACATTAGTAGGTGTAGTTAGGTGAAGGACATATTGTATTTAAGAACACGAGGACCAAAATAGATGCACTTATCTAAGAAGTGCCCTTAATTTGCTTACTTTTCTCAAGTGAAATTAACCTAGTTTCAAGTGAAACATTTTAAAGTCCAACTATCGACCTACTCCAATTTTGTACTTACAATTTTGATTAATTTACACATTTATTACATATATATGTATGCATCATATAAACTAAACTGATATATATACAACTTAATTAAACTATATATATATAAGTCGGTATGATTAATGAATATATACTTTTGTTATTTGAGGACAAACTCGTATAAAGTTGATAGTGTCTAGAGGAAAATGATCGGTGCGTTTTTTCATCTTACATTTAACAAAGTAGGCGTACTTCTAATCTGCATACATTTGTTTGTTCTTTTTTATTTAGTGTTGACAGAACGGAATAGACAATCTCCTAGACGCTTTACATCAAAATTTTAATGGCAGAGAACCATTACATCTTATCCTGTACAATTCCAAACCTCTTGTCAGACTCTTTTTTATGTCTTCTGGAGGGGATATTTTTCAGACTTTAGGAGCTCAAATACGATCCATTTATTTACATAAATGCAAATACTTGTATATGACAAACACTGGAGTCTACACATGCAGGATATTATAATTATTATTTGTGTTATACTGTTGTTGATGTTATTATTATCATTGTTATGAGTATTTGAAAGAAATATTTGTTTTCTTAAACATAGAGACGTTTTAATAGATAAGACAATACATTATTAGCTAATTTGCAACTGATTAAAAACGAAAAGCTATTTTAGGAACATGCAACCCTTAGCGATAGTCTGTTACATGTATAAATGGTCACTGAACTGTGCAAAAATTGTTATTGACAAGTGATTTATTGTAGCTATGTTGGCGGTTCAAGTCGGATATCCAAGGATGAACTAATCGTCATTAAATATATATAACTTGATAAGCTTCAATTTATGAGAGCTTAACTTTTGCAGGCAAGAAAAGAGGCGAATATTTTAATCAAGGCCAAAATAACAGTTACTCAATACTGCCAGATTGATATTCCTTCTGTCATAAAACGTTCATTTCAGTATACAGTACGTAGAAATGCAAACACGACGTCACGGCACAGTTTCTCCATACGAGAATAACTTTCAACATAGTATCACTGATTGATGTGTTTTTGTTGGAAACGTGCCTTTAAATCAATACTGGCTATATGATTATTTGTCAATCTTGACATTGAAGAAATATTTTCTCTTGCAAAAGGTTAAAGACAAGCATTCATTTACTTATTTTAATCAGGAAATATTAAATTACGATACATTTCTAGCTTAATTTAAGTATAAATATTATAAGAATATTACTTGTCCCAGTGAAATGAACTTTCAAGCAATAGTAAGCTATATTTCTACCGTTTTAGTGTAAATAAATCAATTAAAAATAATTTTCAGTCATTAAATATACTGAATGTCGGTGCAATAGTCTAATTCCAGTTGTAGAAAAATATGTCTATAATAATTATAAAGTAAGTGCAGGATGATTTCAACACAGTAATTTTGCAAACAAACTAAAACAAAAACTCTATTAAATTCATATTTTAAAGATATCTGATCTTAGTATCGATCGACATACACGCTTAATCAGCTAAAAACGAGTTTCAAAATATTGTAAAATAATCATTTAACCCCAAAGGGGTAATAGAAAAAAAGATCAAAGTTTTAATACTGCTGTTAAGGTCATCCACCACTCATTAAATTATAATCATGGTCCTCTCCAAATGCTTAAAACACTTCAACGCAGATGCAAACATCCATTGCCTTGCAGTTAGGTTATTTTGCTCAAAATATATAAAGGATTGCATTTACTACAAAATTCCCATGAACATGAACACTTTATGGAACATGAAATAAATGATGGATGGACAATCTTAATAAATATATAACTATATTGAGTAAACTAGCGATATCCGAGGACAGCTCATCCGAATACCATGCTTATTCTGAAATATTTTAAGTCTCAAAACAAGCTCATTTCCTTTCAAAGAAACTTAATATGCACTCTAATCTTATGCTAACTAATGGAATTCTGGGTTCTATCAGTGAGATACAATCTGTGTCTCACAGTGTGATTAATATGGGTCTACACAAAATTATTCCTATATTTAATCAGCAGTTAGCATAAGATAACAAGGGTCAGGACTGCCACAAAATACGCCCATCACAGTATGGGGACTCTCAGAAATAGCTCAGAGAAACAAGCTATTGTCTCCTAAATCCCATTAGTTAATGAATGTTACTTATTAAAACAATCATGTTGAAAGTTTGAAAAGGATTGGTCTAACGGTATTGAAGTTAGAGCCCAGACAATCACAATTTCAAGTATTTTGTGTACGTCAAGGGCCATAACTTCTAAGTCATTCACGCGATAATGCTGGATATTGAACTCATCCGAGATATTATGGCCATGCACATGTGTGAAAACTTTGAAAAGAAATGAGCAAACTGTATTGAAGTTAGAGCCCGGACAATCACAATTTCAAGTATTTTGTGTACGTCAAGGGCCATAACTTTAAGTCTTTCAAGCGATAATGCTGGATATCGAACTCATCCGCAATATTATGGCCATGCACATGTGTGAAAAGTTTGAAAAGGATTGCGCTAACGGTTTTGAAGTTAGAGCCCGGACAATCACAATTTCAAGTATTTTGTGTACGTCAAGGGTCATAACTTCTAAGTCATTCACACGATAATGCTGGATATCGAACTCATACGAGATATTATGGCCATGCACATGTGTGGAAAGTTTGAAAAGGATTGGGCAAACGGTATTGAAGTTAGAGCACGGACAATCACAATTTCAAGTATTTTGTGTACGTCAAAGGCCATAACTTCTAAGTCATTCACGCGATAATGCTGGATATCGAACTTATCCGAGATATTATGGCCATTCACATGTGTGGAAAGTTTGAAAAGGATTGGGCAAACGGTATTGAAGTAAGAGCCCGGACAACAAATGTTCCACGCCCGCCCGCCCGCACGCCCGCCCGCCGTGAGTGTTCACATAATACGCCCCATCTTAAGATGAGCGTATAAAAAAGATAATTTGCATGTTTTGAGTGGATATTGAATATATCTCACCTCGAAGTGATACAATTTTAACATGGGTATCAATACTCGACAAGATATATTCTATATCCACCCAATACAAACAAATATCCTATATATGTGTCTCGGTTGTCCGGGCTTTGCGATATTCCTGGGAAGTTATACTTTAACGATCGGCGAATTATCATAATTTTAATGTTGAAAGGAATATCGGATAGCATAGTCATTAAAGCAATTTTTGAAGACATTTATAATATTAAAAAAGGATAGTGAAAAAAAGTATCAGATTACAAGTGTTAGATTATTTAGAGTCTTTAAGATAAATACAAAATTAAAATTGGATAATACCGCAAAATAAAAGCACATTTAAATGCATTTCACACAAGTACATATAAAGCAAAATACTAAAATAAAAAAGTATCCATTTCTGATCGAAAAAAAAAAAAAAATACATGCAATCATTATCATCGATTTTTTTTATCTGTCCTTGATTTATGTATATGACATGTCCTTAGTCTGATCCCAAGCAAGCTCTCTTTGAAGAACTTTCATCTGATGTGTTTTCAGCGCCTCCAATCTGACTAAATCATTCAGCGCTCATGTATTTTTCCCCAAATTTCATAAGAAAATACATTTTACTGAGTTAATTCCAAGATCAATCAAAACTTTTACTGTGAAAGTTGCAGGCATAGCAATATACGACGCTCGTACTTGACCTTTTTTTTGGTTGTTGTTGTTGTTGTTTTTTCTTTGAATGTGCATTTGCCATCCTAAAAACTACAGTTAATATCCTAGAGAATTTATTTCTGTCATCGTTTTATTTCATTCTAATAGAAAGGATGCAATTGCATGCATTGACAGATATACGATATGCGATGACAGGTTTGAAATATACGTCGGCAGCAACATGCATTAACAGGCGTGTGACATGCTTTGGTTGGTGAGGACACGCGTTGACAGGCGTGCGACACGCGCTGGCAGGTGTGCAAGTGTGACTCATGCGTTGGCAGGTGTGCGACACGCGCTGGCTGGTGTGCAAGTGTGACTCATGCGTTGGCGGGCCAGAGCGGCTTATTGAACCTACATGTACAAACGCTATCGAGGTTGACAAATGAACCACCTGACTCCCATCTCCGTCCTTACTACAAAGACCATATTTGTACGCTGCAGCGTTCCTGTCTGGACGCCATGGGATGTATTTACAGTTCAATCATCCGTCCGCCGTGTATGCATTACATGTCAGCATAAGCCGTATGCCTTTTTTATATTGAATTTGGCGTCCGATATTTTCTTGCTTTAAGACAAACTGATGGTCGCGGTTTTGATTTTTATGGTTGAGCATATTGACAACAACGTCAGCACCATGCTCTGCGTCTGTCATAAAGAGATGGATGTATTTTGGGTCACCGAGGAACAGTGTATGATATTTCCTTGGGATAATTAGATTCTGTTTATCACCACAGGGGCTTGGCTATCGGAAATAAACCATGTCTGCTAAACAGATATGCGGTCGAACATCTTCATAAAACCTAGTCTCAGTCAGTCATGAGGAAATTTCGTGTTTTGTTTTTTTGTTGTTGTTTTTTTCATCCGCATATATACATATGTTTTTACTGACATGCGCTTAGTTATAAACATCATATTCTCATGTATTTTTCAACTGTTACTCCTGTGATTTCCAGCACGTGATGTCTATATGATAAATGATTCGAGACAATGTACTAATGACTCTCGTGCAAATAAAGAGCGCGACAAACGCGCTTTGTCTAAGCTTCAAATTAGTTACGGTAAGTGTTTAAGTGCTAATATTTTTTAATCCCCCGCCGCGAAGCGGGAGGGGGGTTATATGAATGGTCTTCTGTCTGTCTGTCTGTCTGTCTGTCTGTCCGTCCGTAACGTTTTCGTGTCCGCTCCATATCTCCTATACCGCTTGAAGGATTTTCGTGAAACTTGCCTCAAATGTAAACCTAGTTGAGACGATGTGCAGAACACAGGTGGCAGCCATGTAGTCACACTAGAAGGTTATGTGTTTGAACCTTCAATTTCCATTTCAGTTTCGTGTCAACTCCATATCTCCTTTATTCCTAGTTATTTAATGAAACTTACCTCAATTATAAACCAAATTGAGGCGATGTGCAGAACACAGGTGACGGTCATGTTGGCTCAAGTTCAAAGTCACATTTATCTTGTGTTGTCATTATTACATAAAATGCAGTTTTAAACCCCACTCAAAAGGTTTTTATTAAGGCAGCGGCGGGGGATATAGCTGTCCTTTGGACTGCCTTATTCTATTGGTCACGTCACGAGAAAGGGAGAGAAGTCAGTCAATCTTTTCTCGCCCGTTTTTTTTTTTTTTTTTTTTTTTTCAACTGTCAACAAATTACCGATTCCATAGAAATTACGAATACTTTTACCACTTTTATCATCGCAACATTTCGTAGGTTCAGCCTGAAAAAATCGCATGCGTTAAGAGTTAATGTGATCAGCCGAGTGACGGCAAATGAAAATAGAAAATCTTAATATAGTTTCAATACCGTCCGTGATCGCTTAAGTTATGATGAAGAAATCACCAATCTTTTTTCAATCACAGATGGTTTCATCGGGTGTCTGTAGCTGGGAAATGATAGACGTAATACACAAATAGAGACTTTAAGTCAAAATCTAATTTTTAGTCAAAGATCATCTGTAAACGAGCTGCTTTAAAGGACAACCAAAATTCTAAGACTCATGAGTTACAGACATTATTATCAAATGTACATTTGCCGACTTTAGAAGATCCAAAAATGTTTTGTGCAAATTTAGCCAAAGTCTTTATAAAAAAATACATTGTTAGATCAGAAAAAAAGATATCTAAATGGAGCACAGTGACCCATTATTTTTAAATAAAATAATCTTAGATATTTTGTCCGTGTATTTTGTTAATGTAGAACGTGTTACTTCCGTAATGACACTTCTAGGTTGAGATATCATGTCGTAGACAAGTCACGTGACACTTCATCTTGACACTGAGCTGACTGTATTTAATTTCACGTTGGCTTCATGAACATAAAATCAATAGCAGATGAGCGAAGATGTAATTCAACATGATCCTGATCTTTATTTACTCGAACATCATTTTTCATCTTGGAGAGTGTGGTACAGTCGAGTGAAGTACAAGGTTATCAACCTCAAGGATCAATCGGCGCTCTCTCCGCTGATTTACTTTAGAATGTAATTCTTACTTGTAAATGGCCTGTGTTTAAATACTGGTTCGAAATTTTAGCGCTTGGTAGCAATCAAATATTGAGTATGATATTAATGCATTATTAGTTTTTCGAAATATTAAAGACCAAATGTATACGTTAGCATTAACATTAAGGTATATGCATTCAGGAAGTTTAAAAGTGAAACATGTATGATGAAATATATCGATAAGTATTTTAGTATTATTAAGTTATATAACGTTAATGGAATCGGCGACTGGATTTTTATTAATCTTTTACCTCATGAATATTCATTTACAACTTTATGACTTGGTGAATAATTATCCACTTCAAATGGTATACGAGGGCGAGTCAATAAATAACCAGCCTATGACATCTCCGATCAGCCGAGACATCCACGATTTTCACGAATTGTTTCAATATATGTACTATACCTGTGTACAAAACTACACATGTATACGGTCATTTGTTTGTCAGATATTGAATGTCTAACATGGCTAGTGATGAAAAAGCAAGTTTTTCATCAAAAGTGGAGTACCGTGCTGTAATTCGGTACTTGCATTTAAAAGGTAAAACTGGTAAGGACATACATGATGAGTTAGTTGATGTGTATGGGTCTTCTGCACCATCTTATTCTCAAGTTAAATTCTGGGTTGGGGAGTTTAAACGCGGTAGAACGTCTTTAGAAGATGAAGCCAGGTCTGGACGCCCAGTTGATGCCACCGACGAAGAAATGTGTAATAAAGTCAGAGATTTGGTATAATCAGACAGGCGAAGTCAGGTTGAAGAAATTGCACAGGCATTAGGCATTTCACATGGTGCTGTTTCAACAATCTTGCATGATCGAAATGAAATGTGTAATAAAGTCAGAGATCTGGTATAATCAGAAAGGCGAAGTCAGGTTGAAGAAATAGCACAGGCATTAGGCATTTCACATGGTACCGTTTCAACAATCTTGCATGATCGTTTAGGGATGCGCAACGAGAGCATCAGTATGAAGTGCGTTGTTGAAGCGTTTGAGGTCAAAAGATAATTCCTTTTGCGTCTAGTTACTGTGGATGAGACTTGGGAGCATTATTATTAACCAGAAAATAAAGCCCAGAGTCGTCAGTGCGTAGGGCCGGGATCCCCAAGGCCAAAGAAGTTCAAGACTCAACCATCTGCTGGCAAAGTGATGGCCACAGTATTTTGGGACACAAAGGGCGTTATTTTGTTGGACATTTTACCCTAGAGAAGTACAATAACCGGAGCATACTATGCAAACTTGTTAGACCAGCTGAGAGACGCCATCCGCGAGAAATGCCGTGGTATACTCTCCAAAGGTGTTTTGCTGCAACAGGAAGATGCAAGAGTCCACACTTGTAAAGTTGTAATGGATGCTGTGGAGCGAAATGGGTATGAATTAATACCGAACCCTGCCTACTCACCAGACCTGGCTCCTAGCGACTTCTTCCTTTTTCCAGATTTGAAAAAGGATATACGTGGACGTCATTTCCGGTCTGACGAAGAAGTCGTGGCGGCAGTTAAGGAGTGGTTCTATGGAAAGGACGCTGACTTCTTCACTTCTGGCACTTGAACACCGTTTGTCCGAGTGCATAGCCCTGGAGGGAAATTATATTGAAAAAGAAGAGGTAGATCTCAACCGAAATAGGTTAGGCTGGTTATTTATTGATTCGCCCTCGTATGTTCAATGGTTTTTATCTGCCGTGTAGAATCTGAGTATCAATATTAGACCGTAGTATAAGCAAACAGGAGATCCTGGTCAGGCAGCTCCTGAAATTAACTGTCTGATCTAAAACACGTTTATATGGAGTAAAGGTTCAAATTAATTAAAATTGAAAAAAAGAAATCGTTACAATGTATAATATTAGAACACGAATTCAGGCCATGCAGAATTTGTAAAATTGCCAAACACATAAATACGATATATTGAGGATTGGTTATGGAAAACGGCATTTGCCATTAAAGCAAATTCGCCGAACAACCCACTCGTTTTTAACCGTAACAAATCAACACACCTTCATATCGTCTGCGACAATGATAAGCTAGCTGTAGAAATGTCAGTAGGAAATAGAGTTGTGTGTTTTCTATTCAGATGTGGAAAGATGATAAAAAAAGTGTTGTATATTGATATCCGGTTTTCTTATTTCGTTCTCGTATGTGGTTCTTGTCTGGAGAAATAAAGATAAAACCGATTACAAACTGTTTCTGAGAATTTTGAAGGAAATTATCAAATCATTTTGTAAAATGGCCGATTTCAATTTATGAAATAAATTTTGGCTTTGCCTTTTGTACAATTTACTTTATTGTTTTTTGTTTGTTGAATCTACATGGTCGGATTGATTTATATTTGCAGATTTGAATACAAACATGTCTTTGTTGTACGCAGACTATGCGAAAACTTTTCCTTCTTCACAGGACATTGCGACATGTAAACACACAATTTTTACCTGTCGCAACAAATTTTTACCTGTTACAGCAATTTTAACCTGTCGCGACATATTTTTACCTATTGCAATGTTTTAAACAGTATTTAATAAGAACTTTTGAATATCTTGATTTCAATCACTTTATTGCAATTTATCAATTTATGCTTAACATATAATACTGTCTCACTCACTTGTAAAAATGTGAGACCTGCAAAAAGAAGTACATGTAGAGGAATTAAAACAAGAAATTATTCTTGCGCTGGTAAAAAAAACTATGCAAAAACTTCTGTAAGTTTAGTGACCATAAACCCTGAAAACCATGAAAAAAGTTTAAATTTCACGACAGAAAAATTCAATATTTCGATAGTTTTCTTCTTCTTCTTCTTGAAAGTCCTCAATTTTGTCACTAATAGACTCCCCAAACATCTCATTCATTCCCTCGTCTTCAAGTTCATCCAACTCTTCAGTAGGAAAGTCATCCAACAAAGGAGCTGAGTCAATATCAGAATCCGAGTCAGCGGTTAAATCAACGGTGACCTTCTTCTGGCGCTTGTATGTCAAACATATGCCTCCAACTGATGAATTCTACAGAAAATAGAAATATTATACACACATATTGATTTTAAGTCTAGCCTAATTATTTTGTTACTTAACTATTGAATAATTTATTACAGTATTGGTTTTTTGGACCTACTTAATTCAATTACTAATGGTCTAAGTAGATATCTTACCATCCAGTGGTCAATGGCTTGATCAGGATTCAAGTTCTGCATGGATGGTGATGTAAGGCGGACAACAAGCAGATCATTCAGGGTCTTGTTCTGCTAGCGAGAGCGTCTGCTGGTTTTCACAAGTTTCATCTGGGAGAAACAGGTCTCACAGGCAACACTGGTTGGTGGCAAAGTGAGGAGGAGGTCAACAATGAGCACAATCATCATTTGAATCATCATAAGCAACTTTCCATGTTGCAGACTTGATGCCCCCTTTTGCTTTCTCAAACCTATCATAGATAGATGTCAGAGTAATATTAACACTAATTGTAACACCATGCAAATTTTGTTTTTCACGTTCAGAATATGTACAGAATATTTTTATATACAAGTTTTATTTTCAAAAAGAATGATTCTGGTTAAATAATATTACCATTCATACTTAGCTATACTGCTGCATTTATATCATTAGAAAAATCTCTGGTTAAATACTAGTATCATTCATACTATACTGATAAATTTATATCATTTGAAAAAAAAATGTAATTCACATTGGTTAACATCAATAAATAAATTTATTCCTCATGGGAACATACTTTGTGCTGGTCTCAGTTTTAAACCAATTCCATTGGTTGACAACTTCTTCAACATCAAATGTTGCCATTGCCCTGTGGAGAGTGTTTGAAAAGTGGTCACACACTTGTTTGGCATTTTCCACACCAAAATCTGAAGAAAAAAAAACACAAGATTTGATTTCATATAGTATTTATAATAGGCAAATCAATCAGAAAACTCCACAGCTGCAATGGTATTTAAACACATCATAACTTAAGTTCACCAATACCATTACGATGATTTTTCAATCCTTTTTCAGGCACTATATACCAGTTTAACACAGGAACCATCAAGTAATTGAAGTTGGATTAGAATAAGTTGTAAGAAACTGTGTCCCAATTGATGTAAAATAAATAAGGTTACTACAAACTACTATTTGATTACTGTTAGCAATGGTTTTATCTTGCAAATTTCAAAGGTAAAAGATGGCTGGAATCAATCATTCTAAATGTGAGAAACATATAGTATATAAAAATAGTAAGTACAAAAAAAAGAATAAGAAAAAAATATTCATTTATTTTATGTGCAATGATTATAAAAACAATTAAGTTTATTTGCTGTTTTTTGTCGTTGTTGTTGTTTTGTGTATGTGTGTGTGTGCTTTTAAGAGTGAGTGAAAATATGTTTTTAACTAATAAACTGAAAAAAAATTAGTTGTAAACCAGCATAAATTATTAAAAAAATGAAACAGGTTTCAAACATTTGTAACTCATGAATAGACCTTTGAATTCTTCAGCACTTGATTCTGGCCAGTAGTTGAAATCTAGTATTTTGGTGGCATTCATGACCCCAGCATCTGATTCATCAAATTTGGTCTTGATTGCATCAGTGAGACCGTCAATCATGGTAATGACATATGATGTGTTTGGGGTTTTCCCTCTCAACCTTACACCCTGATATACCCCCGTACGAGTGATCTCTGCTACCACATCATTTGGCCTATAAAGGTGGCAAGTTTGTAAATTTTTTTAGTAAAAAAAAAGGTGGCAAGTTTGTAATTTTTTTAAGTAAAATTCAAATATATATATCTGTGGTTCAGTCAGTAAGCATGCAGCATCTTCAAACATGATGAGACTGCAATGTAACCGTCAGAAAGAGTTGTATTTTCTTTCTGCAGACGGAGTGAGAGACGCATTAGAAGACTGATGATGTCCTGAAATATATGTAATTAAATACAAGCTACTTGTAAATTGTGTAAAAATAAATTTTCCACAAAAAGTTATCTAACGGTAATGTTAACATTTTAAAATTGTTCATACATTTTTTCTTCATCATTTATATGTAAATAATATTCGTTTATCATAAACAAAAAAATACTGTAGCTACCTTCATAGAGAGGGCATAGCAGACAAGACTTTTATCAAGCATGATTTTATATAGTCCCTCAGCTTTTGGGTTTGTATGAGACAAACTGGAAAGGTGGGCCTCATATGCCTGAAATGTTCTTGTTAGAGATGTTATACCCCTGTCGAAATGTGCCAACCATCTTGTTCCAGTTACTTTAGGAGGGAGGGTTACTTTGATGCCAAGGGCACTAATACTTTCCATCAAACCTTGCTTGTTTTTGTATTGTTCATTGTAAAAATAGTGAAGACCAATAAGTACTGTCATCAATTTGTCATGCAGTTTAGAGGTTTTCACTACATCCCTAAAAGCAAGCTCCAGTCTGTGGGCAAAACAGTGGATATTGATCAGTTCGTGGTTGACATTGTGGCGGTACAAAGCAGCTAACCCTTTTTCTTTCCTATCATATTTGAAGCCCCATCTGATACCATTCCAACAAGTTTATCTGAAAAAGGTATTACATGTGGACATTTGCCATACACAGACCAATGCAACTACAATTAAAAAAGAAAATAAGTTTCATAGCATAGGGTCATTAATGAAGATTATTCTATAGATGTATTATAATAATGTCTTGAAAGCTTTTTATACCGTTAAGTGGTTCATATTAACCTGCATCTTTATTTTCACTTGCAAATGTTTTGCGTGTGAGGAGGTACTCTTCGGTGAGCCGATGGTGAGAAACCGTTCCTTAACTACTCCCCGTTCAGTAACCCGGATGAACACTGCTTCTTGTTCATCTCCAGCAATATCAGTGGAGCCGTCCATCAGAAAGGAACAAAAGTTAGCCCCTTTTACCATGTCAACAGTCCTCTGGCGCTCAGTATCTGCAATAGAAGAAAGGAATGGGAGAGCAGACTTTTCTGATCTATAGGTTTCTCCTACAATAAGGTCTTTTTTAACATCAAGGTCACACAGCCAGACGTAATCTCTGAGTGGCCTGTTATGTTTTACAATAGCATGTACATTTCTTAAAATCATGGCAAGCTTTGCTCTTTGAGATGCCTTCAATAGAGTTAAAGTTTTGCCAGCTTTTGACTGGCCAACTTCAACAACTGACACTGTTTAGCAGCCAATCTACTGCATGCATCTTGATGGGATTTACTCTTTTCGTGATCAACAACAGCACTGATTCTCATGTTGCTGCACCCCATAATAAATTTATTTTGACCTTTTAAATTTGGGTTTGTTGGAGGGTTTTCCCCATAAAACTGTATGCATGAAGTACATGTCATAACTTTTGTTTCATCACTGAATGCTAGCCAAGGTCTTCATTCTTTACAAGAATTGACAAACTTTCTATCGACAGGAGCTCTCTTCTTTTTTGTTTCGATGCTAGAACTAGCAGACAATTTTCGTCCTGGCATAGCACCCTCAGAATATCTCAAAAAACTCATTGTGAACAGAAACTAGATTTAATTATTAACGATAATGAATACAGAAATGATAAAATTTGAATCTGAAAATAAATTAAAACACGAGTGACACTGTTAATTAATAATGAAAAGCAAAAAAAAAAAAAAGAAAAATACAACCTTTCGTAAATGCATCGTCTGCCATGTTGTTCATTGTTGACCGATAAAAAGAGAGTTTTCCGTATGGTTTCCATTCGATAGATTATTTACTATAAAGTTGCTGGGAACCAATTCGAAATCGTAACTGCTCGGTCATCTCAAACAGCCGACATAATCGATAAAAATAGCAACGAAGCTATTTTTCGAGGAAAATGAAAGTAAGATTTTCGGAAAATGAAACGGTGCTGTCTGAAATTTTCATCGGGGGGGGGGGAGGGCTATAATTCTTAGACAATCAGTGACACAGTTATCTGCATTTGTCTGCTGATTGGTATAAAGGCATTATCAACAAGAGTGTCCAGACTTCATGTAAAATTACATGACGTGACAGGGCAGGACGTTACGTGACGTTTTGCTCCGTGGGGATGTAATAATTATTGGTTTAAAATAGAATATATCAATTATCGGATGAATTACATACATATCATCAATTTGATTGATATTATTTTATAGTATGAATATTTCAAAGCACACAATGGTACATTGCATGATTTGTTAAACGGATCCGAAGGCAGTCCCTTGTTTCTCCCATGTTCAGCATACGAAGATAGGGATTTCCCTCATGGAAGAAAACTCTATCTTCCATGTCACGTGATCAGCTTTCTTCCATGTCATGTGATCGCCGAACTATTTTTAATTTGACGTATCGTCTGCTAAATGTAAACAATGGCGAGTCGCTTCGCAAATTACGATACGGAAGCTTTCATTCGAGAAAATGAAAACCAAAATACGCTAAAAAAAAAGATTCTGGCTCACGTGAATCTTCTACGGGGTTTTCTTGAATCGAAACACAAGGTGAATATGCCTCTACAATTGATTCCTCCAAATGAATTGAACAAATACATTGCTGATTTTATTATCAATATCCGTAAGGCCGATGGTGGCGAGTACGAACCGTCCTACATAAGAGGTTTTATAAGTAGTTTTGATCGTCACCTAAAACGCCACAGATATGCCTGTCAGATTATGTCAAGTGGACTTGAATTTTCTGAAACTAGAGATTATTTTCGAATGAAGCAACGGAATCTCAAAGCCCAAGGAAAAGGTTCAAAGCCAATGTCTGACGACGACATAAATAAGTTATATGAATGTGGTCAGTTAGGAATCAAAACACCATCCAGCACAATCAACACTCTTTGGTATTTTAATACTTTACATTTTGGTATCCGTGGCGGTGCTGAAGAGCACAGGAATATTCGCTGGGGTGATATTGTCTTGAAAAATGACCCGATGAGTAATTGTGACTATCTAGAATATCACGAACGCACCACAAAAACAAGAACTGGAGAGGACTTAAGGAATACACGTTTATGCCCCCCAAGAATGTATTCTACACCTGACAACAGAGAAAGATGCCCAGTACATGGATATATGTTTTATCAATCTAAACGACCCAAAGAAAATTGCAATGCCGACGATCCATTCTACCTTGCAGTGGTTACAAACAATAAAACGCCATCTGTCTCTGAAAATGGTTTTTGAGAGGACCCATTGCCAAAAACAAAATTGAAAGTTTGATGAGAACAATGGAAAAAAATGCTGGCTTACCTGAGAACAAGCGAATAACAAACACTAGCGTCCGAAAAACTCAAGTCCAAAAGATGACCGACCGCAATGTTCCCGATTCCTTGCAGGTTTATGTTACTGGCCACAAGAACCCTTCTTCTTTGAACAATTACAGGACAATGAATGATTCTCACAAATCTGCAATTTCTAACATTCTGTCAAACAATGCAGTCTACACCGAATCAAGACAAATAAAGTTCCCAAATGAATCTCAGGCCGAATTGATGGATCATCAATCATCTACCAGTATGCAGATCTACACACAACAAAGTTCCAACACAGCGGTTTATTCAAGCAGTCCAAAGAAGCTCGTTGACAGTCTTTTCTCCAGTAACACGTTCAGTAACTGTACATACATTTAATTTAAACATTAATCCTACACCACTTCGCGACACAGCCAAGAATGCCCAATTAACTGAATAAAACATTGGTCTGACTGAAAAAAAAGGTATCTGTACAGTAGCCTAATGTAAATCTCCTATGAAACGTGTGTGTTTCATAGTTTATCAAGAGTTAAACTTTTTTTGTGACGTCATGCATTATTTAAAATCTAGAAAGATACATATGTGTAGAAAGACAGCATAGTCTACATGTACAGTGTTGTGGAAATAATACCCAGAATAAAGTCAATAAACAATGATGACTGTAAGTTATACATTTTACAAAGATACAAAACTTATTTGTTGTAATTCATGTGAATATATGTTTAAAAATATTATATATCTAGTTAGTTATCCCTTTATTATTATTTACTACTATTTTTTTACGTGAGGAATATTACTACGCACGGTCAAGGACAGTGGTATTTTTAACTAAGTTGTTTTAAGCAAATGGTAATTCCCAATCAAACCGAACATCAGATTTTAAGTATATACTTTCATATACATGTATTTTAAAATGCCGATTTCTTTCATCATGTTATTGTTTTAACTGAAAAAAAAATGGAAGCGCGATATGTTTATTAAATCGAGGCTGACGATTTGTGGCTTGTAGATCTAATAATCGTTCATGGGAGAGAAAAAAATCCACCATTCGTAAATTCATGAAGGATAGGGATATCTCACCCTCTGGATCAGAATTACTCATGGTGGATTCTTATAGTCTTCGTTTATGATTCGCGGCTGCAAAATACCAAAATAATGATATATAATACAAACGAGTTTATACACTGTTAAATAATGATTTATAATACAAACGAGTTTATACGCTGTTAAATAATGATTTATAATACAAACGAGTTTATACATTGTTAAATAATGATATATAATACAAACGAGTTTATACACTGTTAAATAATGATTTATAATACAAACGAGTTTATACGCTGTTAAATAATGATTTATAATACAAACGAGTTTATACACTGTTAAATAATGATATATAATACAAACGAGTTTATACACTGTTAAATAATGATTTATAATACAAACGAGTTTATACACTGTTAAATAATGATATATAATACAAACGAGTTTATACGCTGTTAAATAATGATTTATAATACAAACGAGTTTATACGCTGTTAAATAATGATATATAATACAAACGAGTTTATACGCTGTTAAATAATGATTTATAATGCAAACGAGTTTATACACTGTTAAATAATGATATATAATACAAACGAGTTTATACACTGTTAAATAATGATTTATAATACAAACGAGTTTATACGCTGTTAAATAATGATACATAATACAAACGAGTTTATACACTGTTAAATAATGATTTATAATACAAACGAGTTTATACGCTGTTAAATAATGATTTATAATACAAACGAGTTTATACGCTGTTAAATAATGATTTATAATACAAACGAGTTTATACGCTGTTAAATAACGATTTATAATACAAACGAGTTTATACACTGTTAAATAATGATTTATAATACAAACGAGTTTATACGCTGTTAAATAACGATTTATAATACAAACGAGTTTAAACACTGTTAAATAATGATATATAATACGAACGAGTTTATACGCTGTTAAATAATGATTTATAATACAAACGAGTTTATACGCTGTTAAATAATTTATACCTGTTAAATAATGATTTATAATACAAACGAGTTTATACCTGTTAAATAAGATTTATAATACAAACGAGTTTATACCTGTTAAATAATGATTTATAATACAAACGAGTTTATACGCTGTTAAATAATGATATAATATTACGAACGAGTTTATACACTGTTAATTAATGATTAATATTACAAACGAGTTTATACGCTGTTAAATAATGATTTATAATACAAACGAGTTTATACACTGTTAAATAATGATTAATATTACAAACGAGTTTATACGCTGTTAAATAATGATTTATAATACAAACGAGTTTATACGCTGTTAAATAATGATTTATAATACAAACGAGTTTATACACTGTTAAATAATGATTTATAATACAAACGAGTTTATACGCTGTTAAATAATGATATAAAATACAAACGAGTTTATACACTGTTAAATAATGATTTATAATACAAACGAGTTTATACACTGTTAAATAATGATATATAATACAAACGAGTTTATACACTGTTAAATAATGATTTATAATACAAACGAGTTTATACACTGTTAAATAATGATTTATAATACAAACGAGTTTATACACTGTTAAATAATGATTTATAATACAAACGAGTTTATACGCTGTTAAATAATGATTTATAATACAAACGAGTTTATACACTGTTAAATAATGATTTATAATACAAACGAGTTTATACACTGTTAAATAATGATTTATAATACAAACGAGTTTATACACTGTTAAATAATGATTTATAATACAAACGAGTTTATACACTGTTAAATAATGATTTATAATACAAACGAGTTTATACACTGTTAAATAATGATTTATAATACAAACGAGTTTATACGCTGTTAAATAATGATTTATAATACAAACGAGTTTATACACTGTTAAATAATGATTTATAATACAAACGAGTTTATACACTGTTAAATAATGATTTATAATACAAACGAGTTTATACGCTGTTAAATAATGATATATAATACAAACGAGTTTATACGCTGTTAAATAATGATTAATATTACAAACGAGTTTATACGCTGTTAAATAATGATTTATAATACAAACGAGTTTATACACTGTTAAATAATGATATATAATACAAACGAGTTTATACGCTGTTAAATAATGATTAATATTACAAACGAGTTTATACGCTGTTAAATAATGATTATATTACAAACGAGTTTATACGCTGTTAAATAATGATTTATAATACAAACGAGTTTATACGCTGTTAAATAATGATTTATAATACAAACGAGTTTAAACACTGTTAAATAATGATTTATAATACAAACGAGTTTATACACTGTTAAATAATGATTTATAATACAAACGAGTTTATACACTGTTAAATAATGATTTATAATACAAACGAGTTTATACACTGTTAAATAATGATTAATATTACAAACGAGTTTATACGCTGTTAAATAATGATTTATAATACAAACGAGTTTATACACTGTTAAATAATGATTAATATTACAAACGAGTTTATACGCTGTTAAATAATGATTTATAATACAAACGAGTTTATACGCTGTTAAATAATGATTTATAATACAAACGAGTTTATACACTGTTAAATAATGATTAATATTACAAACGAGTTTATACGCTGTTAAATAATGATTTATAATACAAACGAGTTTAAACACTGTTAAATTATGATTTATAATACAAACGAGTTTATACGCTGTTAAATAATGATTTATAATACAAACGAGTTTATACACTGTTAAATTATGATTTATAATACAAACGAGTTTATACACTGTTAAATAATGATTTATAATACAAACGAGTGTATACACTGTCATATAATAGTGTATAATACAAAAGAGTGTATATAGGGTCATATAATGAGTCATATAATTCTAACGAGTGTATACCAGTAATATAAATTAATGATGTATAATACAAACGTGTGTATACACTTTCACATGATGGCGTATAATAAATCATTATGCCATTAATGTATATGATATAAACTCATTTATGTATTCAGAATTGGTCTCCGTTCATGAGCGTAAAATCTTTAACACCACATAAAGCTAGTGTTAAAGCACATTTCGGAGTATTGTAAACGCTTGGGTACTCTATGCATGTATTAGGTGGTTAAGAAGCTTGAAATTCAGAAAGATAATGTTGAAACGTATATTTTACTCAACTGTTGGATTTGTGATTTTTTCGATCAAGTTTTGTAGCACACGTGTGATTAATTCGTGAATGGAAACATGAGTGGAAAAATGAGGGAAAAATGAACTTTTCTTATATTATTCTGATTCCGTGGCCGAGAGGGTAAAGTCGCTGACTTTAATACTCACTCAGGCCCTCACCGCGTGGGTTCGAATCCCGGCTGGGTCATTCGGATTTTCATATGAGGAAGCCTTCCAGCTGGCTTGTGGTAGATCGGTGGTTCTACCCGGATGCCTCCGACACCTGTAACTAGCTGGACGTCGCTATATGACTGAAATACTGTCGAGGCGACGGTAAGCACAAATAGTCAAGTCGATTCTGATTCAGAAATGTGACGTTTGAAATTAATTTGGTATTTCAGGGAAATAAGAAAAGTATATTAATTAGATTTGAAAAAGGGTGCGATAATTCAAGATGCCTATCTGAGCAAAGTACACGTGCGCCATCCCTTGAAACGGTCTCTTCCGAAAAAGAGTTTTAATACTATGTATATTCGATGAATGTCTTGAATAAGTGTTATACATGCATTAAAAATACGTCATATATATAGGGATCTACGAGCAAAAATCGATTGTGTGCCTGATTTAATCTAAAGTATACCTTCAAATGTCGTACAGAGGTAGACTTGTTTTGTTGGATGAAAGGGTAATTTTTTTTTTTTTTTTTTTTTTTTTTTTTTTTTTTTTTTGGAAACGTCCATCGACAGTATTCAGTCATTTTTAGACTTCGTCTAAAGGAGGCAGGTATTATGAAGCCCGACCTCGTTCTCAATTTTTAAACAAATGTATGTTTTAACATATACACATACTGATAACACCACTTCTACCCTGTTTAGAACTACCATTACAAGAGCAAAGCAATGGAGCTATAAATATTCCGTTTATAACTTCAAATCAAAAGATGTCATTTCTTAAATACTTAAAAAGACTTCCGTGTAGATACAAGCATCCATTGACTTTGAGTTATAGACTAGTTTGCTCTGAGTCAATAAAAGTTTGCATTTACTATAACATTCCCACAATTGTTTGATGGAGTATGATCACAATTTAATGATAGATGGATTACATTAAGTTTAAAATTTGTAATGAATGAAATTAAGTGAAGAAATGTAATTAATTTTAAGAGATTATAAAACTATTTCAGTATAAAAGTATTTACATCTTAATCCAAGTATAATGGCATTTATTAAAGAGTACATCTTAACCCTTTCCCTCATACAGACTCATTTTGACGCACTCAATAGGTACCACATAAAGCCTGATCTGCAGAAAACCACAGTTAAACCTTACCAAATTTAATTATCAAGTCTTCATTTCCAGACCACTGAGGAGCAGCGAACAGCATAAAACCTGATCAGCCTGCGAGTTACTCGCAGGCTGATCTGATTTTTTGCTGTTCGCATAGGTCTTTTCATGGTTTCCTCTAAGAGGGAAAGGGTTAAAGACAATACCTGTATTGTCCCATGACTAAATATGATATGATTTATACTTTTCATTAAAAGAAGCTCGTTCACAGTTGATCTGTAGCAATAAAAATTAAAAGTCTTTGTTTTACGACAAATATAGTGTAGTCATAATGCACAGGAAAACGCATGTTTTGTTGTTTGTTTTTTTCGTCTACACTTACGGCCCAATAAAATAAAGAATACGGAATTCTTAAAGTATGTGCTTTTTGTACATAGGACGTCTTTATAGTCCCGGGTAGCGAATTCGTAATATATTCGTGTTGTAATATATTCGAACCGGCCCAGAATCGAACCTGGCAATCCCAATGCTCTTACCACTGAGCCAAAGAGCCCCTTGTCAAAGTTTTATTATACGATGCATCGTCACTTTAAACCCCCCCCCCCCCCCCCCTCCCCCAGTCGACTCCCTGACACAGTTATCAGAGATTGTATTTATACCTGTGACGATGCATCGTCACATTACACCCCCCCCCTCCCCCCCAGTCGACTCCCTGACACAGTTGTCAGAGATTGTATTTATACCTGTGACGATGCATCATCACATTACTTCCCCCCCCCAGTCGACTCCCTGACGCAATTGTCTGAGATTGTACTTATACCGGTGTTTCGTATAAAGTGTATCGTATATCGTCAAAGTGTTGTTAAAAAAAGTGTCAATCTGTAATGTGAGCTCTAAGCGTGAATGTGATCGGTCGAGTGAAATTGTATAGAGTTCGTAACGCATAGCCTGTGGAGGAGACTCTACCCACCTCTTCATTTTTTTTTTCTGAATAAATTTATGCTGATGAAGTGAAAGTTGTATTGTGATCATGCGTCTGTAGACGGCTATTAATAGAGGTAAAATACACAAACAATTTAAATCAAATTCTTTGTCATTGACCATCTGTGAAAGAGCTGCTTTAATATATAATTAAGTTTCCTGAATGAACTCTTCATCAGTCGATAGACAGACTTAAAAGTGCACCGTTGCTGTCAGAGCGGTAAAAATCTATTCAGTTTTTCCTTTAAATAAATAAATCCTACCTCCATTTGTATAAGAGGAATTGGGGTGTCACAGGGCCATTCATGCCATGAAGGTCAAATTGTAATTAAAATTCTCCACAAACGCTTTTAAGGTCAAACATTGATTTTATAGCCTTGGGAATAACTTCATCTGTGATACTGTGATACGGTATCATTCAAACGACTCAATAAAGTTCAAGAGTCTTTCCTTTTTTGATAAGATTTTTCCATTGTTATTCTAATTCAGTGCTGCCTATTTATAGCGGATATTGGCTTTCTCAGTTAAAAAAAAATTCCTTCACTTCAGCTTCTGCTGATTGACGACGCGGACCACGACTGGTTTTTAAACATCGCAGTTGTGACTAATTACAACACAGTTAACAATTATACAGTCAATAAAAATCCCAAAGTGCACGTTTCACAAAGCATTATTCTTTATTTATTTTCATTGCTTCCTACAAATATCAAATAGGCACTGACACATATCATGTGCTTGAACTGAAATACTGAAATATACCGCAGCACAATAGTGATAATTCCTAAGAGTACATGTAATATATATTTCATGGCTTTCGCGAGTTGAGCTTGATTAACCAACACACTATATACGAGTGCGTGCATGCGCACGAATGCATGTGGGCGGGTTAATCAAGAGCATCTCGCGAAAGTCATGCAATATGTCTTGTAACATGGCCAAATGTAGGAAAACTACAGAAAACTACCCAGGCCGTGTTACAAATTAGTGTTATGTGCACTGTATTAGAAATTCATACTTTAAAGGTGTAAGAGGAGCAATAACAGTGCCGTTGACGTTTGAAGAATAGTGATGTTTCTATGGACTGCAAAGATATCGTTTGATATAAATTATATCTTCATTGCCTTATTTGCCGTTTTCTTTCCCATATAATAGTACTTTCTATCAAGTAAATATTTATTTCCCGATACATGCAACTGCATCAATAACGAGTTTGTATAAACTAACTTCAGAAGCTATCATAAAACAAAGATCGTCATATTTTATGCACTAAGGATATAAAATTATTATATTTCTGAAGTTTTAATTTTATGCTACTGACAAAGACATATTGTAGGTTAATTACATGATCGCCATAGAGCTTTTGATAAATCGTTGTAGAAGGTCTTGGTCAAATAGCAAATTGGATACATTTGCAGTTAAATTGTGATATAACTCGGTACATCGTTGAGAATATAGAAAGTTTGTCTATATATATATATCTTATACTTATTCAGTTTTAGAGTCGTGATTTGAAATTAATATTTAATATGTAATATAGAGAAATATGTATTCTAACGAAATTTTTATCTCTACCAGTCCTTTATGTGATAAAGCTTATCAATAACTCTACAGTAAGTGTAAAAAACAATGCATTGTTTATGTATGATTACTTTTAGTGACAGAATACCGGGCTCTCTGCAGTCTTTAATTTATTTGGTGCGAATTTATAAATACACAGTAATGTACATATACGCATGTTTCATTTCCAGACAAAACGAACTATGTAAAGTAAAACTCAATATTTTGAGTAGTCAAATACAGCTGATTATCAGTAATTACATTATGGACTTCATCGTGTTTGATATCCATTTAATAAACAACGGCGTTTATTATCGAATTGTCTGTGCCACTGTGGCTTTTATCCATAACGCCAATGATCTCAAAATGGATTTTAACACGAAACAAGATACACTACTTCACATGAGCATAACTCTGTCATGACTAAATGATATCGATAGGAATTACTTTCGATATATCCGTGCCAAATATGATATAGATTATTTGTTAACATAAATAATGGTATTAACTCTGCCATGTGTCGAAGCAAAAATTAACCTGCATGTTCATGATCCCCTCCCACCTTTTAGGCTTTCTAAGTGTTTGTATTTTAATGTAACTTTGTATAAATATAAATTACACAAGTTTATGTGTCAAAATAAATCAGTATTTAAGATTATTTCTCTTCTGGAAATTGAAGATTATAAAATAACCGTATCATCATTCAAGAAAACTTTTTTAATAAAATTTAAGCATATGACAGAGAGAACATCGAAGTATAACATGATACGTGATATAATCTAAACTTTTTCTAAGATAAATATATTAAATTTAGTACTGGTGTTGTTTTCGAATACACTGTCGCAACGACAATTTTTCAGTCAAATAACTACTCAAGCTTATTTCAGGTGAACGAAGGATCAAATACATATAGACATCTACTACAAGCTGGCTTTAACACCTCACGACTTGAAAATCCGATTGTCCTTGCCAGGAATCGAAACAAAAGCGGTGATTGTTCACTTATGAATAAGACTTGACTATTTGAATTATACCGTCGCTTCGACAGTATTTCAGTCATATAGAGACGTTCAGCTAATTACATGTGGAGGAAGACCGTCCGAATAAGAGTATACCTTATACATGTGTGAGAGTAAATATATACGACATGCAGCTTTTGTGGCATATTGATAAAAACAAAACAATTCACAATAAAACATATCTATTTTGAAAAAAGGACAATCTCTTTTATGAGAAAAATACGTCCGAGAAAGGGGTAGGTATGTGTATATATTGTTCAGGCTTCGTCTAACAAGTCCACTTATATGTGAAATAAAACACAATGGTCTCAAAAATAAAAGCAACACACATTAATATCGCCCATGTTATTATTTTCCCCTTTTTCTATATCTTGTTTCGCATTCCCATGTGGAGAAAATTAATTGATTTTAACTAAACCTACCAATAAGTTGATATTTGTGTGGCGGAATCTTTGACGACTTATTGCCCACCTACGGAGATAGCCAGGTCTTTGTCCATATGTTTTTCCATTATCTTCAAAGCTCAAGAAAGGAAATGTTTTCTGGCAACACATATATTCTTTTGGAAGCGATCTCTGTCACTGTCACCAAAATATGCAGCTGTGTAGCTTTCAAAACTGACTTAAACAGTATCAACTTGCGTCGTGCCGACAATTAATTATTCAGAAGCTTTGCAGGGAAAATTATTTTAGTCAAAAGACTATCCCGATGACAGGAGATTTGTCCTAATTACTTTAACTGCATACTTTGGCCGAAGGATTAAAGTTGCTGACATACTATCACCACTGCATGTTTAAGTCATTCCAAGAAATGTCACTTGGAGTCTTTTGGCTGATTTACGACGGGTTGTTGATTTCCTCTGGGTTCAAATGTGAACTCACGTGAACTCTCTCTTCTAGTAAGATTGACGTAACTTTATGAATGAAATACATGTACTGTCACAACGTCGGCAAACTCTACTATCTCAGCAACAGCGACGCGAAAACATTTGTCTTTTACATGTACATAAATTGCTTTAAGGACGGGTTACACGTGAAAAATCGTTAAAAAAGAACTAATCGCCCTTAATTTCCAGAACCGGATATTTAAATTATATGTCTGTATAAGCATTTATGCTCTAAACAACGACCAAACAAAGTCATTGCCTTAAGACCTATTAATGTCAAACTTTTCGCAAAGTATAGAAGGATAACCAATGTTGTTAAGTCCATTTTTCCTTGAAAAGTATCATTTCGTTTGAATGCTAGCAAAACGTAAAGTCTGGATCATACCGATGGGGCGTGATTGTGAAAGAAAACATTGGTCCTACTTCAACTCAGCTGTTGAACAGTAATAAAACCAATACATTATAATAGTATCTGTTTTTTCTTACTTTGTTTTCGCACGTTATTTTTGTCTAGAAAAATAACATTATCGCCATTTATTGAGCCTCCTGACAGTCAGATTTAAACCGAATTTTAATGATGTTAAAGTATTTAGCTGTCTCCTAAACCTTTTATTTACTTTTCCTGTGTAGAACTAGGTGACTACAATTATTAAGTGAGACTGATGTTAAAAACCTTTTAGATTTTAAATGTAGATTGGTATTTGGAATGAATGTCATAAATAGACCATCGGTTTAAATGAGAAGTACATGCAGATAAAAGTGTTTTTGTTGCAGATATTTACAAATGTTTGCAACACTTCTGGAAGTTGAATGGATTAGTTTAGGAAGATCGTTGCAGTGGTTAAGGATCAATTCTAGTTTGGGTTTTTTTGTTTGTTATACAGCAGTCATTAAGATGAATTAAAGTACACCTGCAAACAGAGTAAAGAAATAAAAGTATTTCGAAAAGAAGAGTAAAGTGAAGTTTCGTCACGGCGAAAATTTGTTTCGTTGAAATTAAGTTCGCCATTTGTACCTCACCACAACATTGCGTTTTACAAGGAAACAAATTTATAATACATGGCAGTATCATATGCTCATTCATAATTAATTTCAAAATATATATCAGTCTATAAAAGTAATTTTGTATAGTGCACACATAAAACCTTATGTTTCTATGTTATATTCTTTTGTTAATTCAAAACTAGGGACGCTTGCTTTTCGTGTTTTAAACGATACTCGTACAATCATATACATTTTAATATAATGGATCACCGCTCGACAAAAGAACATGGTTTCTTCCGGATTCTCATATTTTTTGTCGTTAGTGTCTAATATTTTAATAACGGGGAAACTGCTTTTAAATTAATAAATGTGTGAAAAGCCTCAAACTATTTAACATTTCGTAGAAACGGGTCTCGATGTGTCATTAATTTGGACATTCTGACCTTAATGCCTTACTGAAATATAGACAATGGTGGCCCACAACACGGTTGCAGCAACCGGCACGTGATTAAAAATAATCATTTTTTTTTTAAATTAAGTATCACTTGCAAAATGAAATCAATAATGATAAATATGCTGTGAAATAGTTCAGTAGTAAAAAATATCTTCAAATAGAATTTAGAAAGGTACGGGAAAAGCGTTTGAATCAAACAACTGATTGTGATATAATTTCGATTTAATTCGTCCACTGTACGATAATACGAATGATTGTCAGTTTAGATGTTTTGTTCAGCTTTGCCATGAAACAATCACCTATCAATATTTATCAGACATATCTTCGTGACTATTCGGCACATATTCACTTTGATATATTCCCTTTATAAATAAAATTTCAGTGCTAAACTACACCAATCGAAATTTGTATATTAGAAATTTACAGTTAAATAACATACTTTGTATTTAAACGTTAGTCAGTTTAACACTTATTGAATTGAGGTGCAAAAAGTGCACTCAGGTAATGCATCAAACCTATATATATTGTTTATGCTAAACTTGTATTCGATTTTTTTTCTATGTTGTTTAAAAGGTTTAATATAAAACATTATGTAAAACTGAACATTTTGAGATATGTAGTTGTTCTATTTCATGCCGGGTGCACTTTAAAGTCATTACGTCTAATTATAGAACATCCATGTATAGGCTTACATGACTGTCAATGCTTTGGAACTGTGCAATGCGGGTTCAAATCATAGTTGGGTCATTTTTTTTCTTTCTGACCGTTATTTCCGTTAGAAAGGGAAAAAAAAGTTAAGTTTATTTTTATAATGGGTATAAGCAATTTCTTTGGTCATAAACTACAGTAGAGTGACAATTGATCTTAGAAATTTGCTTTACTTACTGCTTGAATTCAAAATTGTAGATGATACTAGAAAACTGGACCAATTCACTCACTTGTGTTTGCATGTAGGTCGTTTGGAAACTGCTTTACTTTATATAATATTAGTTAGTATTGAACTGTGAAGTTCATATCACTAACATCTCAAAGCAAATAATTGCTGTGTTCCTGATTATTTTGTTCCAGTAGAAAGTTATTTGGGCAGTTATCAGATTCTGGAAGAAAGGGATCCACTATTTCAACGTCAATTTGAATGGATTGAATTCCCTCTATGTTTTAAAAAGACAAACATATATTACGTATATAGCAGTTTGAAAGTGTTTCACTGAATTGCATGATGAACCGATAGTAAAATCTCAACATGTAATCTTATTACCGTACAAAAACATGTAACACTTTGTCTACAAGAGGCAGATTTAATTCTGCCCTGCTTCGCCGTGTATATTTTTGTTTGTTTATAAAGTTTGTCGTTCCGCCGATGGTATTTCCGTCATTCTGAGATAAAGTCTACTTGAAAAAGATAAAGTGCTGTCAAGCTGCAGTTTCGAACCATAGGCGTGTAGAATGATACTACAACCAGTTATCCTAATACCGTGCCAACCTGCACTGAAACCTATAAGATTGGCACTGTTGAACCCTATTTGTCGCACAAACAAATATGTCACATAGGTCACACAAAATGACAAATACGTGCAAACACATCAGACATTTATGACGGATATGTAACACGTTCGTGACATATACGTTTCCTTTGCATCTGCTACTGATGTCTCACAATGGTTATAGTCAGTAGAGTTGCATTTCGGACGAATATATGTAACACTTTTAACATGCAAGGAGAGTAATGGTCCGATACCATAAATGCCTTTATCTAGAGCTGTCGATTTTGTATACTGTTACGTCTGTACGTTCATTGTCCATTCGATTGACCCATGCTTACGGTAATGCTCGTAAAATCAAAATCTATTGCAGGCGAAACGTTTATGTCAAAGACGTTTAACATATTCGTCAAATGTGTGTGATGTATTCGCACGTGTTTTGTCACTTTGAGTGAGACATTAGCACGAATACATCACAAATGTGATATACCCTTTTCAAGAGATATAGGGCCCGCAGAGCTATTTCAGTACCATTTAACAGCTTTGGTATGTCGCGGCCGAGGATCGATCCCACGACCTCTCGATTCCGGGGAAGACGCTCTTACGACTCGGCCAATTGGACAGGGTACATCTTTATCGTGTTAATTCTGTGGTTGTCGATGTTTAACGAAATACAAACGCCTATAAGCATATGGATGCATACTTTATTATATATCTAACATAACATTTAGTTCGCATTATGACTAGAATTTAACAATACATTATAGTGATAACTTTTATGCATTTTGTCAAACACTTATCAACGTTTAGCTTGTTTTTTGTTGTTATGTTTGTTGTTTTTGTTCAAATGATAAATTGACGTATGTGTTCTTTTTTTTTATTAGCCCTATGAGTGTTTTCATAATAGTTTAGTCATTGCAGATATATTATTAAAAACAGCATAAAATGAACGCTCGCCAGAAATATTCTCGTTTTAAACGCTAAAAAAACATCACAAATTCGGAACGTCTGGAACAGAGATAATCAAGTAGTAAGGATGTCAGTGGGAAATAGATTTGTCTTCATTCTACTGAGATATTGAATAGTGATAAAACACTTCAGTACACTGATATCTGTTTTTCGTACGTTGTTTTTGCATTGTCTGGTAAATATAACGCCATCGTTTTATTGAGCTGCGTAAAGGCATGCTTCAGAAAATATTTCAAGTGATTTTTTTTTTTTTTTTTTTTTTTAAATCTGAATCAATGTTTTACTGCTGCTAGCTTAGCATTCACTTACAGATTTTGACTGAAGTTTACAAAGAAATTAAAAGGAGCATTTCAGAATTAGGTCAAGGTAATTTTGTTTCATTTAATAACAACTCGTGTATCTCGTATTTGTGCATTCGTTTTTCATAAAGTAAATGTGGTAATATTCACAGCAGTATAAGGTTTAGATAAAACTAAGATCCGGTCTGAGAAATACGTGTAGTTGATCCATGTGTTCTACATAATCTATATTAACATAAAGTTGTATGATGTTGAACTGAATTGCAGTTGAAGACCTAAACCTTTTGAAACATACAGAATTCGGTTCTTGTCACGTGTACACTAGACAAGGGAGTCTGAATTTTGTTTCATGTTTAGTTTTACTCGTATCAGAATAATGAAGCCTAAAATATGAACTAATGCTTTTAATGTATACGAAAATCTTACGCCTTAGATATTTTAGCCAAAGTAAAAAAAACACAAAAAAACGAAAGATCATTTTAGCTTCCATTACCTTACTATCAGTGAACATATTACTAAACGTGTGTCAAACGACCATGAGGTAACGATTAAGTCGCAAGATTTCTCTACAGTACTGTACTTCAATCCCCGCACAGTCATTAAAGTCCAGGGCTTTAAAACTCCGTTCAATTCTGCCATTAACAAAGAAATCCTCCTTCCATTTGAATGAGAGTGATCTGAATACTATGGGGCCATTGATGCCATGAAGGTCAAATTGTAATTAAAATCCACACAAAACGTTTTTAAGGCCAACCATTGATTTTATTGCCAGGGGAATAACTTCAATTGTGATACGGTATTATTCAAATTTCTCAAAAAGTTCAGGATCCTTTTCTATTTTGATAAGATTTCAATTTATTTTTTTACCTCGATTTTTTATTTCAGTTCTGGCTATTTATAGCGGATACTGGAAGACAAACTGCCTCTTCTTCAACTCGTACTGATTGATGGTGCGGGCCGCTAATGTTTTTTAAACATCACACTTGTGTCTAATTACTATCCCAGTCGGAAATGTGTCCTCTGCCATTGACAATTACACCAACAGAAACATCTCCAAAGCATGAATACGAGCAACTACAAGGGGTCTAGCCCATACTTGTTTGACTGCCATGTATTGTTGCACATAAGGTTCAGTTCACTAAGGTTAATTCTATATTACAGTACTTACTTACATCGAAAAGTTGTCGTATATTTATAGCCGTTAACGTATTAACGCTTACCGCTTCGCCACTGCGGGTTCGAGTTGGATTGTGGTAAGTCGGTGGTTTTACCCGGTTGTTCTTAAGGCACTCTAAGTCCCTCTAGAATAATTATGTAATGACCTTGCTTTACGTCGCAACACGTATTATCCATGCCTTTGTGTAATGTAATTAAACTGCACATAATTTCGTAATTATTTATAATAATGTATTTTTCTGATTACAATGCCGTTCAAAAATCTGATTTGTAGAAATAAAAACTGCCAATACTATTTTATAACAAAGATCATTTTAATATTTGCCCTTAAGGAATAAAATATCCGACTTTTTTGTTTATTTGGTGTGTTACAAATACACTTATAAAAAGTTATATAGTTTATTACACTCTGATAGGATAGTAACATATGGATTGAGAAATTGATGTAAAAACAAAAAAAAAAATATTTGACAGAGTAACCTAATGTAGATCGATATATTTTCGAGAATATTTAGTTATACTGATCAATTACATAAAACATTGGATCTTGATTGGAGCTAGAAGTCGACTCGAATAAAATAATAACTACATTAAAGAGAATATAAGAGGGGTTTCGTCCATATTTTACTGCGTCGATTTATTGTTTATTTATATCTACTTAGATCATTTGTATTTAAGAGTTGTTTGTAAAGGGTTAGTGAACCAATTAGTCTTTATGTATACAAGTACATGGACCGTTTTTACTACATATAAAATTATCGATGGTTTGAAAATAACACAGGCATGGTGCTGTATTCTTAACTATTCAGCAATTCTGTATAACTTTATTGACCATTTTAACTACATATATAAATGTATTTAACGTCGTGTTGTTTCCAAATTCTCAACCATAAGGATAAAACGGTAAACCAGTTTTAATTTGTCCCTATTCTAAGCAGTCTTTGGTTAAATTCCTAAAACTGTATGTCGTTAAAAATCACCCGAACCCAATTTTGTCTTGTTTTGTGTCTTAAAGACAGCACCAATTGTAAGCAAATATAATTAGATATAATGTACTATCTCTATAAAGACACAGTATCATGTGTTTGTGTTCATGTGTTGTATAATATTAGTTAGTTTATGCATAAGATATAAAAAGATATTTACTAAGTAAAAAACAATACGTAATTAAAATTGTATTTTAAAATCTTATTCCGTACAATCAAGAAGTAGTAATCAAAGTCATGTGCATCTATTTGCAGGGAATTAGGAATTTGTCAGTGAATATATACCTTTAATCGGCTATAAATATTTGTTTGTGTATCTTGGGACATATTTAAATCGTGTTTCGAAAAAAAAATAAAAAATAAGTTTGTAAAGTTTATAAAGAATATGATGCGATTATAAAAATAAATAAATAAATAAAACAAAACTTTGTGTTCTACTACTAATACTAATGAAAAACATGACTTGTATTTATGATAAAGCAATAACTCATAATGCCAGACACTGAAATAGACACAATCGGGGTTAGGCAGATAATAGTGGTGCTTATATACATTGTATAACGTCAAAAATTTCAAATAATTATATATTAATTAATACTACATGCGTAAACTATCTTTCACTTATTTTGTATTTTATAAATTGTTTTAATAAATATGTATTGTGAACACCCTCTGTGTTTATGAATGAGTGTATGTTTTTATTTCATCAGACCCCTGTTTTGTTCTGTATGAAATATCCATAGTGAATACCAACGTGTTTTGTATTTTTCCATTATACCGCTTACGAACACCTAAGACTAGACTTCTTTGACGTGATATTACGCCTCGTTTCATTAAACTGACACCATACTGACGCGTTTTGGATCTTCCCTTGAAATCTAAGCGCTTTTTAAGTTGGCGTCTTGCACTTTAAGATTTTTTTGTAGCCGGAGGGAGTCGACTTAACGTTTTGTTCCCAATCATATTTATAATAATAATAATAGGAATCATAATTGCTTATCCAGCTGACCAGGTTAGTGAAATTCCAATATAGGGTTATGAAAGATAAGGATAAACAAATATAAAACAGTTATGTGGCATTTCGTCATGGGTTATGGGTTTCGGCTCTCGACCGCACCATGCTGATATTCATGAAATAATACTGGAGCTTTTAAGTGTTATGTTTGATCATCTGCTGTTTACCATTGCCCAGTCCATCTGGTATGCGTTTACAGTTCACTTACTAAAGTACTGTTAACGAGGCGAAAATTATGACTTATACCTTACATGTAGATACATTCGTAAAATATTATCCGGATAACATAGTGATTTAAATGTTTCGCCAAAGCAACCTGAGTTCGATCCTAGGTAGGTTTGTTGTGTTTTGAGGAACATTTTGCCGCTCATTCGGACCAGGCTCGAATCCCATCAACAATACTTAGCGCTAAGTAATACTTAAATTCTTATATTAGGTAGACAAACATTCCACCATAACTATTTTATGAAATATTCAAATACACGACTAAGTTGGAATGAATTATTATCTCATTAACTTACAATAATTGATAAGAAGTGGAATATTTGGAAATTTTATTAGAGAATCGAGAGTTATGAAACTCGCCCTAAAGAATTAAGTTTAACTTAGCACTAAGAATTTTGGTGGAATTCGACCCAGTATTCAGGTTTTTCTTCCTCTGCTTCTTCTTCTATTGCAAAAGCTATCATTATTTTCTGATTAAAATGGCAATATTTAGACTTTGCGGTCAAAGATAACCCTCGAGGGCTCCTGTTTATCATTTGTATTTATTTATTTCTTTTTTTTTATAAAGGTTTTGAAGAGACATTGATTGGGACTAAGGAACTCCGGATGCAATCACCTAGATCATTTTGCGAATAGACCCCTTGGTTCTTTTACGTGCCCGGTGAATAGGTTAACTCACATAATTATGTTCAAATTACACGATGGATGGTTTTTATTGTCATTATAATCATTATCATCGTCATAGATATAATGCCATATGAATAAATAACTAAATATCTTTGCAATATTGTGAAGAAACGTCATCTAGCTTGAAAATACAAGTCTTTCAATTTGCCTATTCAAACTTATGTTGTAGGTTCCTTTACGGAAAATAGAGCACGTTTTCTGTTTACAATTGTTCCATGCCTTCAATGGATTAAACTAACGCTTTACTGAAACAATAATTTAGTTTTCATTTTCTTTTGTCAAAAAAAAAATATAAAAAAATAAAAAAAATATGAATTTGAAAATTAAAAGAGAAAATGAATAAGAAAACAACAACAAAGAAAACAACGGCAATAAAACATACTCGTATTGTTGATCTTCCTTCATTTGTTCTTAACACAAAGGCAATTCTAGAAAATTGTAGTAATTGCACCACTATGACCTCTATTGTGGCAATTCTTGTCATATTTCATGTTTGATGAATATAATTATTTATCATAAAATTGTGCATTTCTTGGAAAGCTTCCCATCATTGGAACTTCGCTGTACACCCAACTAAATTTATGGTTTCTGCTGTTTGTAGATGTTTTTCCTTTGCCTATTTTTCTTGCTGTTACACTTGAATTGTCTCCGAAAAAAAAATAAAGAAAAGAGGACAGCATGCATTTTCTTCGGCATTTGTTTCAGTTTTAGCTCTTGATGAAATTGCTTCCTTCAACACACACATTTTTAAAAGATCTGCAACTGTAAATAAGAATTGTAAACATTTCTATTCTTGTTACATTTTACATTGGTCGAATAATGAAATTTCCTTTACTTCAGCTGAAAAAATAAGGATTGTCAAGAATGACCGCCCTTTTTATTTTCTTCCTCCAAGTTACTAATATAAACACTATTTATTTCTTCTACTGTATAATTCAATCGATTGCTCTATTTAAAGATGTAATAAATGCGATTGATACACCAGACAAATGTATCACCGAACCCAGAGCCAATATCAGGCATAACAATTACTCCACCAAAATCAAACATTTCTGTCTGACTGTTGTATACGGCACCTGAACATTGGAATTCTAGATTCCCCTACCGAAAACAATTAAATCCTGGTGCCTAAATATATTTTTTAATTATTTGCTATTGTAATTTTGAATCGGTTTTCTTATATAATCATACTGGTGTGTATGAATGATATTTATCAGAGACGGCAATTTACATTTCAGAGGTGTCTGTATATAATGTTAAACATTTGAGTTTATATATACATGGTAATAAAAGCTGAATAGTAATAATGAAAATATGATCTAGGTCATCTGAAATCTCTTTGACGCGTTCATATCTCGATTGCTTTCGAATGTACTCAAGTTCATGTTGGATGTTCAGTCAGTTTTAATGTTGGACAAGCATATACAATGGTAAAAGTCTACTAACCACCTATAATTAGTATAGCAATATTCAGATGTGCACACATTAAATCTAAGTCTTTGTCATATTTGATATACAGTATGGGTCTCTGTAGTTTTGATATTGTCATATAAAAACGCAAAGAAATTTTTTTTTCTACATATATAGCAAGATCCTGTATCACACGTTGGTTCACTCGAAATGGACGCTGATAAAAGTTTAACATATGATTGGCGTTTTCCCTGAGTGTGATTACATGTTTTATTCAACTATAAATAAATGGACAATTTTGTAAAATCTACAGTTGTAAATTCTCGTTATTTGCACATTATGTTGGTAATCTATTAGAGAAAGATTGCAAATAATCTGGATAATCTACAGTCCGGTCTTTTATGTTTCTGTTTTTATAATCGTAGTTTCCTGAATTCATGTCTATGATAAAAAGAATATCAGAATATAGTTTTCTTTTATATTTTCTTTTAACTTTTATTTAACTCGTTCATGAACATGTTATTTAGTGGGACACATCCAGTAAAAAAAATGATACGAAATAACAAACTAATGTCAAATCGTATATAACAATTACTTATCGTATTAAGAGTACACTAGTAATATATGAATGTCATACTTGAAACACCATGCCTTACTAACATATATGCAAAAGAAGTAGAAGGCACTAAACGTAGATTCCTAAACTGAATAAAGCACGTGTTATATATTCCGGTAAATTATCCAGTATCCAAGATATCGACGATGCAGGCAAGAAAAACTATATCAATTTGAATATACATTTTTAACATATTCAAAATATAGTTTTATTATTGATAATTTAAAAGAAGTTATATGATATGAAACAAGTTTACATTCATTTCCTTGAATTCAATGGTTTTATAACAGTAAATATGGCAGACGATTGAAAAAAAAAATCAAACGCGTGTTCGAAGAAGTATCATTCATTTTAAACGTCCACCAACAAGACACATTCAAAGCGTCTGGTACTGAAATAATACAGGAGTTATGATGTCAGTGGAATATAGATTTGTCTTCATTCTACAAAGATATTAATCTTTTATAAAACTCTTCAGAATACTGATATCTGTTTTTGTTCGTCGTTCTTGTCTGGGGGACGAAATGTCACCGTCTTATTGCTATACGAATCCTTAATTTTTTACCCTTAACCCTTTCCCTCATATAGACTCATTTTGACACACTCAATAGGTACCACATAAAGCCTGATCTGCAGAAAGCCAAACTCAAACCTTAACAAATTTAATTACAAAATCCTCATTACCAGACCACTGAGGAGCAGCGAACAGCATAAAACCTGATCAGCCTGCGAGTAACTCTATGCTGTTCGCATAGGTCTTTTCATGGTATCCTCTATGAGGGAAAGGGTTAAACTAGGAATTACATATTACTTGGACGTTCATACTCACTTTGCGTTTTTAATGAGGATAATTATGCATTTGTTTCGAAAGGCAATTGTTTAAAGTAACAAAAAACAATGTAAATAGCATTACATATACAATAAATATTTTTAGACACTAAAAGGTACTTTATTTGTGTCGACCACCGATTGAAATAAACTAACATGGTAAATTTTAATAAAGTAAATTTGTGATAGCGATTTGTTTCCTTTTTTTTCCAGGACAGTATATTCATACAAACATCACCATGTTTCAAAGTAGTAAACGTGGTATAATTAAAGCAATAACTTATATGAGTGTATAGCTAAAATCATATCTGATGCTTAAGATGGCTTGTGCTAATGTATGTAAGCAGATTGTATTATCAACAGGACATTTTCACTAAGAAATATTTCTGCTGAAAGCCAGTTGATATGCATTTATACCGCTGAACATCACTGTTGTTGTTGGGATACTAATGAATTCATCATATTTCAAATAATTATAGCAAAAAGCAAACTTTTACATTAAAAAAAAGAAACTGTCGAATAAAGTGATATGCTTGCTTGTTTATTGGGTTGGAGACAATGTCTGCTTGAGACAGACATAGTGCTGCTACACTTCAGTATCGGGATGTAGACACGTGACATGAAACCATACTCAACACTTGGCAATCCAGTCCTTGAACTACCCTTTAAAGCAAGAGAGCTATACCAGTAGCATTCTCTTACGACTTCGAAAAGTCGCGGCATCGACAACCGGACACTCTAACCACTCAGCCATCGCGACCCATCTAAAGATGATAGATAAAGATGGAACTAACCATACAGAGGACTATTGTGCGTTGATATGAATCGTACATGTGTTAGAAGGCCAAATATTTAATCCAGCAACGAGGTGGGGAATATATTACTATACAGCCAAACCTAAACAGCGTTTACAAATACGATTAACCCTTTCCGTCTTATAGACTCATTTTGACGCACTCATAGGTACCACATAAAGCCTGATCTAAAACCAAAAAAAAACCTCATTTCCAGACCACTATGGAGCAGCGAACAGCATAAAACCTATCAGCCTGCGAGTTACTCGCAGGCTGATCTGGTTTTATGTTGTTCGCATAGGTATTTTCATGGTTTCCTTATGAGGGAAAGGATTAACATACATCTATGGTCGTTGAAGAAGGCCAGTGTGATGATAAGACAATGTATACATTTATATTGATTATATTTCATGTTTGTTAGATCCACATGAAGTAAGAAAAAAAATGCAGAAAACAGTTACGGGTTCTGATCAAAACCCTTTGAAACTTACAGCAATAATATGTTGTTTTGAGTAAGTCATGGTCGTAACATGTTGCCATGACCTAAGGCGATATTCTCGTATTCTCAGTAACATAATATCAAGTGTGTGTGTGTGTGTGAGTGTGTGTGTGTGTGTGAAACTTAAAGCAATACATATTTTACGAGAATGAGAATAAAATCCAATTAACAAAGATCGGGTTTTTTATAACATTCAGGATACAAATATGATCAATCACGATAAATGTCAAAAGGATATATTAACCGTCTGATATGACCTACACACGAAACTACTGGTGTCTGGGCTTCAGTATATATTTCATCATTGTTTTAAAGCACGCGGGGTATGATATTTGTATGTAACACGCTCAACATATCAAAGGTAAAGAGATTAATTGAGTCAATTTATAGATTTTACGTTTTCTTCACACTTGTCTTACATCACTTTACTGAAAATGTTGCCAATTTTTGTAATTGCAGATACTAATTATGGGTCAAAAAACAACAATAACTAAATGCAGTCTTCAAAGAAATGAATACGATTATAATTTATATTGGCTTAGACGAAGGATTTTTGGGAAAATCACTGATGAACCCTTACCTCTTCAGTAGTTATAAATTGTGAGTGTTAGGAACAAACCATGTTCAGACCATTGAGCATAGGCAACGCCATCACGCTTCATAAAATGACGAATAATCTTTCACTTGATTATGTTCGTTTTTGTTGGGCTTAAAGTCAAACTGACAATACAATGTAGCATATCGCCGTAGACATGTGGTATGATACCACACACAGTCACATTATCCTGACTCCGGGCCAACCAGTCCATTACACGTTGAGCTCCAAACAAGGGACCTATACTAGTCCAATTATTTTATGACTTTGGTATATCGCGGGTCGAGGATCGAACAGAGGACACACCGATTCCGGGGATTATATTTTGAGGTTTTCCCCTACCTGCTATGAAATTACTAGACAAATTAAATACTTTTAAGAGCGCTTTTGATCATAAAACAACTTCCAGTCTTCGAATATTTTACTTTTGATTTTTTTACTGAATATTAAGCAGTATTGGGGTATCCATTATATAATCGCTAATTGTTCAAGGATTGTAATACAAAACTACGGTGCCTTTTTTGCCCGTTTGCCCTTCAAATCACACACAAATACACACACGAATAATAAAATGAAAAAAAAAACAAAAAAAACAACTAGGAATGGTTACTTAAATACATGAACGAGTATATGCACTGATACAAAAAATAAAGGGAACCTCATTGTCGAAATAGTTCTTAGACGTACTTTGAATAGGATTATTGCATTCTGTTATATATTATTAAACTGGTAATTTAGTAACTAAATTGAATCACAGTAATAAATCTTTATTTGGCAATAAAACCTTATTTATATCGATATAAGAGAGTGTCGTGAACAATGCAATAAACTTGATCAATTACATGTAAAATTAAATCGTTTGCTTTGAGCTAGATTTCTATTCAAATAAAACGTTTCTTCAAATATTGTAATAAAGAGGATATCAGAGAAAAGGCAAAACTCATTGCTTTGCTATTTTACTGTGTTGATTTATTACTTGTTTCTTTCTACTTATAGCTTTATCCCTGCTTTGATTCTTTATTTTAAAATCTACTGCAAAAGTTCAATGCAGCAATTTGTCTTTAGGCATAAATGGACTGCTACTGATACATATAATACGATGAACATGTTTGTGAAATAACACTGGCAGAATGCCACAATCCATAACCGCAGTTTTTCCTTTGAGAACCAGTTTTAGGCATATATATTTATGGTAACGATTGCCTTATGATACCAAATTCTTACCCTGTTTTTTTTTTTCGAAAATTGTATGTATACATCTTGACTTTTAGAATAATCACCAATTCCTTTTTCCTAATTATCCCTTCTTCAATCAGTATTAACTGTAGTCAAATATTAAAAATCAGTATTTTTAATCAAAATATTACGACCGGTGAAGTAGCTCCGTTTTGCACTCGGGAGGTCTAGAGTGTGAATCAAAGTCGCAATACTTTTTTCCGTTGAACAAAAGACAAATTAAATTGGTATCAAATGCTCCCTTGCCGAATACTCGGCAAAATTGGATTGCAGAGGGAAACCATAATATGCGGCAGTGTATCGCACCAGGACTTTCTTGTGTCCAACCACTATGTCTCATCTGCAAATAAGGACCCCTCATTCGAGGGTTATCCTTGAACACAATGTCTAAAAATATTGTCATAATAATCAGAAAATGATTGCTAGAAATTACAATAGAAAAATGAAGAAGACGTGTGCTCTTGTTCATAAAAGGATATATAATTCAGCCAAAAAACATTGAAGATACGCGCTGAATGAACACACTTATTTCAAACCGATTCTTACCTTCAAATGAAATAAAATCACTTGCAGCATATTTTATATATCTGTTACTGTACTTAAAAATTTAATTATATTATAATAATTTATTTGCTTACATACATATACGGAGTTGAAGAATAATGCTCACAAAATGTTACTGTACACATAATATGTATATATGAAAGAATACATCATTCAATGAACACTTGTCCTAGTTATCTATCGTGTATGTTCAAGATGGAGCCGTTTATGGAGATGACATCTGAAAGTTCATGTTCCTGTACCGTATATTCTAATTTCCTTGTGCGAAACCGTTTTCAGGTCATCTAGGTTGTTTGGTAAGGGGTTGCAAACTATGTCAGAATTTAAAATTTAAATGAAATTAGCCCGCATAAAAATATATTTTACATTGATTAGCTAAAAACACCATTTTTGCAGTCTTTTTCGCAAGTGTTATTAGTTTTGCGCGGAATTTAGCTATTGCTCTTTAAACCTACAACTGAAGAAAAAAAAAAGAAAAAAAAAAACAATAACAAAAACCTGTGATGTCTACTGGATAGTGATTTCCCATGTGCTTTAACTAAAATCAAATATTGTCAAGATTACCGAAATTCTGAATTCTAAATTTTTTTTTAATCTATAATTCAATCGAATGTTCTATTTAAAGATTTAAAGAATGATAAACCAGACAGATGTATCAATCGTACCAAGAACCAATATCAGCCACATTCTCTCATAACATTTCTTTTTTACTGTTCGAGAATCCCACAGCCGCAGATCGAAATACCGAATAAAAATAAATCATGTTTCCTAAATAATAGATTTGAGAATTTTGCCTTTTATATTTTGTATCAGTTTTCTTAAATATTCAAACTTGTTTCTAAATGTGATTTTAATCGGAGAACACATTTTAAAAGTGTTCGCACATGATGCCGTAAGACATGAGTATTTATGGAGATATAAGATAAATAGACACAATGAATAGTGGGATCTAGCTCTCCTGATTTCACACCTCGATTGAGATCAGATTTACTTAAGGGTATGTATCTTTTAAGTCAGTTTAAAAACATTTCTGCGGTTCTAGTTCCAGTAAAATTTACATGCATTTCCTTGAATTCGTGGGGTTTATATGACAGATGCGATAGACGCTTGAAAAATTCAAACGCGTGTTCGAGGAAGTATCATTTCATTTCAAACGCCTTCTAGCAACACAATTTCAAAGACTCTGGTACGGAGATAATTAAGCAGTCGTGATGTCAGTGGGAAATAGATTTGTCTTCATTCTACTAAGATATTGAACTCTGATAAAACTCTTCAAAATAATGATATCTGTTTTCATAAGTTGATTTTGTGCGTTGTTCTTATCTTGGGGAAGTAATATCCCCGTCTGATTGAGCTATTTGACAAACACCTTTAAGAAGGTCCTGTCGCGTTGTATGTTTTTCGACCCTAAAGCTAGGAAATACAGATTGCTATAACTTTAATATATACTTGAAGTTGCTTGGTAAGATTATGCATTTGTTTTAAAGGAAACTGTATTAAAAAAGCAACATAATTTGAATGCATTTTTTAATTTGAATAACATTACAATATGCAGTATGATAGTACATGCTAAATGTACAATATTTGTGTTTGATAGCAATTAATTGAAATGAAATAGCATGATATCATTTAATGAAATAAATTGTTGGTGGAAATTGATCAGTATACTGTTATTTTTTTCATGTCGCTATATTCAAACAAAGTTTATTTATATGTCAGTACAATTGGCTATTAATTCAAGATAATTATATTTAAAGCAATTACAGATTGGATATATAAAGGACATAACAACATCGGTCGTCGAGTAAAATGATATGCCTGTTTGTTTCTTTATTGGGTTGAATGTCCCGATGACAGTTTTCAGTGACTTAGTATAGCCGCCACACCGTAGTATCAGGCCATAGACATGTGGCATGAAACCATACCCAAATATGAGCCCACCAGTTCTGGAACCACCCTTATGAAATTATGCCTAGCGCAAAGCAAGAGAACTATACCAGTAGCATTCTTTTACGACTTTGAGATGTCGAGGCTGTGGATCGACAATCGGTTTCCAGGGCGTACTCCAACCACTCGAAAAAGATATAGCGACAATGGGAACAACAAATGGGAAGGCCAAACATGCAATCGAGCGACGGGGCGGCGAATATGTTACTATGTTCGTATGTATTCAAAGCTACACATCATATAATAAAACGATAAACATACGTCCTTGTTCGTTAAAGAAGGACAATGTAAATAGAATGATAAGACAATTTATACATTTATAATGATTATCTATTTACTGATTTTTAGATCCGCATAAGATAAGAAAAAGAATATCGAAATAAGTTGTTGTAACATATGAGCATTTAGCTGTGGAGATATTCTCCTATTCTAAGTAACAAATGTCAATTGTAAACCCACCTTTAAGCAATATATATTTTATATGAATATGAATAAAATGCAATTAACACAGATTGACGGTTTTATAACATTCAGGATACAAATATGATCAATCATGATAATGTCAAAAGGATAAATTTGTCGTCTGATATGAACTACACACGAAGCAACTGTTGTTTCATCATTGCTTTTTAAAGCATGCAAAGTATATTTGTACGTAACAAGCCATTATTGCAAAGACACTGATAGTGTCAGTTACTCGCAAATTTTCATTGTCTTCATATTTGTGCCACTA
>CM037781.1:55896531-55946531 GCA_021229015.1 Solen grandis | reverse complement strand
CAAGTTCACGATTTTTTCCTAAATCTTAAAAAATTTTTAAAAAATTATATTCATAGCTTAATTTAATTGATTTGCAAATACCCGATTATTTAAACATCAATTTTCGGAAGATCTCTGATTAACTATTGACGTCTTCAGTAGTAGTAAATTGGGAATTTGTCAGAAACAAACCTTGTTCATACCTTTGAGAATAGGCGACGCCATCAGGCTTTATCTCTGATATATGTAATGACAAATAAGCTATCATTTTCTTCCTCACTGATACATCGAGACATTTTAATATCTTCGTTACAATAATGCCTTACCACTACCACGCTACAGAACGACTCTGTATTTCGGTTCGTTTCTCCCCAAACTACACGTCATAAAATGTTATTCTCCTGACCATGCAGGGCAAACTACAAGCACACTCTCTTGCTTTAAAAGTAGTAGTATCGAACTCTTATCTCCAAGAAAATCTTTTATCATTGTAATAGTGGTCACAAACACTTTTCTTTCGTTTTCGTATAAAAAGTAATGCATTGAAATATGATCTCTTCCGTAAAGAATACAATAGTAAATTGAGAATTTGTCAGGAACAAACCTTGTTCAATTTTTTGAACAAGTTTGTGTACTTATCTACCATGCAATCTTTCATTTTGTTTATACGATATCTACAAACAGTCTTTCTGGAGTTGTGAAAACTGTATGTACTTAATGTATTTGTGGTGAATTTGAAAATGTCAGGCACTTCTTCTACAAATGCCCACATTACTGCCATATTAAATACACAATATATCACAGTACTTGAGGTCAATCTCAAAGGTATTCTTCTGCTTAAAAGTCGTAAATAATTCAATAAGCAATATTAACAGCGGTTTACCTCTTCATCAGACTATTCAAACGTTTTGACGGCTGAGTTTGGCCCTATGGTACCCTTAATGTATCAACAAACTCGTTTTACTAATATATATATATATATATATATCCTCCATAATTCTTGTATAGTTCCTTTTTAGAATAGAAACTACAATAAGCTTTCATCTTCCAGTTTTAATCCTTTTTGTGTACATTTATCTTTTGCTATAAATAGATGTTACATGTTAAGTACAAATAAAATACGTATTTAATACAACATATTTATGTTTGAATGAAACAAACACAATTATGCGAAGCATCATGAAGTTATAAAATTATCTACCTTACCTTATCTGCATTTTCTCATATATTTCATACGATATCTAAAAACATTTTATATGGATTTTTAAAAAAACTTCATGTACCTGTATACCCGTCTCTTAAATTTTGTAGGTAAAGCATAATATTAAATCCTATACCAATAGTGATGAAAAATCAAAACAGCAGTCACTGTATGAAGACATGAATTTAGATTACTAGTACATGTATGTACTCGTATGTACGCAACACACGATTCTGATCTTTGTTTCAATGAAATACAGGTAAAATGCATTTCCTTTTTAGATTTCGCCAAATCCTTTTTTTTTTTTTTTAACTATTAATAATCTTATTAATTACTCAAGAGCGTTGGTATTTGGAACACTAGGGTTGTCAATATAACAAATACTCAAATACTGCATATTTTAAATGAACAAATTTAACCTAATGCGATTTTTGTCTGTTTTTTTTTTTTGGGGGGGGGGGGGGTTAAATGTCCCACCTGCAATATATCAATCGTTGGGGACTATGTCTACTTGAGAGGGATATTCTGTTTGTCATACTGCAGTATCACGCCGTAGATATATAGCATATTACCACACCCAGTAAAATGATCTTGAAGCTTGGCCAAACAGTCCTGGAACTAAACTGTGTATTTAATAAACGTCAAACAGGGAGCTTACAATATAATTTTTAATGACTTCTGTATGTCCCGCTCCCGACGCGGAAGCTCTTACTACACGACTTCCGGGGACAGTATATTGCAATTTAGATTAAAAGTGTAACGTGTAACAATAGAATATCACATGAATGTGTTTTTTAATTATAATAAACTATTATAAAGACATTAAAATGATTAAATTTAACAAATCTAATTAAACAATTCACGACGAAATGAGACGTAATATCCGAGAACTCCACGAACAACTACTCTACATGCTGTAGCAAATTCCATACATTGTTCAGTGAGTTATAAACATACAAATAAGATATTGAACCAGGCAATGATTTTTCATTTACAATCAGTGAATTATAGTGAGTTTTGCCGAAAAACAAGGAAATGGTCTCTTATGAAAAACAATATAATCATTTATCAAGTCGCACGTTCCTTCATTATACAACAGTCGGTGTAGAGATCTCAATGTTCAAATTTTCCATAGCTGTCGGGGTAAAAAAAGCTTCAGAATTGTTCGATTCTGCCATTAACAAATAAATCCTCCTTCCATTTGTATGACAATGATCGGGGTACCATGGGACCATTGATGCTGTCTGTGATGGTCAAATTGTAATCAAAAGTCTTCCTAAACATTTTTAATGGGCACACATTGATTCTATAACCACTTGAATAGCTTCATCTTTGATACGGTATTATTCAAATGCCCCCATAAAGTTCATTAACCCCTTTTTTATTTTGATATGGTTTCAATTTCGTTTTTTCCTTGATATTTTCATTCAGTGATTGCTATTTATAGCGGATATTGGCACGAGAAAAATTGCTTTCGCATTAACGTGCACTGATTGATGGTGCGGACCTTTGTTTTTTTAAATCGCAATCGTGACTAATTACTATCCCAGTCGGAATTTTCTCTTCTGTCTTTGACAATTACACAAACACCTTTAAAGCATTAGCCTTTTTTACGAAAACAACCACTGACACATACTCGCACTAGCTAAAAGCAATTTTTGGTTGTACTTGACCTATGATAGTTCACTTTTTTAACCTTTCCCTCATATAGACTCATTTTGACACACTCAATAGGTACCACATAAAGCCTGATCGGCAGAAAACCACAGTTAAACCGTACCAAATTTAATTACAAAATACTCATTTCCAGACCACTGAGGAGCAGCGAACAGCATAAAACCTGATCAGCCTGCGAGTTACTCGCAGGTTGATCTGGTTTTATGCTGTTCGCATAGGTCTTTTCATGGTGTCCTCTATGAGGGAAAGGGTTAAGTCATTCCGCTGTCAAATTCATTAAATGGGTTTGCTGATGACCATATCGCACACAAACGCTTCAGTCCTCTGTTTCATGTACATGTACATGAACAACAAAATATCCAACAACTAGAAGCTATCAGTAGCAACAACTGGATGAACAAAAACAAATTAGAAATGAACACTTCTAAATCAGAATTTATAGTGTTTGGCAGCAGAGCTCAGCTGAACAAGTGTATTACTACGGATATTGATATTGCTGGTGATGTCGTAAACCGTGAAAGTTGTATTAGGTACCTAGGTGCTTTCCTTGACGAAACTTCATCCTTTAGGAACATGTTAAGCTTACACTCTGCATTGTTGAACTTATTCAGAGTTAAGTGTAATAGAAAATACCTAACAATAGCTGCAGCTGAAATCCTATTACTTTCACTAGTTATCTCCCATCTGGACTACTGTAACGTTATATTATATGGTATTTCTGAGACAGAGTTGCGCAAAATGCAACGCATTCAAAATATGTGCGCAAAATTAGTTCTTAACCGAAGCAAATATGACAGTGCCAAGCAAGCCCTTCATGAACCAAATTTGGCTTCCAGTTAAGGCTAGAATCAATTTCAAGATATTGACAATTATGTTCAACTGCAGTACTGGTCAGGCTCCTATTTATTTGACTCAATTCTTAACTAAATGTGCTAGTCAAAGACCAGGATTAAGATCAGCCAATGATTCCAGTATCACATATGAGGTACCGTTAAACAGAAAAACTAGGCATAACGATATAAGTTTTTGCAATATATAGGGCGGATATAATGGAACAACCTACCTTTGTTTATTAAGCAGACTGAGTCAATAGACGAGTTTAAGAAAAAAACACTCAAAACTCATTATTTTACACATTTTAGGACTTGTTTTAAAACTGACATTGATTTGAAATATCTGATACTTTATTTTACCTTGTCCCAGAGCTTTTTTGTCATCTGCTTTGATCAATTTTGATTTTTAACATATACTAATATAGTACTTTGATATTCATCTGAAATCACTTCTTTAATTCCATGCTTACTGCTATTTTTTTGTTTTATATGTATTTGTTTATATTATATGTTGAGAATATAGGTACATGTGTTGTACAACGCAATTGAATATCATGTATAGAAATAGGCGTTTAATCAAAGAACAAAACCACACAGGTTTATCTCATATTAAATATATAAACCACATTCGTTTACTTGATAAAACATTGTCCTTCAATATTGTGGCTTCGAATTCCGGTATGGGCGTTCAGATCTTTAAGCTGAAGTTTTCCAGTTCGGTTATGGTAGACTGAGGTTGGTCCCAATTTGTATATAATGAGGTCTTCCTCTACCTGCTATGATTTAAATGATTTAAATACTATTCAGAATGCTATTAAATTAAAAAAAAAATGACACAACAGTTAGATTTTTCAATATTGTACAATTCAATGTTGCTACTGAACGTCAATTGATATTACAGTTCATATTACAAATCACGTATTGCTCAAGTATTCTTAAACTGTATCATCGGTGAACTTCAAATCATTTTGTTCAACACTTTACCATCTGAATGATGCATTTTTATCTGATATTGATGCATTCCAAAATAGTAATACACACACACACACACACACACACACACACATATTAAAGGGAAAAAAACATGAAATCATTAATAACAAAGGTCATTTAACTTCGAGTATATGCATTGATACAATAATAAAACGGAATTTCATTAAGAATAAGTTCTTTGACGTACTTTGAATAAAAATATGTAAGGCTAATGAAATATAACTCTGACAGGGCACAATGTGCATTTGTTATACTTTCTTCAAACTTGTAATATAGTAGTACGTGTACAAAGTAAATTGATATATAACAATAAAACTTTATTTAGCAATAAAACCTAATTTACATCGATATAGTGCCGTGAATAATGCAATAAACTTAATCAATTACATGTATCTCATCTTATTTTATTGTGCTGATTTATAAGTATAATACTTACTTCTTTCTGCTTTTAGCTTCCTCCTGGCTTGATTTTTATTTAAAAAGCAATTCGTCTTTAGGCATGAAAACACTGCTTTTGAAACGTATAATACGATGAACATGGTCTGTTTTAGACATATATGCACGGAGACGATTGCCTTATGATACGGAATTCTTACTCTTAGAATGTAAATAGAAGTGTGTAAAGCCTGTTTAAGCTTTCCTCCTGTCGTTCTAAGTAGCAAGTGGTCTGGTATGGAAAGATTTTGCTCTTTAAATCATCACCACTACCTGCTTTCGACATATCCTTCCCTGACTTCTTAAATCAGTATTTACTGTATTGAATTATAAAAAAAAATGTTTTAGTCAAAACTTTACATACATTCGTTTCCAAAGAATGATATTTAATTCAGTTCAGTTTAAATACACGTACTGAATCTGTACTCATTGCATTACCAATATTTACCTTCCTTAATTATAAAAACATGCAGCATATATTTTATATCTAATCGGCCGTATACGTCTGTTTCTGTACTTATTTCAGCTTTTTATTGCAATATATATTTGCATGGACTACATAATAATATTTACAGGACACTGTATTTTCTTGCATAGATATACGTTTTTGCGATAATGATTTTTCCTCTCTTTAGCCACACTATAATTTGTCTATATTTCGTATGGTTTAGTATGCAACCATAGACACTTACGTACATATCTTAACCGATTTCTTATTATTCAGCACATTACACAACATTTACACTTGTGAAACAGCCACATATCAAAATCGAATTTATAAAATTAGTGGAATTACATTAAAGAATTATGTTTAAATATTTAATAAGATTAGCTATAACATATATGATATACGCTAGCTTACCGTTTTTTTGTTTTTGTTTTTTTGTTGTTGTTTTTTTGTACAATTTTTAAAAACATAATCAAATGAATGTCGGGAATGCCTTATCCTTAATATAAAATTCTACATTATTCTTGTAAAGTACAACGTGTGTCACTACACTTAGCAATTGTTGCATCTAAACTTCATAAAAAGCACCCACTTCTCCCTTTGTTTATCTGTGAACACCGTCCACGGTGGTCGAGTGGTTAGAGAGTCCGCCTCGGGAGCGGGAGGTCGGTGGTTCGATCCCCGGCCGCGACATACCAAAGTCGTCAAATATGGTACTGTTATAGCTCCCTTGCTTGGCGCTCAGCATATAAGGGTAGTTGCAGGACTGATTGGCCAAATGTCAGGATAATGTGACTAGGTGTGGTATCATGCCACACGTCTACGGCGTGATATTGCAGTGTGGCAGCACTAAACCTGTCTCAAGAAGACATCGTCTCCAAATGACTGAAATACTGTCGGTGGGACGTTTAACCCAACAAATAAACAACCTATCTGTAAACTTCGCCGGTGATCATTTGAACCTAGACACATTTTCATCCTCTTGTTGTTTTCCTTTTGGTCTGAATACTTACTGCGGTTGTATGTTTTGTTTAAATAGCAGCAGCCAGTCCGTAAACCGATTAAGCAATAATTCATAAATACCAGACACCGAAATAGGCATATTCGGACTGAGGCGGATAATGGCGCTGCTTATATATGACGTCAAGAATTTCGATTAATTATATATTTTATATGCCATACGTAAACTATCTTGCATTTATTTTCGGTATGAAGTATCTATAGTGAGCACCTTATGTATTTATATTTTGTATTGATAAGGACACTGCACTATTACACCATCGACTAGGCTTCAGTTCCGTGATGTTACAAAATGAAACAGGGAACATACTGGCAAGTCTTGGAACAGGCCTAAAATGCCAAAACTCTTTGTTAGAAAGCGTCTTGAACTTCCAAGAGACTTGCAAGAAGGAATCGACACTACAAATTTATAATTGGATTTTTAATAACTAGGCTACTCGGTTTGAATTCCACCAACAATATTTGGCGCTAAGTAATACTTAAAATCTTAAACTAGGTAGATGTACATTTCACTATTACTATTTTATGAAACTTTCAAGTACACGACTAGTTGAAATGAAGTATTTTATTAGAGAAACAAGGTTAATGAAATTCGCCCTTAAGTACATGTATTTTAAATTTACTTAGCGCTAAGAATTGTTGGTGGAATTCTACCCAGTACTATCAGTAATATGAGTAGTTAAAGCTGTTATTAACCAAATTTAGTAGCTATTCGTATTCGATCACGGTTTGCAATTTCCTACCGCAGCATGTCAACATGTGTACTTCGAAATTTAAACTTAAAATCATCTCTCATTTACAGGGTCCATTATAAATAGACTATATCATTCCTAATGATAAGATCCAGTATTTAAGACACTTCGTCAGTAAAATGCGTCTCTAACATTTTTCTCTTTTCAAAGTTGCTCGCTTTGTATTCCTTAAGAAAAACGTTATGTAAACATCAAAACGGACCAGAATTTGCAGTACCTGTACTGCCATGCTTTTTCTTGAGGCCAAGTGAATTTGCAGCATTTCTCGCCATATTTTATATTTGGTTGATGAAATCTCGCATAAGAAGCGTTTTCTTGGTGAGCTACAAAAACATCGTAAACTCGCTGCACGTAACAGCTTTCAGCAATTTGTTGACTTTTTCGACTGGCAATTGTATTTTTAACTTTATCAGTGTCACACTTGGTCAGCATAACCTTCGTCCGAAAAATAATTTAAAAAAAATGAAACAAATTCTATTTCGAAAATATTTTCGTGGAAATCAGCTATTGCTCTTTAAATCCGCAATTTAAAACAAAATGTTTGATGAATTCTATACTGATTATGTTAATGATTTCCCATGTGATTTAGTTAAAATCAAGGTTTGTCAAGAATTACAGACAAGCTTAATTTTTCATCCAAATTACTAATAATACAATCGTCAATAATTTCTCCTTCAGTATGCTGTAATCGATTGCCCCAATTTAAAGATGTAATAAATGCAGTTGATGCACCAGACAAATGTATCAACGAACCCAGAGCCAATATCAGGCAAAACACTTGCTCCAGCATAATCAAACATTTCTGTCTGACTGTTCGTGAATTAGGAGAATTCTGCAGCTGAATGACGAACTTCCAAATCCACCTACCGAAAACAAACAATTATTGGCGCCCTGAATTGTAGGTTTAACTTAATATTTACAATAGTAATTGTTTGATAAAAATAGACCATGTTTTAAATTAGTTTTACACACTGTCATCTTAGGGCAATAATTATCAGTCAAGACAACGTAGAATTAAGGAGAGTTTGTTTCAAATGTATAATGCTATTTGGGTGTTTATAAAGATCAGGAGTTAGGAAACATGGCGATTGAGATCTGGATAATCTATGGCGCGTTCGGATTCCGTTTGATATCGAATTGACATTAGTAATACTAAAATAAGCAAATTATAATATTCTGTTTTGTCATCATTGTTATGAATTGTGAAAGCTGATAATAAGGTTTAATTAAAAGATCAACATTTAAAGCTTTTACGTTTTGAAATGATTTATCTTTTTTAAATTATATACAGAAAGAGGTTGCGCGGTTTTTACAACAAATACCGTAAGTACAATGGGCACTGTTCAGTAAGATTCAACAAAGCACCATACTGAATCCTTTTTTTTTTCACTTTTAAGACACGAGAAAATTAAACAGTCATTCTGATAATGATTGATTTGACAAAGTTAGAAAAGACAAACTAAACATTCAAGTACTCTTAGTTTCATTTGAATACAACCTTAATTATCACTTCCCATTCGCACTCATTTCTTATACACGACCGTGAGATAATTTCTACCACAGACCAACTGTGTTTTGTCATTTTCTTCCTTTTACCATAGGTTTCACATGAGACTAGTGTCTTTTAACAATATCTCAATATATTAAAATAACGTAAAATTTGTATTTTCCAGTGCTTTGACGTAACTGAAAATAGAAATTGAGCAAATAATGACATGACACCGCCGAATTGTTTTATTAATTGACATCATATGCTTCCAAGCGTAATTCTATTCCCATCGAGTATTTTCTAAGTTCATTTAAGTTTATACACGTGAAGTTATTAACTAGCCTATCATAAGCATGGTTGAATCTATTGTGCGGTTTGCAATAAACTGACAATTAGTTTTGAGGTGAAATTTTAATGGGTTTAAATTCAGTATCAATGGATTTTCTATCTACTGTAACAAATAATAGACTGTTAGTATAAAACATATTGCTGTTGTTCATTTTTTTATTTTTGTAAATAAATAAATAAATAAATAAATAAATAAATAATTTGTACGTTAAGTAATGTCTTAGATTGCTTAAAATTAAAGCATTAAATATGCATTAATTTCGACTCGAAAAAAGGTACAATCTCGTACATGTAAATACAATTTTCTGATGTAACTCTTGCCTGTGTCATTGTTTTCCCAGGCTGAAGTCATGTGTTAAAACACCCCTGTCGTGCAATATTTACATGAAATAAAAATCCACAAAAGATGTATGGTCAAAAAATGAAGTCACCGACCTTTAATGTAACACAGTTTATACTAAACAATTTATTTGATACCGCAACATCTAATGTAATGCAATATGTCTCGAAAGGTTCCCAGGGCTACCTTTATATTTCCACAAAACACTGGAAATTTCATCTCCGCCCAGACGTGACTATAGTCTGGTTCTGGAAATATGATCTATCGATAGCCTTCTTTATCTTATACATCAAAGTATCAGTCTCTGTGCATATCTGGAGAAATATTAAGTGTTCTATCCTTTTGGCATGTTTGGCTCTTTTTCTTCAAAAGAATGTCTGGAAAATGTATAATTCATATTGTTTCTGATACATTTTATATCATGTTTTAGTTAATTCATTTATTATAAAATTATGTTTTTGCTTCTGTTTAATTATTTGCTAAGATGGGAATATGGTTATAATTCAGTTTTAAATACTGAATTTCTTTACTGAAGTCTAATATGTTATTTAGAACTCCTCATTTAGTTTATAGTAGATGTAATCTTAATATTAGACGTATGATTATTAGTTAATCATAATCATTAAAATGATTCAGAGAACGCAAGACATCAAAGCTTTTTGGAAGAAATGAATTTATTCAAAATCATTCAACTTAATGTTAAAAACTTATTTCTTCTCATTATATCAGTAGGTGCATAGTCCTATACCAAACAATTCCTTGCATACATTTTCAGTGTTTATATTTCTGTTATTTGGATATACCAATTATGTCATATAATTGAATACAATCATCATAATGAGCTATTATAAGAAAACTAATTAACTTAAATAAATGAAATAAATATGTGTTTACTGAACTATATTTCTTTGGCACATCCAATCAAACAGAACATCTGCAGTCAAGTTATAAAGCTCACTGAAACTATTACACCACACTGACGAAAAACAACAACAAAAAAAAAACAACAACAACAAAAAACAACAAAAAAAACAACAAAAAAACAGCTAAAACAATGCATAATGGCATTATTGCAGATGGGATAAATAAAAAACAAAACTTAATCTCAGTTAATTATAATTATTAATACTATATTTTTAGTGGCATAATTTTGGCCATGGCTTCAATTTACACACCAAAGAACAAAACAAAGGAATATGAAAAAACCAGTGAACTCTGGGAACAGAAGTTCACTAATCAAGTAATAGATAAAATTGTCTCATATGTATGGCTCAAATTATGATATATATTATGTCAACACTGCTGTGCGCGCAAGATTCTGCATTAAAATGTCTTATATATATGATTAGAATTATGAAGCAATACAACGCGCAAGAACTGTTGAGCCACTCCGCAAAACACTGAGAAGCCATGACGATGGGTTTAGCATGATGAAGTCCCTCCCAAGACGGCATCAGCCTGAAAGAAAACCTGAAGATAAAAACCAAAAAGAAGCAGCAAAAACCCAACCAAACAAGGATAATCTAAAACAATACAAATGTTCATTATGCATAAAAGAGCCAAACCTAACCATACAAACATAAACTTAATACAATACAATACCAATGTTCATTCTGCATAAAACAGCAAAACCTAACCAGATTACATGAAAATAAAATAAAATTCACAAAAGGGGTTTCGGGTGGGTGGGATATTAGAAAAAATGATATGATTCTAAAGAAATTATATAGATTTCAGGTCCCCGATTTACCAATGCGACACAAATGGATGACCTTGAGAGCCGGAAAGGCAGAAAACGGTGCAGCGTTAGATTATCACGACTAAAATAATAACTTCACCTGAAGAGGGAACAGGGGTGTCAAAAAAAATGTATCTCCACTTCAATAAAGGGATTCATGTCGATAAACGACAAATCCCATTATGTGACTCTAGCGACGTGCCCATCGTTCACCGAACATATTAAACACGTTGAAACTCTGAAGATCATTCCAGTCAACTCGTTTTTTTATGTTTACAGTAATCGATTGCTTCTCTCCCTAGACCCTCTGTTCACACTATCCAAAATAGTTTAAAAGGTCCACTGTTGTTTCGGGACATTTATGTCGACTAAGCTCAAATTAATCTGCCGATCTCCAGAAGCAAACTATTTGAATATTTGTCTTAGTTAATAATTTTTTGGGTAGCATGGGACACATATCATATTTACTTATCTTCAGAGTATTGCTGAATTTACCCATTCATTTAGAAATTCATCTACACGTATAAAAAATATATTATTAGAGAACCCTAAATGTGCTCATACTTACTCGTACAAAACAACATACTGATAGTGTCTTTTTTTAAATTTCTATTTTATCACCTGGTTTATATTTAATCATCAATATATCAGCTCGTTCATAGACGGCCATTGGCTAAGAATTTGATTTACACAGTATGTGTGTATTACTTCAATCAACATCAATCTACAAACGCATGTTTAGCTAATGCAACATTCTGATATTTTAGAATAAATAGGTAGTTTCTCCATCACAGGCAGTAGCATTACGAACGGCAAAAACCTTGTATTTTCAATTTCTATATCCGTGTGCCGTCACATGACTGATCAAACTCACTCTTCGCGCGTGCGCTCTTTTGAAAGGCAAACCATTTTAATAACACGAATTCACTGGACTGGTGAAGACGCAATGCTGCAGAATGTGTCACGTGGTACAGAAATAACTGCTTCGGGTAGACCATATTCTATATTTAACCAGGATACTCCGAAGATGGCGTTTACAAAAAAAAAATGTTTGGCCGTGCATTTTGACCTACGCGAACCGAGTTTATTTGCCAGAAAACAATAACTATATCCAACATCAGTGAGGGAGGTAGAAAACATCCCTACCGTTCAACTGTGATCTAACTGCTTAAAGTCTTTACTTTGGACTTGGACACAAAAAAAACAACACATTTTCAAAAAATGACGAAGTAGTTTTTCTTAAGTTTAGAATCTTGAGTCTTACACTAAGATAAAGACTCGAGAGATTGGAGACTAGGGACCCCGGTTGTCTGTACTATGAATGCACTCGCGTCCTTTTTTTTTAACGGTAAATCAGGAGTCAAGTTTATTTCAGTGAGTAAGTTAACGTGGACATATTTGCCGTAAAGCATTGATTGATATTAAATGAAAAGATTTCATTGAAAAGAATTTGATGTCAGTAAATACTGATAGACACTTTATAGTCATGATTGGCTCGAGTATTTAGTTTAAACATATTTTATCTCAAAATATTTGAAATGGGGTCGGGCTCGAGTATTTGAATGCAATTATACGGTAGTATTTAAGTACAGTTTATTCTGAGACAACGGGCACCTGCACCGGGTAGCCATATTGTTTAAAGAATTTCATCGAAAAATAACACAATTCCATCACACACCGGAAATCCATTCTATATCATAACTTAGAATCAGAAATGTCTCCCTTTTTCCATTGTTTGACTACCTAAAGACTAGTTTGAATGTACTTGAAATCCTGTTTATCACTAAGATAAATGGCTTGTCATCAGAAGTCTATTTTACGGAAATTGCGTACTTTTGTCAGATTGACATTAGGAGAAATAATCACTTGCCTACATTTGTCATACAATGTGACCTTTTCGTGTTCCAGATTTGCTATTTTAATGTTACATAGGTTGGCAGAACTTATCCAATTTACCATTCCAGTCTACGTCATTTCAAAACCAGTTTGAGAAAACTGTATAATTAAAGAGGCGTGTTCTTTTAATCAAGTAATTTGCTGTTCGTATAATCTGAGGGGACGGATATGTCGATGCTATTTTGCATATACTCGTAAATTAGGAAACATTTTAGGGAAACAGTGTATGTAATTTTCTAAATTAACCTATATAAATCATTTTCGTATTGATTGTTCTTGCGCACTGTAACAACCGCATTTATTTTCCAAAACAGATACATGTGCACGTATGAATGTAAAGTAAAAACAAAATGAAGACTCTCGGGCCCAGTGATTACATACCCGACTACGGATCCGATGGTTATCGGTTCGAAACCAGTTGGGGACAAGGATTTTTCATGACCGTCCTAGGCGCAAAATTCTGGTCCAACACAGAAACTGTCGAGAGGGATTTGAACAAATTGTAGGAACTTGTTTCCCAGTCGACGTGAAATAAATATGTTTAAACTGTAGTAAAATTATAAATTTTGATTATACCATACCTTTTTGAGCAAGTAATAACTTTTTCTTTTTAATATTTTTGTCTCCATTTTCTTGTTCTAATCGGCTGAATGCTGTTTACCATGTCAGTTCCGTTAAATTCAACATTGTAATTTCTTAAAACATGAACATCAAATTTGGAAAACAATTAGCATTTTTATCAAAACATTATTTGAAATGGACTTTTTGGTTTGTGGTCGATCTATCATAGTCACCGAAATAATATCATTTAACCCATGGTCGTTTTTTGAATCGGATATAAATAATGAATGAGGAACCAGCCTTCCAGATGGCATCCGGTGAAACATTTGACACCTTACGCACCAGATCACGTGATCTCAAAAAAAAAAAAAAAAAAAAAAAAAGAGAGAGAGAGAGAGAAACTTAAGTCATACTCAAATATCTGCTCAAATTTGAAGTTAAGACTAGATATGGTATTTGGGTGGACTTCTTGAGCAAAGGAATACTCGCTAAAATCACACTTTATGCTTTAGTGTGAGTAATGCGGGTGTTCTCAAACTCTGTATCAAACAAAATTGAGTACGGAATTTAGACTTAGCTGATTATGTGCTTAAAACACGTTGTAAGCACGATTCATTTGTCAAATTAAGTTGAGCATGTTAATTATTCTTAAGTCTCAGTTGGAATTTGAGTTTAAGAACGATTTTTAAATACTTTCTAGAACTTGGAGCCAGGAGTATTTCTCTGTAATACACTGAGCGTCGCAAGTGTATCTGAACTACTGTCGCAAGCGTTTGTAGGTCTGTCGTTATAGGCCTTACAGATTCATTTACTCTTTAGTGCCATGTGTAAATTGTAATGCATACGCAATAACCCATATTTCCCTTGAGTTATCCTTGACATATTATTTAGAAATCTGGCCAATAGCGATTTGTAGGAAGTTAAAATATCAGACGGTATTTCAAGGATCGAGTGTCCATTTACTCTGTAGAGGTTATGAAATATCGCAAGACGTAATTCACTTACCCATACTGATATTTTTCTTACATTTTACATCGTTAATATAAAGAGTATGAACTTGTTTCCGTAGTTCTGCTTTCCTCATTTATGATAGAACATATAATGATGATACTTAAAAAAATCAATTAGATGTACTTGATTGGTAATGTTTTTACAGTCAACATGATATGTGTTGTTTTTAGTGGATATTGAAAATATCTCATCGAAAAGTGATATAGTTCTGATGTTTTCACGCGAGGATAACGCAAGTGGAAATGTTAAAATTGTATCACTTCGAGATGAGATATATTCCATAACTACTCTAAACAAACAAATGTTCTTTTTATTTTATGCTAATTGCTGACTGCTAAGTTTATAAGTAAAAAGTTGTTCCGGCAAACTCATAGCACTCACACTGTGGGATATGGATTTTATCTCACTGATAGAATACAGTATTCTAACAGTTAAAACCTTAAGGTAATTACCACTACTATTTACAATATTGATACAAATCTAAACATTAACGGATTAAAACTGAATTTTTTTTTATTATGATCTTAAAGAAAGTTTGCATTTGTCGATAACACACATGTACTGCACTCCTCAATAAAGAAAAATACCGATTAATTAGTTGCATTGTCATTTAACTTTCATCAACTTAAGTGGTGTCGAAAAGGAGACTTGTACACATATTTTCTTTTTTTCTTAATTTATAATTGTTTATGTCTCTGGATCTGAATGTATGTATGTTCAATTATTATTCGTAGCGATAGTTCCGGCGTATGTCTTCCAGTTATGTACCAGATATTGGTGGGAACTCGCACATGCTGAAAGACACACCAGAGAAAATGGCGCGGTCCAACATTCTGTTAGATTCTGTGATTTTGGTAGAAAGCCATATATAACAATTCAAAGTAGAGTAACAACGTGTTTCCCTAGCCCTGTGTTAAGGGGCATCAACTGTACACAATGTAAGGGTTTCATTAAGGGATGAAAACGTGAGCGATGTATCTCTGAGAAATCCAATTTTCTGTCCTCTTAATTATGCAATAAACACCTTGTACAGTCGTGCGGACCGCTTCATGATACTAATTATCGTCAAAAGTCACTTATTTTCACCCAACCCTGTATTTATGTTGGGAGACTTGTGTTTAATTAGGACGTAATGTAGAGTGTGTGAAGCGATCAATAAATTTATTTGCGAAAAATCCGGGAACTAAACTTTGTTTGTTTTAATGTCTGGGAACGTCGGGAGCTGTTGGTGTTTTTATAAAAGATGAGCCTAATGTTTACTTGTAAGATGATAAACTTCACGCTATGGTCTGCAATGTTTGATAATTTCCCCGTGTATCAATGGCTAGAAAAAATCGTTAAATTTTGCGTGCGTCACAAGATTTGTACCCTAATAAATGATAAAAATCTGACCATGCCGATCGCCATTCATGTTTTGTTATAGATACTTTAGAGCTTGCCGTAGAACTTCCCTCGTATGTGAGGTATCTTTTGTTTCATATACATATTTATTCATCTTATTCATACATAACGGAAATGTGTATGTTCGTTTTTAAGTTTTAAGTTTTTAAGTATCTTCGTCACAGTTTAACATTTGAGATTGCTAGATATATTTCTTCTACACTGAAAAATAATGTCATTGTACTTCATATAAGTTCATTGTCTCAATGTTTAATACTTGTCTTAATTTATTTAAATACAGTAACTGCATTGCTTGTCAATTAAATCAGTTATTAATAGATAATAATACTAATAATAATAATAAAAGATTGATGTTATATGTATTAATATTTGATTGCTTGCATGTCAGGTGACATTTTTTCTATTGTTTATTGAATATTTTATACAGATGATGTACTATGTACAAATCTTGAATAAAATGTTCTGTTCTGTTTGTTTTGCTTTAAATATTATATTTCTAACACAGCGGAGCAAAAATGGCACAAGCCTAATTTTTTTTGCATGGATTACACACATAAAATTAGATAAAACATTAAGTGATTAAGATCTAGTTATATTATTTTTTCATGTACGAGCGTACATATTAAATACACGAAATTAAAATGTTAAAAACATAATCCAGGAATACAACACAAAGCCGATGTATAAATCAAAAATCAAAACAAATCAAACAGGAGATATAAATATTAGGTTTAACTAAAACTTAAAACTTTAAAAAAAAAATCACGAACCTTTTCTTCTTTTTCTGTTTTTTTTTTTTTAATAATTATACAATTTCTTCCCACAGCTCTTTTTTAAACATTTCTTTGTGCTTTTTGGGGCATGAAATATTTCTCGCACCACGAAGAAAACATAACTTCAATCTGTTTAGTAATGATGATTACAGAAATTTTATTTAATGCTTTTCGGTGGATTATAGGAAATTTTCAGTGAATTAAAAATGGTAATTTAACTGTTTCAAACAGTGAAATTACCATTTTTATAATTTTCACTGTTTTGTAATGGTACTACTAAAAGACAATATCGTACTTTTTTAAGACATTTGATTTCTTCCACATTGAAATAAAACAAGAAATACCTGAAAGAAATGTTGATTGCATGCATTCTTTGTGTTCATTTATTGGACTATTTTCTTAGACCGAATAACGATTAATACGACTTAATGGGACTTTGGGGCTCCACACAGGGTAAAATTTATGATGAATTTAGTAACAATGTGTTAAACATTAAAAAAAGCATTATATAAGAAGGAAAATTGTTAGTTACAGTGGAATATCATTTTTTATTCATCGAGTGAGGAGGAAATTCAGTATTTTCATGAGTGGCGCAGCCACGAGTGAAATATTGATTTTTCCTCTTCACGAGAAAACCAACTATTATCATCGATGTAACATTTGGACATTTAATTATGGCGAGTATTGTGAGGAATTGCACGAATTTCCGTTAGGGAATTCCGTAGTATTGTACAGAATGTCGTATCACCTTTTAAGTCACCTGATTAAACTTTTGACATTCGACTCACCACACTGTCTACTGCAATTTAAACTTCGCTATAAAACAGTGCATTTCGGTTGAATATCTACAACAAAAGAGAAAATCTGATCCACATTAATTTTCCGAATTGTTATCTCATAATTATCGATCAAATTGTTCTATTTCAATGCTTACAAAATATGTAACGACATTTAGAACAGATTATCGCATTTAATGTTTGGCGTCTATACAGATATGTACACATCAGCTAATCAGAAATTTGACGTTCCGGTAAAGTAAATGGCCGACTGTTTCATAGCATTCTTGAAATAAACGAAGTATTCCCGGTGGAAAGGGAGTTTTATACGTTTGACGAGATATTATTTGAAATATTCCAGTTTACAGGCATTGTCAGATGCATTTTCGACAAGAGTGTTTTACATTCATTTTGTAGTTTGGATGACTATACAAATTATCCCTAAATATGCATCGATTTTTCATGTTAAAATGGTGAAAGTAAAATGTGATTTTGAATGAAGAATCAAATAATAATTTGCCAAGATAGCTTTTACTACTATTATCCTGTCATCAACAGAATATCACAATTTCAGCGTTGATATTACTATTCAGACTGTTGACCGAATCTTCCCCAAAGTTGCAATTTACATGCGTATTAATTACTGTAAATTATATTCCATTTTGCAGAGTAAATGAGTTTTATAACAACATTATCATAAACCATACTAAAATATGTGTTCATATACTAACAAATTAATTTGATGTTAATTCATTTATTTTACATCGATTTGGGAACAAGTTCTAACTTATCCCTAACGATGGTTCCTGGGTTGGACCAGTACTTTGCGCCTGGGAATGTAATGATAATCCTTGTCCCCAAACGGGGTTCGAACCCACAACGGATTCGGGTATGTTACTACTGGACCACGGCGCCCTTGAGTTTTGTTCATATACATGTACTGACAAACATGTTCACATAGGATATAGGTGTTAATATACCGACACACGTGTTTATATACTGACAAACATGTTCTTATATGATGTGCGTGTTAATATACCGACACACGTGTTTATATACTGACAAACATGTTCTTATATGATGTGCGTGTTAATATACCGACACACGTGTTTATATACTGACAAACATGTTCTTTTATGATGTGCGTGTCAGTATATCGACACACGTGTTCATAAACTGACAAACATGTTCTTATATGATGTGCATGTTAATATACCGACACACGTGTTTATATACTGACAAACATGTTCTTATATGATGTGCGTGTTAATATACCGACACACGTGTTCATATACTGACAAACATGTTCTTATATGATGTGCGTGTTAATATACCGACACACGTGTTTATATACTGACAAACATGTTCTTATATGATGTGCGTGTTAATATACCGACACACGTGTTTATATACTGACAAACATGTTCTTATATGATGTGCGTGTTAATATACCGACACACGTGTTTATATACTGACAAACATGTTCTTATATGATGTGCGTGTTAATATACCGACATACGTGTACATATACTGACACACGTGTTCACATATAACATACGTGTACATATACTGACACACGTGTTCACATATAACATACGTGTTCATATACTGACACACGTGTTCACATATAACATACGTGTACATATATTGACACACGTGTTCACATTTAACATACGTGTTCATATACTGACACACGTGTTCACATATAACATACGTGTACATATACTGACACACGTGTTCACATTAACATACGTGTCATATAATGACACAACTACTGCAGCCTGATCGGTTGGTTCTGTGGATTCAAACGGTCTACAAAGAAGTATTCTTAAGCGGCACTGGACTCAGGGACTTATGCAGACAACCGTGCTTTATTCCTATGATCTTTGATAGCAGGTCATACATTTCAGTTCAGTTCATTTGTGGAATTTCTACATGATCAGATATAGTATACGTTGCCTCACCGGTCACTGCAGCCTCATGTCGTAGACAAACTGTCATACCGGGGACATATTCAAGATATATCTCAATAAAAATTATATACTTAAGTTTTTCTGCTCTGTATACATTTGTTTCCTCTTACAGACAGTTGATAATACTTTGATCACAAAATTTAGAGATGGGTCGAACTTCTGTGACAATGGACTGGTAGGTAGGACTATCAAATTGACTTACTTGTTGAAGAGTTATCATATTGTTTATCTCGAAAGCATTCCTTTAAGAAAATTAAATTGCATTTCAATGGAAAATGTTCAAAAAAAAACTTACGAATGGATTCAAACATATAATAAAAGCCACAATTTAATTATTTTGTCTCATTTCAAATTAAATTTTTAATCTTATAATAAAAGAAACATTTAATTTGCAAGATGAAACATTTTTAGAATTATATTTCCGTTGTCAAATAATGATTGATGACTTAAAAATTTGGTTCATTCTGGCACGTGGGGAGGATAATGGCAACAATTTCCAAAATTGTGCTTCTTTAAAGTTTTCAGAAAGACTAAATCGATACCATGACAGTAAAATTAACTCAATTTATTATTAAACACTTCCAAAATCCGATATAACACACAAAGGAAGCTGAACCTGCGTGTATCCGAGCCCCATGATCCGAAAGATAATATATGATTCTGAATGTTGTAAGAAAGTAAGGGAGTTGTTAAGAGCATTCCGTCTGGGCTGTGTCATATTGGCCTATAATACCATTTGTCTTGAAAGCGGGGTGATAAACTCTGCTTGCGTCGCGGGTCCAATTCCTGGACAGACTGTCAGGACGGAAAATGCTGTCTTAACACGTGCTTTTTAACAATAATCCTAACACTCGCATACGTCTGATTAGCCAAATAAAATAAATATGCGATTTTGTTTTAAGTACAGGTATTTCTTTTTAAGCGCTGGTGTTTGAAACTTCTAAATGGTATTTGTTTCCTCGAGAGGAAAATTGGCCAAAGAAAAATAATATTCAAACCAATGTCACAAGTGAGGTTTAGCAATCGGAACTTAATTGTTTATATTAAGATACATGTAAATATATGAGTGCGGACTGGACCGAAGTCCTGGACGGTTCTCGTTAATCAGCTAGTGTCCGAAGAACCGGTTCACCTTCACACCTTTCTGTTAATGGTATTCAGATATGCTGACCTAACGTGCATATTTTTATAAATTATTAAGCTGCCAGAATCGTAGAACTACCATTTACTTATCTAAATATATATACTAGACGAAACTTATAAGTACTCCGACTAAAGTTTTTTATAGCATTTGTTTTATTCAAAATAAAAGATTTTTTGTTTTCTATAGCTTTCCACGAAATTGGTTTCGCAGAGTTGATTATACGTCAAAATTACTCAAGCAGACAACAGATTCAGCCAGAGCACATTTAAATATTTACTGGGCATGTGTTTTTGAAAATATATCTTCTCTATAACGTTTGAAATCGGAATACTTTCAAGTTTCGTTAATTGTATGTAATGCTGCTTCAGAAATAGTTAACTTAGTATAGATTTGAAATTGATATGTAATTATTGTAACCATATAAACATAACTGTTGTATTTATACCGTTGTGAATTTTATATTTTTTACTGCACGATACATATATGCTTTTTGTAAATGGCCAACGGCACAATGCCAATTTGCCAATAAATTTGTTTGATTGTTTCATTTTGATTAAAAGTTTCATGCTCTTAAATTGCTTATAATTATTTCTCTTAGTTTTGCATAAAGGACTACAGCGAATAATGTGAACTTCTATTTATAAAAGAATTAAAGTTTGTTATGATCTTTTATTTGATCAAAAAGCCATGAGGTATAAGCACGCAGTCTGTCATGTACACAAGGTACTATACAGAGTAGTTGTCTACCTCTAGGAAATCCACAAGAAACGCATGTCCGGTATTCCGTATCCTATTTCATCATGTTAATATTACTCTTATGTAAAAGAACTGCTTTTTTTCATCGGTGGTATATCCAAATCTCATTTCACAAATGAAAAAAAAACCCTGCAAGATACAAAATTACAATATTTAAAACAATGATAACATGACAACAGAGTAAGTCAGAAAATTATAAAGTACTAAAAAAAATAATAGCTGGACGTAGAGATCAACAAAAAGTCATACAAAATATAAGTAAAAAAATCCAAATATCAACTTTATTAAAGTATATGATGATGGCATTCTGAAGTAACAAACCGGATCAGATCATAAACAATAAATACATATATGAATACTATCTAGTTTCATACCTTCTGTCCATCTCGGGTCGAGACCAGACAGTTTTCCAGTACCTTGTTTCTCCCAACTTTATATAACTTTCAGTTGGTTATCATAAACCATAAACCATAACTAATTTCCACGATTAAAGGGCCATTTCCAGTGGTAATGTATCCGATTACGGATCCGAAGGTTATGGGTTCGAACCCCGTTGGAGGCAAGAACTCTTCATGATCTTCCCGGGCGCAAAGTACTGGTCCAACCCAGGAACCGTCGAGAAGGATTAGTATAGGTTGTAAGAACTTGTTTCCCAAACGACGTAAAATATATAAGTTTAAACTATTTCACCAAGAGGTTGTTTCTTTTCTCAAGCAGGCCTGGTCTGGACCAGATAGTCTCCGATGAATCAATCTTTTTGATCGGCTCGATTGTCGCCCTGAATCGCATTCAATCGTCGCCTGTTTGACCCGATTTGAGCCCCGACCAATGAGACATTGTCAGGAATCAATCGGGTCGAAAAAGGGACACCGGGTGTAAAAGAAAAATAGTAAGAAAATAATAACCCAACTGGGATTTAAACCAGCCTACAACCCTCAATTTCAAAGCAATTTTCAGTAATTTTCCCTATTTGTGGAATTATCATTCAATTTGAAATAATCGCGTTTTTGCATTAGACTTGCGACTGGTCCTCTTATGTTTACATAAGACCCATGTACAGTCTCAGTTCCTCGGGTTTTTTGGGTGCTGGTTAAACTTATTTTGTACCCTCAAATATTTCATTAATGGCAAAAATGTTTCAAGTATGTATGAGAAACGTCTCAAACTATCCAATAATTCAGAAAAAAAACCCATAGTTTTCAGCCTTTCTCCCTTACCAACAAAACACAGATGTTTACGTCATCAGAATTGATCAAAAAGAGCGGACCTATTCATGTTGTCATAATACTAAGTAAGCTTTTAAGACATCGACTAAAATAATGCTTTTAAGTGACTAAATTGAAAACATGATCTAACGCAATGCCTGACAAAAGTTTAGTCATTATCATCAAAAATACACGTGTTTATATTAATCTATGCATTTCTCACAGGAAGATTTTGTCTCATTAAGAAATCTCTACAGAGTTCATTAACTTGGTAAATTAGAACAATAATAAACAACGGTTTGACTTCATGTTCAAGTGCAGGTCGTTCACATAATAAGCTGTCGACTAAATATGCAGGAAATTGACACTCAGTGATACTTTCGTCATCGTATATTTGCTTTTTGCACGTGTTTATTTCCTGCTCATGGTGAAATCAACAATTTCGTTGACATTAAATTTCATTGATGATGTACTTGAAGAAATTACGAGGCATCGTGGTCAAAATAAAATGATGAAATGATCGGTATTATTTGTGAATTAGATAAAAAGAATAAGTGTGTCACTCGGAATTTAATGATTTCACATTCACACAATTCTGCAGAGATTCCTTAGTGAAACAAAGTCTTCCTGGGAGAACCGATTTCGAAAATCACGTTACCAGATATCCAAATTCATTGCCCTCTAGCGGGCAAAACATACGTACACCTGTTTGCGTAGGCGGGAAGAATATCCACGAGAGTACTATGAATGAAATTGTGTGACGTAAGCCAGTGAAGTGCAGCAGTTCACGCGCCTCTGGTATGTAATATGTCCCTGGTTATTCTAATACGAATATGGTATATACAATTATGTCGTTCGGCCCTCACAGTTAAGAGATCCATGAGGGAAATCAATAAAACGGTTCCAAATAACAAGCCACACTTTCTTCGTTACTGTTCCAGTTTAAACCTAACGCAACATTAGGACTTCCAGTCCTTTGATTAAGATTTACATCATATAATTACATATTGTAACAAAAACATTTGATCAAATTTGCAAAATCATTTAATAATAATGATGATGATGATAATAATAATAATAAAACGCAATAGCGTAAATTAATGCTGACCCAAAGAGTAACAGTTCCTAATCGGCTGGGGCACGACCCTTTCTTGACCTTCAAACCGAGGAACGGTTGAGCTTGAGAGGGGTAAATTTAATATGTAAGATACTGTTTCCTTAATCAATGTAACGATAAAAAAGATATTGTTTAAAACTAATACAAAAAAACCTAAGACATGTAACAAACGGTTTAGACATAGTCTCTAAATGATTGAAAAAACTGTTGGTGGGACACAAACATCGATTAGATGGTCATAATCTTAACTGGCCATGACATCCTCGACATAATATATATATATATATAGTTTAATACTATGGAGTGCGACCGTAATATTCCAGAGATATAGATCAAGTACTTTACAAAATGCGACATATCAAAGTCGTACAAAATGATACTGATATTTCTCCCCCTTGCTTGACGCTCAGCATAAATGAATAGATTCAGGACTTGCCCGGTATCAGGAACGTGCCTGTGTTGTTTTAATCACATGTCTAAGGAGTGATACTGCGGTGTGGCCGCACTATATCTGTCTCAAGCAGACATAGTCTCCAAATGACTAAAGTGCTATCAGTGGGACGTTAAAATCCAAAACAAACTTTGCCGAAAATAAGTATCAGTATATCATAGTTTACTGGCTACAGAATTTGAAGGCAATATAAAATATAGACACAATCTCGTTAAAAATGGATCTTAATAAGTTTCGGGAAAAAATAATACATTTGTCAAAAAAGTCACAATCGATTACGAACCGTGTATTATTTTTAAATGGTTTTCAACTCACCGTTATCGCGCAGTCATGGCGTTGAGCTGTTTTATTTGCAGTTGTTGTGCAGGGAATGTTGAATGAAATATATCGATTTTTATTACATATTCGTCTCAACCAGAATCAAGCTGAATAATTTAACAATGAGTTTTTTTACTGACTGGGATTGTTTTCCTTTACTTAAGTTTTATGTTTTATCAGAAGATCCAAAAAAGCAACAACAAACAAAAAAAAAAAAAAAAAAAAAATTAAAAAATATTACAGACAAATGACATTCGACTTTTGCAATACCTCAACATATATCGTATTTATGAATAATTGCCTTTAACTCGTCATTGTCTAGACAATGATAATGAACAATATTAGGAAAATTGTCATAACATAATGTATTTCGAAATTAATTCAATTGCAATTCAAATTTATGAACAACTAACGTGCATCTCAAGATGTATATTTCACACTCGAATCTGCCTTTAGACTCACCCATGCAAGAAAAGATGCTTGTAAATAATTAATAACTAATGTATTGATTGCTTCAAATTAAATTGTTTTTGTTTCTTCACTCAAAATGAAAGCAATATCATTAAACAGCAAAATAATTGCGTGGCATTTCCAAGAAATTTCCTCTATGTGTCTTAATTGAGCATGCTCATGTAACAACTGTGAATTCAGCGTGCATTGAATATTCTCCTTGTGGTATATTTGTGTAATACCCAAGAAACATGCATTACTAGGCACTAATCTAAATAATTCGTCACCAGAAAAGCAAACAGTATATCAGTATTAGAAGTCATTTCATTTCGTAGTTCACCCTTATTACAAAATTATCAGAAGTAAACATGGATTCCATTTGTCGAAACTTTAAATAAGTGAAATATATAGTAATAAAAAACGCAAAGTTTTAAAGATTAATTAACTGCAGTGTTGAGTAATTATTTTAGCGGAGCCACAAAATGTGTTTTCAAGTAGGTATTAATCCAGACAAGTTTATTTATGGTCATTCACCTTTAAGGTTTCTTGTGCCCATAGGTTTTCTAATAATAGCTAGGTAACATGATGTGTGGGTTTAATTGTTCAGGCAAGCAAGAACTGAATTTTAAATTCATCTGTGGTTATTTTTCCTTAAAGGGGAATACTAATAATATTTGCCAAGAGGCATTTAAACTTAATTTATCTTGCATTCGATTCTGTCCAGTATAGTGGTGAAGATAAATGACTTGTTCTATAGGGTGCTGATTTGTTTGGAAAAGCATTATTAGATCACAATGTACCACTTTTTAAGATTAAGAATGTTTGAAATAACTTCAAGATAATTGAGGATACCAGTCAACTGTTTAAACGTTGCCATAGTACCATATTGCAAGGATAACATAAGAGTCTCAAGGAGACAGATAGAGTCTAAGAGAGATGTTTTTATTCAGATTCAAAGGGAAAATTATCGTTGAATACATCCTTGAGTGATGAGATATTCTTTTAAAACGCTATTAAAAAGAATGTCAAACTTGTGAGGGATCGGACGATCAATAAATGACGGAAACACTGCTGGAAGTTATAAATGTAAAACCGTCTCCTTTTCCAATTGAAAAATGACCTCATCACCAAGAACAAAGGCAAACAGTCGATGTTAATTTTATTTCTGTTAAGTGGTTTTTAATGAGGTTTTAATGCAGTCGTTCGGAATGTCTCAAGCATCTTTTGGACAGGACTTAGAAACTGGAGCTAGGACTGATTGTAATACATGCCCTGACGCAATAGTAGTAATTAAGGAGACGGAACAAAAGTCGAGTCCAAGTGGTGGACAAGAAAATCTTAAACTTCCTTTTAGTTTCCTTTAGAATATGTTGATTTAAGTATTTTTTACTAATGTAATAATAGTTTTATTTATTTATTTTGCATCAGTTACGAAATAAACCATTCACATTGATAGCAACATAACTATATCGAAGAGCATGGGAAATGTTTCACATACACTTGAACAAATGTATGAACATTATTCTATAACGTGCATACGTATTTCTTTTTATTTGCATCATGAAACATAAAAAATAACCATATTGCACATATCAGTCATTGTTCAGAAAAAGGTGATTTAATAATTATTTCCAATTTCATACGTGAACTAAGCACCGGTGATCGTGTTGGTATAGTTGATGTCATGCCAAGACTCTGCACGCACAGACGGAGCAACAACCAGTTAACTATGAAATTTCCTGTAGGGAAGCCTCAAAGCTGGTTTGCTGTAGATGGGTGGTTCTACCTGAGTGCCTCTGTTGGTTCGGGATCTAGCTATGTATGCCGACATTTAAACAATTGACAGCCCACTGATATGCCCGGCATTTAAATATTTGACAGCCCGCTGATATTTGCCTGCATTAAATTATTTGACAGCCCACTGATATGTACCTACATTAAAAAATTGCCAGCCCACTGATATGTACCTACATTAAAAAATTGAAAGCCGACTGATATGTACCTACATTAAAATAATTGACAACCCATTGGTATGTGCCGACATTTAAATAATTGATAGCCTCTGATATGTTCCTACGTTAAAATAATTGACAGTCAACTGATATGTACCCACATAACCATGTATTCCGAATGCGTATGTACCTACATTATAAAAATTGACAGCCCACTGCAATTATTGACAGCCCACTGATATGTGCCTACATCAAAATAATTGACAGCCCACTGATATTTGCCTACATTAAAATAATTGACAGCCCACTGATATGTGCCTACATCATAATTAATTGACAGCCCACTGATATCATTGACAGTCCACTGATACCCAAAACACTGCCTAAATGTATTCACACCAATTAATTTCTCATACTAGACAGCCCACTGATATGTGCCGACATTAAATGTATTGGCAGCCTATTGAAATACTCATATTCTAAAGACTGACAGCCCACTGATATTTGGATTACCTTTATTCAAAAGATTTGCAGTCCATCGATATGTGTCTACATCAAAACGCCTACATTCCTTCAAAAGGTCGGAGACCCACTTACATTTGTCTACATTCAAGAAGTTGACTTCTGGCTGCGTCATATATATTTCATTAAAAGTAAATTTGTTTGGGTATAATATAATTAGAAACCAACAAGAAAAAATATTGGCCATCTTAAAACAAAACCATTCTCGTTTTATCCTCATTTGCATTTGGAAATGAATAAGTATTTTGTTAAGAAAATGTGACTTGAAGAATCCGTTAAAATAATGTTTTAAACTAAAAAAGAAAACTGTGGATTAAATTGTCATTACTGAAAGGCTGCATTATGTCGGTCTCAGGAAAATAGTATCTTAAAATAACTTCTAATTGTCAGTAGGGCGTCATATGCAATCAACACTCGAATAAAACGCAACACTCATTATCTTTCTTGGAATAATAAGGAGTTTGAAAAACCGTCACATAAAAACATTGATACATGTATTGCGTTCCTTCCTGTTTTTGATATCAGCGGTAATGGTTGTGATCATAAAAGACGCTTTATTCGTGAACACGAAAGAAAATGCATGACCTGACTCCACAAAACTCTGTGTTGCAATTATATCCTTCTTAATGACAGCTATAGGAACAGTGTCGGTTTTGTGAAGGTCGTCTGTCGAACCGGTCTAGACGTCAGCTAAAATATTTATACAGAAATTGTTTAGTCCCTTCAATATTATGCAGTTTTCGTCACAGACGGTAGACCAAGCCAAATGGCCCTTGGCCAATTTTATTGCACCTTTTATCACCACCAATTCAACTATTCATACCTCCTAACAATATTAGCATTTTATTTCGGTTATTGTCTAGTTATCCATATTAGATTTGCGAGAAAGGCATCACTTTCAGAGATGGGAGAAGATGCGATTATGGTATGATAGAAGTAAGACACATAAGACGAGATCTCAGAAGGAAATTATGGTAAATGACATTTACTTAAACGGAACTAAGTCATAACGTTGAAGATATACAAATCTTAGAGAAAACTGCCTTAAAATTGAATCATTTCGTCGCCAGTTTAAGGTTGATCGACCTGTTCAACACATTGCATATGCTGACATGCTGAGGTAAATCACGGTTAAATTACTTTTAAGGGTTTTGAAGGAGAAAGGTCTGGGCAGTAAAAGTCATTTTGGCCCAAATCAAAAAGACAAGTGTTTTCCCTATAGATTATCCTTAAAGACGTGATACAGGTAGTGTACTCTGCATCCGTAAAGATGACTACAAATGCCTCCTATTTCAAAAGGTTCTATGAGGCATTGCGAAGTTGGACATTAGTTGTCACATTTTGAGGAACGTAAAATAAATATCTTGTGGTTGCTATTAACCCTTTCCCTCATAGAGGACATCATGAAAAGACCTATGCGAACAGCATAAAACCAGATCAGCCTGCGAGTAACTCGCAGGCTGATCAGGTTTTATGCTGTTCGCTGCTCCTCAGTGGCCTGGAAATGAGGATTTTGTAATTAAATTTGGTAAGGTTTAACTGTGGTTTTCTGAAGATCAGGCTTTATGTGGTACCTACTGAGTGCGTCAGAATGAGTCTATATGAGGGAAACGGTTAAAGGAAATATTATGATTATGAAATATCTTAACTTCTGAAACAGTACAACACCTTGTGGTATGATATTATTTCACACAACGCTTAAAAATGCAAATCCCTGGGTTATTATAGCAGCTGCATCCCATGAGCGACTCCACAATTATCCATATATTGATTTCGGAGACTTTCGGTTATATCCTGTCACTTCCAAACACATACAAACATGTCAGACATTGATGAATAGTGTTTGTATTAAGACTCTGTGTTTTTCCCTGTCGTGTGTCGTTTACAGGAGTCATTCCACCATGGGACACATCCTTATGTTTAAAACGAATCGACGATAAATATTCAATCAATATTTGTGGTGTTGAATTATCTGAACTGATTTGTTATAGTATTTAGTTTGTTAAATATATTCACCCTGTTGTACAACTCTCTCTCTCTCTCTCTCTCTCTCTGTCTCTCTCTCTCTCTCTCTCTCTCTCAATTACCAATCGTCTTATCATATAACACCTCGTTCCTTTTTCTTTCTTTTTTTTATTATAATCTCTAAGTCCGATTACATGACATTGTCAAATCTTGAGTATTGTTGAGGTAACTGTAATATTATACAGCAGATATTGCATATTAGAAAGATTTTAGATAAGCTTTGAGCTTTCAGTCCAGTCGAATTTTCAAATTGTATATTATTTGACGTCATATTGTATTTACATGATATGTAATGAGAAATAGATATGTTTTAAACAAAACAACGATAAATATATCAAACTAGAGTGAGAAATACTTAGCACGTGACAGTTTCCCCTCGTCTAATCAGGTGCTGGTATTTGTTTTTATCACCGTGGACTATAACGCATACTATATCATGTAGTTAAAGGAAAACTACGAGCTAACCTTTGTTCTCTTTTGTATTTTCTATAAGAACACAAATTAAATTTACAGTGATATGAATAAATGGTGCCCAAGGAGACCCACACTCACCGGGCTTGGTGTGTGTATGTTTGTTTTATTTCTATTCTTAGGACTTAACTCTTACATTCCCCGCTGGTTAATAGGTCCTATGTTAGAAGTGAGGAAGCACCATGACTGTGTCATCAACTGTTTATGTTTTATTTTTATTTGGATGGTAACATATCCAGATTAGTTAGTTCATTAAGAACATATCTTTGAATAGTTTTATAAATGACGTTTCGTTTGTAAATTCGCATTTGTAACTATCCGTATATGCTAAGCGCCAAGCTTGGGAGCTATACCCGTTCCATTTTAAGACTTAATCATACCGCGGCAGGGGACAGAACGCAAGACTCCCGGCTCCAGAGGCGGACGCTCTAACCACTCGACCACAGGGGACGATGTGTCTGATTATTTACCGCCTAAATAATTATTTTCGATAAACATGTACATGTTTATGCCAACAAAATGTGAGGAAAAATAAAACACACGCTGACTGCACCTTTACAGCTCCATATGCATCCAAATTCCACCTAGAATGAAAAGTAATACCAGTTAATTGATTATGACTAACTAAAACAGGTAACCTAGTTTTAAGTGATTATGTACCAATAAGTCTTACGAACGTAGAATGTCACATTTGCTACAAGCCTTATTATTCAACGTTAAGGGCAATGTGTTTAATTTCTCAACCAATTATATCATTAATCTCAGAAAGAATTTCAATGCGATTCTTATTAAACTCCATCAATAAAGTCATTATCTATTCAACCCCTTTTCCAAAAACCATTAAAACAGACAACGTTGATTTTAACCACATCTTATTTCAAGCCTTTAATGTGACTTAAGGTTATCCACCGATCACTGAATTGAAATCATGGTTATTCATATGCTTTTAAAGACTTCAGTGCAGATGCAAGCGTCCGTTGATTTGAAGTTAAAGGCGCTTTTGCTCAAAGTCTCTCTAAAGACTTGCATGTACTATAAACTTCCAACGATCACAATTTATGGATGGATGAATTACCTTAAACTTTATGTGACTTAAAATATTAATCCCTAGCTTGACATGTCAATAACAACATTTGCAAATGTAATTATGCAATTTCAAATACTTTGATTTATGTCAACACATCATGTAATACAATAATTAGCGGTAAGGAGACGAGGGACATGGTAAATTCCCTGGTTATATGATATATGTTCTAAGTGAATTAAGACTACTTCTGTGCAAGGTATGCGACTTAGGATGGTAGGTCGTATGTCTTGCTTAATTGTTTAATCTCTTACAACTAACATTGATACATAGCAAATACCGATACTACATCTACAATTACAAAAGAAAACTGTGATTATGTATTCTGAAGTCTTAAAAATGGTACTGGTATAGTTCCTTTCTTTTTGGCACACAGCATATAAGGGTAGAACCAGGACATGTTGGTAACGTAACACTACCCCCCCCACCCCCCATCCCCCGCAAAAATATAAATAAATAAAATAAAATAAAAAAAATGAATAAAAATACAAACAAAAATCCGATTTTGTATGTGAGAGAGTATTTTGATCACCCGTTTGTACACAACGGCTTTCCTCGAATACGCCGGGATTTTTTTTTCCATCAAGAATGACACCATAACCACCGCCAGTGGTGCTGGCGAGGAAATGATTATAATCGATATTGTTTTCTGACTTATCATTGTGAAAACATACAATTTATCACTTGCATAATTATTTCTCCTACTTCCTGTTGAACACAATATTTGTCTGACCACGACATACCAAAGTTGAATAAATTGACCTTAAAGTTCCATTTTTGTTGCTTACACGTATTGCCCGGAGTAAGCTGACCGACTGTGGTGTTATGCTACATGACTGTGGTGTTATGCTACATGACTGTGGTGTTATGCTACATGACTGTGGTGTTATGCTACATGACTGTGGTGTTATGCTACATGACTGTGGTGTTATGCTACATGACTGTGGTGTTATGCTACATGACTGTGGTGTTATGCTACATGACTGTGCCGCCAGAAATTCGGCTAGGTAACGCCATGTCAGTTTCAAATAGACATAGTTTCAGAATTTCTAAAATACTATTAAATGAGCGTAAGTAAAACGCATTAAACAAACACAATAAATAAATAAATAGATAAATTTAGTAACTTTTTAAATATTTCATGTTTGCAGAAAAAAAAAGCAAATATCAATTGCAAAATAGTATCAGTTATTTATGTTTTTGTTCTTTCAGTCTGTGGTAAAAATACAGAATGCATGATGAATGCTAGATTAATCGAAGACAGTCACTTGCAATTTGAATTACCGATGGTTAATTTGAAATGTGAAATATTTAATTAAAATTCAATAGTTATTAAATTTCCATGAACATCTTATAGATTAAATTGGTTTTGTAATTCTAAATACCGCCAATAAATGTTATCTCTATGATGCGTTGCATATTAAATTCCTTGTGAAAATTTTAAATTAATTATTATTTTATATAAAAAATACTATAGAAAATTCCAATAAATGTCCCTTAAGCAATAAAAAGATAAGTGATATGTTGCATAACACACCTCAATCCACGAGTCTATTGCAATCGAGATGCGGATGAAATGGAACTCATGTATTATTGAATTGTTTATATCTTTTCAAAAATGAAAGCAATGCCAAAAGTTCATCAGATTATTAAGGTGAACGAGAAAAAAAATCAGATTATAATTTTTTGAGGCACGTTTGTTTGTTTTTCCGAATATATGTTGCATTAAACTGTAAACATTTGTATAATTGATAAAATATGCTGAAATTAATGGTCTGTTTATTATTGTATTTGGTTGCTATACTGTCACAGCTCCATCTTTATAGTTCTTGGTTTTTTAGTTTATTTTTTTGACAATTGCATTTACCACTGTGAAGAGTTTATAACGAGGAATGCATCTTCAATAAGTAACCATTCATCGTTGGCAACTCATCTTTGAATGTCATCATTAGGATTTTTTTAACAGTATTTAGATATTCACTGCTGTGTTTCCTACTATAGTATAAAACACATATATCTGTTCGCTGTGTTAAAGAACACGCGGCATGGTAGAGAGCGAAATGAGTTTTAGCGGCTCGGCAAGCGTATAACACTGTTGTGCTGTTTTTGGACCCAGCTTCTATTCTCTTTACAGATATGGAGTAAGCGACATAGGATCAGAGTGCGGCTAAAGCGGATGATTGCAAAAATCGAAAAAGGACGCTTAATTTTGTAATGTGCCTCGTCTAATTAGTTTACCTATCAGAAACGGAGAGTAGTGTAGCTTCTTCATTAATGTTGATTGCGAGCGAATTGTAAATGGAATACATCGTCAGGGACGGATGAAATTCACTTGTTTGGCTCGGTCTCCTGGAAGCTCTCCTTAGTGCTAAAAGTCGCAGTTTTTTGTCGTTGATTTACTTGAATGTGACTGGCATGTTCTTTTTTCTTCTAATTTATAGGCATTTAATCAAACTAGAGAGCAGTCTGTCTGAAGCCATCTCCAGATGAATGCTATAAAATTCCAACCTGACAGTGGAAGCATTGAGACGATATGAGCGGAGCCCTTTACCTCGCACTGAATATTATTCGATGTATTTTAGCGGTCTTAATTCTATTAATAATATTAAATGAGATATATTAAAGAACATGTGTTTTGTTAAAAGTAATACCAGCCTGTTTCACACTTTTCATGGGAAATGACAACATCGCGCGCGGCTCCAAGGAATGGTTTTGTCGGTAGCTGTTATTTAAGGAAATTCGTGTGGAAAAAACGACGTTAACAGTGAGTGATATTTCCAGGGAGTTAGCATTGAACTGCTGAAGATTATTTCTTGTTTTCGGATAATAGAGAGAAATGTGATATAAAATGAGGCGGATTTACTCAATTGTGTTTGGATTATTCAATATCGGCTTCACACTCCAAACCCAAGCAGGTAAGATTTTTTAATACATATGTTACACGTGTGTCTTAACAGATTAAAACGTCAGACGGTATTGTCTAAAAACAGTTTAGGCCGAGTTAAAGGTATCGAATTCTCCAAATCAGCAAACTGATTTTAGATTTGTTATGCTGATTAGGTATTATGCGTTTAATTGGATGACAGAGTGATGGATAAGTAGAAATTCGGCATGAGAGAAACACGCAAGTCATTCCGGATTTCGGAGCTAATGATTAGCGAATATAATTGTGGCTTTTCCCGGCGAAAATGGGTTTTCTGAATAATGGGAGCGGAGTGATATCCTGGCAAATTATATTTCTGCTACATCTAATAATAAAAACCTTGTGACAGGAGAGAGGGTTTTTAAAAATGTGTCATCCGTGTTGTTGTTGTTGTTGTTTTTTCCACATGCTTGGAAATTAGGAGAAAATTGAAAATTACCGACTTTTTAGTGATGAACATTGTGCCAAAAGGAATGTGTCATTTCAATAATCAATGGAGAAAATTAATTTTATCTAATTATTGCGAATTAGGTAAAAAATGAATTTGACGTGAGGTTATTGATCATTTATATTCCACTGTTTTTATCTTCCTTTAAGCTATAGTCTTTAATTTCATAGTTTCATAAATAAAGATAAATTAATCATTTAGATTAGCATCTGTTCTGTCTCGAATTCCACCTAAAGAACTTATCACAAAAGAATACACAAATTCTTAAATTATTTAGTAACACATTCCACTATTCCGATTTACGAAAGATGACATTAATCACTACCTTGATAACAAAGAATATTCGTTCTAAAGAAATGTGTATTTTATACGAGAAAAAAATCAATTTTGAAATCCGCTCCTGAGTACTGTAAAGTCATTATTTTTCGTTGGCATTAAATTTCGTTGATTATGTACCTCTCGTGGGTACATTTATTCGTGGATCTATGTTCTATAAAACGTGAGGGCTATATAAGAGACAAGGTTTCATAGGGTTTAATATTCCTGCATACAACCCTCCACTAAATCGACGAAAATTAGTGTCCCACGAAAATTTATGATTTCCCAGTAATAAAGTATTTCTTAGCGCTTGGTATCGTTGGTGGAAATTGAGCCCGGATATATTACTTTAAGTTTTATGTTCTTTAACTAAAACAGAAAGCGTTTTTTGAATTTCGTCAGGCATTTAAATGCTATCAAAATAAGGTCATAGTTTTAGTGCTGTATCCATCAAGTAATAGTCCAGTTAAAACTGAAAAGTGACAAACGTATATGCAAAATGTGACGTTTATATGCGTGTTAATTAAACAGCTTGTTGAGTTATATGCCAGAGTGTAGTTTAGTTTTCAGTTTTATTTTCAGAGGACTTTATTAATATCAACATAATGAATGATACCTTAAATGCTATAAAAATATTGTTTGACTCACTATCGGTCCATTTAAAAGAAACAAAGAACAGGTGTTGGCATTAGCACTTTGTTTTATTTTAATACTATGAAATTGAAGTGTACTTGTGTTAGAAATTTAAAGTAATCACTTGCAAGCGATTGGCATCAGTCGATGTTTTCCACATGATGCTACACACAAGGATTCAAATGAATAAACTGATATAAATCGCAACAAAAAAAACTGTCGATATTAGACTGCAGAATATGCAGCTTTATTGCAGGAGATCGTATCTTCGTTTAATTTTGAAATATCATATAATTCTTACGGATAGGATGATTTTTTTCCTCGCGTTTTGACGATTGACATTTGAACTGATGCCAAGACGTAAACTGCATAGTTATCACATTGAATAAAATGGCGCATTATCGTAAAAACAACGTTGTATCTTTCAAACTAGGATACTTAATGAAATTTGTTTTTCTTCCAAAGTTTATGAAGGCTGTTTCGATCGACAATCTGAGAGACTGTCTCCAAAGATACAAACGAGTTGAGTGTAATTTTCGCAGCATGGTAGACATAGATTAATGCATAATGGATGGCATAGGTCTAAATGACTTACATGTATCCTTGTTAAAGGTATTATGCGACATTTACATTGTGAAAAACAAAGCAACGAATCCATGTTACAGAAGCACGAAGGGAGTTGGATTTCTTGCCGTTACGGTATAGATATTATCTTATCCATCTATCTCTCTGGTTACTGCATTTTATTTCTCCGGTTTAAGTAATGCACATGACAGTTACCACAAAATATTTAATTTCCAGAAGTGAATGAGATGACCTAGTTAGTCTTTCAAAAAAAAATATTTCTTAAAAACATATGCGGTGTTGATGTGGGTTAACATTATGGGGAATATGAAATGGTTATGTGGTGTATTAATTCAATTATCTGTGAAACATTCTGAGAAGTCAAAGAGAGCCTAGAAAAGAAACTCAAATGGCGAATCGCCTTCATCCACCGCATTTTAATGAATCGAACTGAAAGAGTATTTCGGTCTTGCGGAACGGTGAAATGGACTATAATACTGAACAGATATTTAAAACTCTCGGTCTGAAACAGGTCTCAATGTGCATCTAAAAGAAGTGTTTAGATAAAACAACTATTATACAAATATAAAAGAAACTGTTCTAAAGCCATAATACTTCAATAAATTTAGGGAATACGAAATATACATTTCAGTTTGTTGTCATCTCAACAAACAATTGTGCGTAACATTTTTCCTTTGGCATTCTCTACTAGTGACAATCCTTAAAATATTCATTTGCAATGTCTTACGTCATCATGCTTAAGTAGGTTAAAAGTGAGGTTAGACTGCTACGCCGAAAAAGGCATGCACAAAACTCTTCTTGAACATAATAAGCAGTGTAATATGACGATAACCAGACCAGGGGTGGTATCATGTCACTCAAATATAGAACGGGTCTCTGTAGTGCTTCATCAATCATTTGGAGACACTGTATTTATCGGAGGTTTTCTTAGACACTCTTACAAACCAATGGGAGGATAAGGTGAATCAAGCCAAAACATTTCTGGCCAAAAAATTAGTACAGTACTCTCCCAAATCGCTTTATGCTTTATGAGACAATTAATGTGAGAGATGAATTGTGTTCCGCGAGGAGTGTGTTACACATCGAAGATCCGACAAAAATCGTGAGAAACATGAAATTTGGGGATTTGTACATTGATACCAGTAAAACCCATCTTAGCACAATAAATTAAACATAACGCCTCATAAATAATAGTCAAAATACAATAAATCTTAGCACACACCGTGTTCATATGTCATTCAATTTTAATGCAACTCTGCAATTATAGCAGTTGGAATATCTTTGATAGAAAATTATAAATTATAGTCACACTTATGCAGATGTGAATTTTAAGCCATACATATTTGACAGTTGGCATAGAACACTGCAATATCAGGAAGGATGTTTCCAATATGTTTTTATTTAAAAATGATAATAAACGACATTTCATCGATTTAACCATTAATTTTAGTTGCCTTGAGTCTGTATAAATAAATTGAAACAAATGATAATGATGAATAAAACTAAATTCATATATAAAATTATTCATTTTATGAAATTGGGCAATATGAAACATACTTTTAATTAGAAACAACATCGACAGCTGAAGTTCACATTCTTTCTCCTGGGTAGATAACGTGCTTATATATGTATGACCTTTGCTGTATTATAAGGAAGCTCCTAATACAGCTTTGGGTTCCCGATCTGTTGATACGGATGTCATTCTAAGTAAGGAAGCCTTCCAGTTGTCTAGCTGCAGATGTATGTCTCTACCAATATATCCCTCTTGTGCACTCGTAGCTGTAGGTTCTTCTCATGTAAACATTGGTTTGTTTGTTGGGTTTAACGTCCCACCGACAGTATTTCAGTCATTTGGAGACGATGTTTACTTGAGACACATATAGTGCTGCCACACTGAAGTATCACGCCGTAGACATGTGGCATGATACCAGACCCAGTCACATTATCCTGACACCGGGCCAACCAGTCCTACAACTACCTTTATATGCTGAGCGCCAAGCAAGGGAGCTATAACAGTACCATTTTTTTCTGACTTTGGTATGTCGCGGCCGGGATCGAACCAACGACCTCCCGCTCCCGAGGCGGGAGCTCTAACCACTCCGACACCGAGCACGGTCTCTCATGTAAACGTGTGACGTCACAATATGGCTGTTGTTGAATACAATACTGTTGTGACGATGAGAATAAAAAAAAACTAAAAGAAAAACAGAAATAATGTGCAGTTAAATTGATATTTTTTAACAAATGTTGGTTGGCAGAGATATGAAAATAGTTCTCAAAATAACCTGCCAACTAATCTTTAATGATAAAGCTAATGCAATGGTAGATTGTATTTTATTCAACATAATACGTGAATGTAAGGAATACAATCATTTGATTGTTCCAGTAAACCTTCTCTGGTGTATTCTTGTTGTTTTATCGCTAATAATCATTCCAACGTTTTCTTCAACAGTATAACTTTTGTTGAGAAGACATCTGTAAAGTTTCAGTTTTCCGAAACGGAAAGGTCCCGGATAAGACATATTAGCTAAATAGCGTTACATTTACTTCAGGATAGCTGAGTTATTTAATTTTTTATGAAGGTTTCCTGCAATGCTTGTTTTAAATAAAGGTCGAAGTGACTAAGCCGGGTTCAGTAAAAAATTAAAGTAATTAATAACGTCAAATTATAGAATGACGTCACACAGTAAGTAGTGAGTTTTAAAGATTCAAGAGGTTAGGAAAAAAAACAATGTTTGTTTCTTTATTGGGTTTAACGTCCTATCGACAGTATGCCATTCATTAAGTAAGCGTGTCTATTTAAGACAGAAATGCATTACAGTATCATTTCACAGACATGTATAGAGATGCAACAATTCACCGGTGCGGTTTAAACTGCCTAGGTACGATACGTACCGGTACAAATCTGCTATACCGTTTTGTTGTTTTTTGTTGGTTTGTTTTTTTGTTGTTGTTTTTTGTTGTTGTAGTTTCGATACAAAAAGATCAACAAAAAGGTCAATAGTGTTTTTCACCAATTTTTACACCTAGAACGATTCTACGAACACATTCATGTTTTAATTTTGCCGATTAATTGAGGAGGCAGAGCACTTTCAATATTGTGTCCAGTGACGATCTTGATGTGGAAGAATTTGTCCCAAACAAAACAACAACAACAACAACAACAACAAAAAACAATATTTGGGCAAATTTTGAAGTTGAACAAAGAAAGAAAATAAGGTTCAAGTAAACACAAATGTGTATCTGTACGTATCGCAATACAAAGACTGCTGTATCGCAATATATCGCAATACGATTTTGGAGGAAGGACGATACTCAGCCCTAGACATGTGGCATACCACACCTTAGTCTCATTTTTCTGCCACCGGACCAAACAGTACTGGATCAGCCGTGTTAATATGCTGAACGCCAAGCAAGACAAAAAAGACAAATATAACAATGGTATAAGAAGAGCATGAACTAAATAAAACATTTTCTAATCCTTTGAAAATTCACATTTTCTTTCACTTTGAATATTCCATGATCATGCACTAATGAACACACGATCTTGGTACAAAAATGTAACACATATTCAAAACAACCTTTACATAGTCCGTCCCCATACGAATCAAAAGTATATACCCAAACAATATATTTATCTCAACTAGAACATTGTCCAGATAACAGTGTTTTATCAACATAATTTTAAAACAGCTCATTCACAGATGATCGGTAAAATTTAAACGAATATATTTTCTACTCTCCCTCGTTTATGTTGGTGAAGTCTTTGTTTCCTGACAAATAAACTCTGACAGTGTAGGTCACGCTATTTTCGTGAACGCAATTTCGACGAAATCGGTTACGTATACGATATCCCCGAAGGACACATTCCGCAACATGGCGTCTTCTCCAGTTCTGGGTAGCGATTTCGCAAGTTCATGTTATGAAGTTAGTGCATGCGCGAAAGCGAATGAATCTAAATATTTGTTTTATCAGTCTAAATATAGATTCAATACCGTTTGTGACTGTATTGCATGTGATGGGAAAACCATCCATTTTTTTACGATCACAAGTGGTTACATGTGGTAACATTGTGTCTATAGATGGGTATTGATAGACGTAATGCACACATATAGTTAAAATCAAATTCACGATCAGTAGCCATCAGTGAACGAGCTGCTTTGATAAAATCATCTCAGATATTTTTCCAAGAGATATATCGGCATAATCTATCTAGTATATGTGTGCAATAACTTAAGTAATTAAACTATTAAAACCCATATTTTAAATGGCAAAATTATACATTTTTTATTCATATTATGCCGAAATGAGTTTTATATTAATATGTTATGTCAAATTCGAATTTTAGTGTGTAAATGCATTCTCACGAGGACTAGTATTCAAATAGATGTAAATTATTAATTAATTGTATGATTCATTTTCTATGCTTTGAAACAATACAATTATGCTCATTAATACAAAGCATAATTGAAATGCAACATATGTACATATATGTAAATGAGGACGTTGTGTTTTGTGAAATATCACTTAGCATAGATTTACATGTAACGCGCATGCTTGTGTTTAAGTGCCTATAAACTGCCTGTAGAAAAAAATTCAACGTCAACTACAGTTTTCTGCAAAACCAGAAGATGACGTTAAACGTTGCTGAAATATGCAACAATTTCAATTCGTTATCAACAATCAACATTGCACGGTTTAGATGAAGCAAGATATACTTGTGTCTAGGAACCCCTGAACGAGTTTCTGATCCGAGGTCAAGTGCTTCTGATGTTTCTGACCCTCCACCACTCTACTTGATTATCCCATTTCTTATTGCCCGTCCTTAATCAAATGTCATATATACACGCCCCCCCCCCCCCGCTTAACTCAGCGTGTCATATATATGAATTTCAGGAGTGTGCCAAGAGTTAGCCATCTAATATCGTGCCAAGTTTATTGTAGGTTTATGGAGGGGTTACTACCAGCGGGGCATTTCGGGAGCATATCCATCACACTAACCAGCTTATGTCTACAGACTTTCTAAAATTCCTACAAGTAAAATGATTGATGGTATTTCCTCATAGATAAACGGGAATGCTCAGATTTATATGTCACATTATCACGCGGCTCGAACATTGAGATGGGTTTTAGTTGTAAACGCATATTTAATGATGTTTCTTTTTCGCAAATTCTTTCTTTCACCTTGTCATTTTAGCGATTTAGATGATTCGCCAGTTCCTGAAGGTATATCTTTTCTACGCACTTTTGATGCCGTGAATTTATGTAGGAGTTCACAATATCCTGAAAGTACAATGCCATTAAAAGATCAGCTCTTTGATGTGCTATGTCATTTTGGCACAAAAATGATTCCGTTTCGCTTTTGTAGTTTTATATTGTTTGGCTTTCATTGGTTTAATTTCCAGAAGACAATAATTCATACATTTTTGGTGCTTTGTCTACATAGGGCGGATATAGAGCGCAGCCTCGTGGAATTATCACAACAAATGATGCTATTTTACAATCAGCCAAATATCCTGAAATATACTGAGGTTGATTTTAAATAGGTATATGATATCTTCACCTGGTCTAAACCACTCACCGATTTCGTTGACATTTGAGACGAGTAACTCACTTTTTTTAACACGTGTACATGTTATTTTGAACAAGAGTGTTCTTTGCAACACATGAATCATCTGCTGAAGCGTGACGGAAAAAAAGTATGACGTACAGACAGACGGACGGACAGACATATGACGGAAAAGTGATCCCTATGTGTCACCTCTGCCTACAGCAGGTGATACAGAAAGGAAATGACATCTATTTTTGCATGGCACCATTACTCGATGTTGCTATTGATATTCTTAGGGTATATTTGATCAGTATATATTCATAATTGTTTAGGGTAATCCAACTCTAGAAAAAAAATACAGATTTGCCTTTTCCCCTTATTACGTGTATGTTTATGTACACATTCGTAGTACGGAAAGTTACGACTATTGTATGGTGTGCATAGTTTAATTGAATAATCATTTGTCCTCATTGATTAAATAAGTAATTCCAAATAAATAAAATGAGGAATAATCGGAATTTATACGTATCTCAGTGGTCTAATTGTGTGTTTCTGTATTGAGAATGTTCCATTTCATCCAGCCATTTGAACTATTAACTTCCCTATTCCTTCTGACTGAACTCCGCAATTACAAACACTTTCTATTGATAAAATGTATGAGGTCCTAGGGCATTGTCCATTAAATCAATTTTGAATTCGATTCCCCGAAGTCGGCAAAATAATCACACATTTCTCTTCAAAGTTGGGTACTTTAATTGTTATCTTTGTATAGAACACTCGTACATATTAGATACAGTATGTCTTCCAGGAATCTTTTGTAATTCGGCTGCAGTAGGTTTCTCCGTAAATGATTTATACTACGAACAACGGCACGTTACTGAGAATTCAAATACGGATGTCTGATGTCTTCAATGTACTATATAGTTGCATATGTATTAAGGGTCCACCTGTACTAAGCGGTCAACCTGTATTTACGGTCAATTTAATATAACCAAACTAGCATTTTGTTATATATTTAAACTTCATTTAGCGGTCACCACTGCTAAGCGGCCACTTAATCTTATTTGCTTGACTGACCGCTTAAGACAGGGTTGACTGTACTTATATTATAATATATCCTCGTAATATACAAGTTCAAAACGTCTATATGATCACTTTATTCTGATAGACTACGTAGATACAACGAGCTCTAACAAAGTTGCTTATGTCAAATTTAATGTACCTGTTTTCTTACGCTATGAAACTTACTAGAGGTGGCCGATAAATAAAGGTGAAACATTTTATCAAAATGCTAGTTTGGTAATTTCAAAACTGACCTCTAAATGCAGGTTGGCCGCCTAATACAGGTGGCCTCTAGTACATGTTTAACAGTATATGCATTATAAAAGGTTATTTGCAATTATATGATCCATGGCCTTGCTGTAATTATTTTAAAATAGTTATATACCTTTAAATATTATAGTAAATAATTAAATCGGAATTTGTTAACATATCATGTCTCAAAATTAACGTCATTTCTAAGATAGTTTTAGCCCATGTACGAGAATAAGAATACGTGTGTATGAGTATTTTGGAAAAGGTCAAATTTTATTAAAAATTTCGAGTACCGGTATTTCAAAACATTTACTTTATGTTCACTTTTGGGAAAAAATGAGTTTATTCTTATTTTGAAGTACTTTTCTCAGTACCCCTAGAATGCCTTAGATTTAGGTTAAACTATACAGTTGTAAATCTTCCAATTTCCACATTATGCCTTTAAACATATATGCATTGAAGTTCTTAATTAAAATGCAGTTGCAAATCAGTAACAATTTCTCTAATGAAATCGAATCAATTTATTTTACTAAGTGTACAAATGATTTGGTTTCAGCAATAAGTCTCTATTGTAGTAATCCTCTATATGCAAAGATACCAATTTGTTTTGCCCCAAAATTAATTTTTCATTCTCCATGGGGAAACTTTCAGTCGGTTCTTAAATCCCTTCAGAACGCCTAATTCTGGTCGACGCTAATGGTTTACCTTTAATATATTGCATCTTGAAAACTAGAAAATTGCATCTCCGTAAAAGTCAGACAAGGAAGTGGTAATGATTTAGATGGAAGCCTCGGGTCTTTGTAGATCTGTCAGAATTTTAAGAACAGGAAAAGTCTGAAAGGCTAGAACATCTTGTTCTCCGGTCTTCCACCTCAGACACAGTTATACAAGAATAACACTGAGTTATGTATGACATGCGATTTTTTCATGGAATATGTTATTAAATATTAAATAATAATTGAATTTAGAACAGTCAGAAAGAAAAGTGGATTTAGAATTTCACAAAGCAGATAACAGACGCAAAAATGATATATATGTGAATTTTATGTCCTATGTTGTAACTAAATACGTTATTAAACCAGTACATCACATATAACTCCACCATTGCGTCAGAATAAGACGTCTAGAGTTCATATATCTTATAAAAACATTTAAATATTATGCTATATCAATCCTAAAGGAGACCAAACTGTAGCCGTAAGACCATCCACTTTAACATATTGACACTGCGCAGTGGCGAGACATTTTACAAGGTTTGGATGACGCACAGTGGAAGTTTTGGGCTCTCCTGACGAATTCTCATTCATAATTGAGTGTTTAAGTCACTGTTCACCAGTAAAGGGATTTATTTTTCATTTTTGCATGTGTGTGACAGGTACACTTTATTATGGATTGTTTTCTTTGTCCTCAATAACAAAAGTGACATTGTCTCGCAATTTTCATAAAAGCAATATAGTATTGTTTTCTTGATATACATATTTGCTATTTCTATATGGACGCATCAAATGACAGTACGCACTATGTAATGAATAGCTGAGGACAAAAGTAAAAATCGAAATAAATCCTGACAAACCCTTTCAACGTTATTGAATATATCAAATGATGTTATTTCAATTTTCATATTGGAGCTGTGTTAATGGTGGCATATTTCTATTATACCTTTCATGAAACGTATTTTATTTTGTTAACTATCTATATGTGTACGGTACGATTTCATCACTTAATACCTTTAACATTTTAGTATCATGATAACAGCTTTTACTTTAATGATTATCCTCAGATACGATATGCAACGTTTTGCTGTTACAGATTATCTTACAAACAATATGTATAAGAGAACGATATATGATATTTCATTTTGATTTTTCTAAATGGAGAAGTTGGAATTATTTTAATGACAATGAATCCGCCTTTATTTTCGAAAAAAAATATTATTTCACTAGCTATGATTCCGTCCGTTCGTTTTATTTTGGGAAAAAAACTAAATGTAAAATAATGGCAGGAACGCACTGACTTTAAACTTTATTACGCTATTTTAAAGGGTAAATGGGTATTCTTACACTGAACAGAATTAATATTAAGACGATAACCATGTTTAATCAAACCTTAATATTCAGTCAAGTGTAGTTAATAGTATGCATTCAAGTAATTCCGTTCCTTCTTTAACAAATGGTCTCCTATAAATAAATACTGTGATACGGCAATACAAATATTTACAAAGAGTAATTAACTTTGCTAGAATATTCTCACATATCAAATGTATCGCCCTCGCGAAGCACTTGATCTCGAACAGAAATTTTAAGTATTCAGAAAGTCTCAATTTCAGCTGATTGAACACGGTAAATACAAACCTACTGTTATATCAATATTTTTTATGGTGTTTCACGATATTTGCACGGAATAAAATTGATATCAGATTCCCAAATGTCTGTCACACAATCACATGTTTTCAGCTCTAAAATGGGGTATTACAATCGCCACTCCTCTGACAGTCGATGCGATGTCTTAATGAAATGTATTTCAGTGCTGTAACAATATCTCTTTTAAAACGATTCAAAAACATTCTGATGTATACATTTACTGTCTGAACGTTTTCAGCATGATGTTTGCTATGGGAAACGCAACTGTGTATCAAATGCATGATATTCGATAATAAACCCGTATGACAAATAAAGATGGAAGCTTTGGACAAGAACTCGTTTCTTAAAGTATATTTCTGAGGGACAATTTGTGTCGAGATTCGCGATAGCTTCCATTTAAAACGAAGCATATATCTAGCAAAAAATATAGAAAGGATATTTTATCAGATTTTAGTGTTTTTTATCTTATTTAATTATGGGATAATGCCTTACAATGTATACAGATAAAACACACACACAATTCTAAATAAATGTAATGCGATTCAAACTTTCGTATCATATTTTGACATTTATGGACGATCTGTCATAAATTGACATTACTTATACCTAAATGACATGAAAATCTTGAAAAATTAATGAGGCTACATCCGAACCACCTGTGTCATAGAATAAATTTATTATTTCGTCATATTGCTTCCAGCCTAATTCTACACTTCAACACTTAAAGTAATACATTATTCATTTCCATCCTTTTACAAAATATCTCACTTTAAGATTGTTTTTAACTAATTTATTTGAATTCCCCTTCCTTAACAAAGGCCAATGTTTTTAAAATTACAGTCTACATGTATAAGGAGCTCGGTAATAATGAGTTTAAAACGTACATGCAGATGTGGCCATCTGTAAATAAGGAGGTCTAATGCAATATGTTGTCATTGTTGTACGTCAACTTCCTTGCTCAGTTTTCAGTGATAATTTTTACAATCTAATTTTGAGACCTTTTTTTCTTTTTCAAATGAGCATGATAATTATCTACAATAAAACTATAATAATAAGTGTCCTGTTTTTTTTTATTTGTAAAATTCAAACAAGTCATAATCTAATATTTTCTTGCGAGTCATTGAAAAAGTATCAAACATATAATGGAAGAAAGAAATTGTATTAAACATCACAATCACACACCCTCATATCGTTCATACTTCATACGCTATGATATTATGTTTAACGGTGCCAGTGCGTCAAGAGAAGACGTCAGATGCCTGTTTAAATTAAGCGCAGTTTGCTAACATGTTCTGAGACATGAGGCCCCGCGTGGCAGAAATAAAATGATACATTGCAGGAATGACACTCAATTCAAGGTGCGGTTGACGCAGAGTTAGGCTGTTTTACTTCGCCAAACATTTTTCGTCTATCTGAAGCGAATTCTTCGGTAAATAAATTCGTCAATTCACGTCAATCTTTCATGAAGGACTGCAGACGCTAAGTAAAATAAGTAACTGTAGGGAATACGCCAAATGGTTACACTCTGTCAGCGTTTCGGTTAAGTTTACGTGTGCAACCAATTACTTTTGAAGCTCAGAGTTATAGCTTTCTTTATCAGTTCATTGGATTTCCCACTTGATCTATGTAACAACAATAATGCCACACACACACACACACACACACACACACACACACACATATATATATATATATATATATATATATATATATATATGTGTGTGTGTGTGTGATGACACCAAATGAAGTTAAACTGACAAAGCAAATGAGTGTACTTTTTATCAACTATGCTTATCACTAAGTATAGCTTAGAATCAGAGGTAAATATTTCGCTATAATTATTGTTTTATAAAAAATAGTTGAGGCAAGCATTAGATTACTAATGGTTACCTCAGGGACTAATACTGATTGTTCAGAACTGAACTATTTAGATTATCTGTTTTAGGTCACCGTGAATGATGAAATGCACCCCATAATATTTAAATGTTTTAGCACTTAGTGATATTTGTGGTATTCAAAAGCCTGTACAATAACTGGATTTACAGTCGCCATCTCCCGCTACAGAGTCCATGACAAACACAAGTCTACTTGTCTTTTAGTGCCGAAACATAATTCCAATCAAACGGTTTCAAACGTGTCACGATAACAACGTAGAGGTATCCATTTTCTGAACATTTAAATAAAGATGTCTGCTACAAATAATAGTATAATGATATTTTCCCATACAATCGTGCGATGCAAAGGGTATCTAATGCTTGGCTGACAGTTATATTCTAAGATACCAAATAGTTTAATGTACTGCCAATTTTTGTTTTAATGGCTAAGGCAGATATTAGATTTGTTGTTTTGCTTTTATTTGTTATTTTTTTCCTTGTTGAAATGTTACAAAAGTTAACATTGACCATTAAAGAATACTTTGATAAAACAGATTGCTGAAATATAATATTTACGTGAAGTACAAATTTAACACAAATCGCTTATCTTTCCATACATAATACTTTTGATATCGTGATATAATAGCCCGCATCAAAGCTCCGATATTGGTTATATTCAATTTTTCCTACCAATATTCTTCTTCAGAGAAAAATAAAAACGAATGTCTGTACGTCAACAGTAAAGAGCCGTAGTTCTCATTTGAACCGTCTTGGAGAAAAGATTGTGCACATAGAAATGAAAAACCAATTGGACAGTCTCTTTTTGAATTCGTTTGAAGATATCTATATTCGAATGACTTTGTACACTTGCGATATATATGTATACATGAAAACGCCAGAGATAGGAGGCAATGCATTACATTCGGACACATTTCCAGGACAATTCGGTTGAACATCATAAGTACAATCTTAAGCTTACCTGCGAGTAAATAGATAGATGCAATATATAATTTGTAAACGAAAACGTAAAACTTCACCTAAAAATTGAGTGGTCTTCGGTGTGAGCTTTATGTATTTAAAATTGGATTAACGGCTGAATATATATTTTTGCTGTACATTTCTTAATATCTATTGACCATTTCACCAGAAGGTCGGCAATACTCAATATAATTCGCTGATTTAAATTAACCAATTAGTGACTGGGGAAAAATCTCAAGTGTATGTGTTTTTTTTTCCTCATTGAACAATGTGTGGAATTTTACACCAGCATATAGATTAGGATTGCTCGTTTATATACGCATGTTTACGTCTCATTTCGGAGTGAAATGATCTATTGCGTTTGATTTTAACGATTACTTATATAGAGACTTAACTTCTCAATGTTTATAAAAAATCTGCTAACCCAAGTTCATGCTTTCGACAATGCTCACCTCGTTCATATATAATCTACATGAAAATAAGCTGCTAGCATGATATTCTCCTAATCAATACCTCATTAGTTCCACGATGAAATCAACCTGTATAATGCCTTTTGCAAAGTGTCTATGACAATGTATTACTTGCTAGGATTATTCAAGGCTTAAGTTAAATCCCGCAGCGATTACATATATGTAGTTGCTTAATTTCCCCATTAAATGTTTAACACACTAAAGCATATTAAAATCTGAAAATCAGTAGTTTAATTATTAGCTTAATGAATTAGCTGTGTTATTGCTCTGGAAATTGTGTTGATACTGTTTAACGTGTTAGGAAGTCTTGTCAATAATCATAAGGATTTCTTTCCCGAAGTCACTTTTTGGAAAAATAAATTTTCGCAAGCATAATTTGTACACTTCTCTTGTTTAACATATTGTTTGGAAGAAACAGCTCAGTTAAGATGCTGCATACGGTTCCAGTTGACATTAATTATATACATCCTGAAAATGGGAAAATTGTAGTGATAACTTATTGATAACGTTTCACAGAATAAGGAAATGCAAGGGGGAATGCTGGAGCTCACTAATTTATCGTAGATAGGAGAATACAAACAGAAATATCGAGCTATTTTGGTTTTGAACTTTATAAATTAATACACTAAATATTTTGTATAAATGAGCCATAGATATTCGCCATTGACGCACATTTTAAGAAAGGCAATGTTTAAACACATTTGATTCATTATCTATTCCGTATATATTGGAATTCTAAAGGTTCGTCTACGAATGGCAAATCAGAACAATTTTAAGCATATGTACAGTACATTAGAGAGCTGATGCTGTTTAGGAGTTTCAGAAAATAGAATCAAGAAAGGCTGAGTTTTTAATTTTGAGACTTTTATATTTGAATATGAACTGAAGTCATGAAAATATGGCATTATAATGTTTGCAGAGCAGGAAGATATAACTTAGAAAAAGTACCAGCCAATGCTGTATAAAAAAGGTACTCGTCAATAAACTGAACAAAACGTTATAGTGCAATGGTTTCTCCAATATATCGGAGAACAGTTAACGAAAAAAGAACACCTAATTTCATTTTGTGATTAATTTGACCCCGATACCAAGTAATGCCACTTTTGAGCCGCCATTTGTAGTTGAAGCAATAAAGAATAATTGCAAAGTTTACTTGTGTATTTTCCTTTTCTATATAGATACATGAAAAAGCGATGCCTTCGATGACATGAATAGGGAAGGAATTTTGATGAATGTGAACGAAATAAAAGCTGACATGTCTGTTATTTCCTTTCTTACACGACGTCTGCTGCTTTAATAAGCTATATCACCGAGTTCCATTATATATACATCTCAATTCGGAGCACAGGCATTGTTATATCGGTAATCCCAAAGATAATCAAGTGGTTCTGGAGAAAGCGGCACAAA